>OZ010595.1:15294763-15387263 GCA_963932145.1 Acanthosepion lycidas | reverse complement strand
AACTTTTCTCATTTTCATACAATTCTTTCAGATTTGAAATAAGGTGATCCTTTATAAAAAAAAAAAAAAAAAAAAAAAAAAAAAGAACAAAAAGAAAAGAAAAAAAGAAGCAATTTCTGCTTTTGCCATTTTAGTTTAAATTTGATTTTCCTGACGACATCGAGTATAAAAAACGTTTACAGTTGCTAAATCAAATTTTTTAAGTTAATGTTTCTTGATGAGAAAATATTAGGTAAATTTTGATCTTAAAGCAAAGTAAATGTGTGCCTATTGTTCAGTTCCTTGTATTTTTTTTTAAATGTTAGAGTTATCTTAATTGAAATTTTATTCCCAAATTTTTATATTTGCTTTCTCATAAAAAATATGAATATAAAAAGGTGCATTAACAATATGACAATGGAAAAATAGCAAACATTTTGTTTTAGTTTTCTTAATTAAATTCTTATTGTAAATTAATAAACAAATGTTGCTTTATGTTGAAGCAATAGGTATTTACCTAATTCAAGGCCAAAGCATGTAAATACAAAGAAAACTATTATTGCACATTTTCATGTCTATGTCATATAAATGCTTACTTACATGAAAAACAATGTTGTGATCATTTAAAAATGTGAAGGAAATCTTCATTAATCTACTATCTATATTTCTCATGTTGTCTGTCTGTGTGTCTGCTGTTACCTCGCCTAGGCCGCATTTCTTACCAGATTTCAATGCGGTTTTCACCACAAGGTTGCAAATGGCTGCCGTAAGGACATGACGGAGCCAGATTTTGAGTTCGGACTCAGGTTACGAAAAAAATCAATAAGTGAAAAAAATCTGCTTACAGAAGGAATGATCACATTTCAACAAAATTTGACACCCTCTTAGAGTCTACCATTAGAAGTGTCCAGAAGTTTCATGATCACGGGCCCCTAAACAGCCCGAAAAAAAAAAAAAAACAAAAAAAAAACAAAAAAAAAACGATAAAACCCCAAAACAAATACGCCTGACCGCATGTCAGTTTTTAGCGAAAACCGACTGGATTTATGAGGAGGACATTGGGAGTCACCATGTGAAGTTTCGACTCTGATGGCGCCCCCAAACAAAGTGCAAATCGACAATCGGTCAACCCTTAAAAATGATTTTTTTTCCGGTTGGGCATTTCCTAAATGCAGATTAATTTAACGTCACGCTATGCACGGGAAGAAACAGGTCAGTGCGTGCAGTGGAATGGAAGAAAACATTTGACCTCAAATTCTGGAATGGGTGCAGGGCCATTGAAATTCGGCATTTTTATCCCTGCTACCAGATCTGACTTTGAACCACAAATGACATATTCGACTTTGTCAACACTTTTGCTTTAATCGTCGCATCTTACCAAAATAAGCACTTCCTTTATTCGTGTTTTTACTGAAAAAAACCCGCATACGTACTGAGTGAAAATGGTTCCACTCTCAGCAGTCCATTTTCCAATTATTTAAACATTTTCCCCTAGCTCAGGCCGCATCCCAGACCTGATGAGGAGTTTTTGCCCTAAAACAGCAGGGCTTCCTCCCAATCCATTTCAAAGCTAATGCTGGCAAACGGTTAGCGGCTTTTCGTTGTTGCACAAACCAAACGAGCAAATGCTTCATTGCAGCTCCTTGCATTCTCATCGCTGGCATCATGTGCATTAGAGCCTAGCTGCACATGCAGCTTGACCCCATTTACGCGTGTGTGAATGCGCACTAGCATCTTCCATTTTGCATGAGCCCATTCATTGGTCTAAGTCATGGCCATTGTCCAGGCTACACCAATCAATGACAAGTCACGCTCCCTTTAAATACCTTCAGCGCGGCTGCATCCGCACTCACGTCTTGATTTGATCGCCATTAACGCATCTGTCCTTGGATTAATTGACAGCTTCCTGCTACCGCAAATTACCTATTTGCTTAAACATTTGTATTACCCATTTTATCTCGGCGTGCTGACTACTGCGCAGCCCAGTCCATCTTAGCGTTCCATACCTATTTCTACCTTTTTGTAATTCAGTTTTGCTATTAGACTATTAACTGCTGTCGCAAGTCACTTCTCTTCTGTCTTTATTATGCGGCGGCAGTACACCTCATTATTTCACTTCTTTTTAACCATCAACGCTTCAACGTTTTGGTTGCGTAAAATCTTCCTACAGAGACGTTTTTGTGCTGCCAGAATGCACAGCCCATATCTAGGAGAAGCTTTTTCCATACCGCTCCACTGCATTTTAAGTTTTCGTATACAACGAGGTTGCACCACTTCAGCTTCGGCATCAACTTCTATTCGCATTCTTACACAGCATTTCTACAACCCTTCAAGTGGTTTCTACACAACAAACAGCCACACGTCAGCAACTGAAGAGCCCTAATACCATTAACATTACATATGCAGAACAGGCAACTGCAGAGGAGCACATAACTCCAGTTACAGATGATCATATAGCGTCTACTTCAACCCCTGCTTCACACTCTTCCGCGTACTGTGGCAATGACCAACCCAGCAGCTCTGCAAAGGGTGCAAAAAAATACCCAGACGAGGCAACTTTTGCAGGCGTTCTAAAAAAACCTCACTGGCTAAGCGGAAACGGTAACAGGATTCCATTGAGTGCGCCTCCTTAGGGGAGAAGCGGCTGGCATCTACTTCAACCTCTGCTTTTCACTCTTCTGAGTGCCGTGGTGATGACCGACCTGGCAGCTTTGCTAAGTGTGCCAAAATACCATGGCGAGGCAACCTTAGCAGGCGTTCTAAAAGAGTCTCTGCGCCAAAGAAAAAGCGGGAGGAGGAAACCGAGGTAGAGGCCTCTTTGAGGCTTTCCAGTCAATCTCAACGGAGGCAGTATGTTTTGTCACAAGAAATGCTTGGTGAGCGTAACTACCATTTGTAATGCAAATCAGTTTACACATATTCGTTGAAAAGTAAGAGGAAACTACCTAAAGGCTTGCAAAAAAAAAAAAAAAAAAAGGCTTAATCACAAGAGCTTTTGCGGTCTCGACAGAGTCTGCATTGAAAAATACTCGCAGTGCAGCCGACGCCGCTGCAACTTCCATTTGACGGTCCCAGGAGAACACGACAGAGAAAACTGCACGTAATGCAGCGAAAGCTGCAGCAACATCCATTTGACAGTCCCAGGAATCCATGGCTGAGAAAACCCACACGCCATGCAGCTGACGCCGCTGCAACTTCTGCTGCAAGAGCTGTAGAAGGACCTACTGAAAGGCTTGAAAGGTTACAGACTTAACCAGCACCGCCATGCACAGCGAGGACTCTGTAGCCCACCAAAGCAGTTTTGGTTTAAGCTGGCATTCAACTATGAGCCAGTCGCAAAGACCTCCATATATAATCCATGTCAGTTGTCTGTGGGCATTGCAATGCCAAAAAATGTCCTGGAGAGTCTGAATGTTTGTGTTGTTCAGATGGTAAGGTACAGTTGCCACCTTTTCAAGAGCTACTTGCTTCGTCGAAAGCACTGTTGGAGGGTTCCAGTCCAGACTCCAAACATTTCCTCACAAAAATCAGATAGTACAATTGTGCCTTCCAGATGAACTCTTTTGGTAGTAATGCCTTCCGTGAAGTCCGTTGGAATCCCACCTTCAAGGCTCAAGGTCAGGTTTACTAGTGGATGTGTATCTTTTGCCGGAAACTGCCAATGATACGGCTTTCTACAAATATACTTCATAGCTGACTACAATCAACAGGCAGATGCCCGCATGGGCATTATTCCCGAGAACGATACAGGCCAGAACAATCATCCTTGCAGAGATATCATAATTATTCTCCAACAAATGCTCCACGAGACACAGCTATGTCCGCAGTTTTAAGTATGCTCTCGAAAATAACACTTCTGATTTCATTATTGTAATTGATGCTGACAAACGGCCTCAGGGAGAGCGCAAAAGTCGTTACAATGTTCCCGAAAGTAACGAAGTTTCCGTCATTGTCAGCTGTGATCAGCACAACAGACGTGACATTGTTATAGAATCGCGTGGTAGTGGGCTCCGAAAAATCAGTGAAACGCACCGGTCCTACGATGCACTGCAATACCCACTTCTCTTTCCTTACGGAGAAGATGGGTACCACTTTGGCATTCTGCAAAATGGGTCCACCTTAAAAACAGTGTCTTGCATGGCTGTCTACGCCTACCTATTGATGATACATGAGATTGCATTCAATCATCTTCATCGAAGCCGGCAACTTTTCCACCGATTCATAGTAGACATGGCTGCTAAGATGGAATCCGAAAGACTGTTACATCAGATTGAATCAGACCATGTTGTGCTGCGACTCTTACATTCACCTCTGTGATGCTTTACAAAATGACGCTGATCGACACAATATAGGCATGATGTGCATACTAACTGCAACATTCACAGGCAGTCCACGATACATGCACGGGAGGTCGCAAGACGCGATGACATCCGTTCATAAGTACGGCCGACCAGACCTATTCATAACTTTCATGTGTAACCCAAAATGGTATGCAATTGCTAAAGAACTTATGCCAGGGCAATCGGCCTACGACCGTCCAGACCTCATTGCACGCTTTTACCATCTGAAGTTGGGAAAGCTAATGTATCAGATTACAAAGGGCTAGGTTTTGGGGCTGTTTGCTGTCACATGCAAACTATTGAGTGGCAGAAATGCGGCCTGAAATTCCTGATCCGTCGGCTGACCCTGAATTGTAGGAAATAATGACAACCAACATGATTCATGGTCCCTGCGGGTCGCATTACAATTACACCAGCTGTCACAACAGCGACGGCAAAGGCGCCCGTAAGTAGCCACGAGATTTAATGAGCAAAACCATTGCAGGGAGCGATGGTTATCCACTGTACCACTGAGGGAGGATTTACAGCTGTATTAAAGGGCCACCAAGTGGATAAAAGATGGGTAGTGCAATACTGTCGCCTGCTAACAAAAGCATTTAATACGCACATCAATGTTGAATATTGCCATTCAATTCGCTCCATCAAGTATGTATGCAAGTACATCAACAAAGGGACTGGTGCTGCAATGTTTGGTATTAGGCAGGAAGGTTCCGTAGACGAAATCCAGGACTTCCTTTCAGGGTGCGTCATTAGCAGCACAGAGGGCCCTTGGCACATATTCAGCTTCCCCATCCACGAATGCTTCCCAGCAATCGTCCAGCTTGCTGTACACCTAGATAATGACGAACTTCGTTTTCTGTGGATACAGCAATGGATGTGACTGTGCATAACAAAGACAACGCTTACAGCGTTCTTCAAACTTTGTCGACAGGACGAGTGTGCTAAGACTTTACTCTACCCAGATGTGCCTTCAAACAACGTATACAAAAAAGAACACCTGGGCTCGGCGAAAGTGCAGGGACAACGTCGAGGGCTATCCAGGCGTCAAAAAAGACGCCACACTTGGAAGGGTATTCACAGTTCCCCCATCGCGACAGGAATGTTTTTACTTGCAACTCCTTTTGCAATTTTCTTGCATGGAAAGGAAAAATGGAATGGAGTTTGCTGAGGACTGGCTGAGGATTTCAGTGTAGACCACATCATCACACCTGCCGGCTCGAGAGCAGGCTACGTAAAGTTGGCCGTATGAGATGCACTGCTCCTCTGACAGTGTTTATCATTGGTCCTTATTGTCATAGCAAAATAGGGTGCGAATGGGAATGGGGATCTTCTGAAAGTGAAAGGTACATCGGCATCTGATGGATACAAATGCATCCTTGGGATAAGCACTTGCTCCCCTTTACCGCATTACTGTGAAGCATTGAACTCATCGCCAACTAATGTATAGTTACAAGCATCAATTGTCTCTCCTCACATCACCATGCCATATGTACAGAAATGAATGACCCCAACCAGATTACGAGCCCTTTCAAAAATGCGTGCGAGACCCCTTCGAGCAGCAAAAAAAAAAAAAAAAAAAACGATGAAAAGTTCCAGTTCGACCCTGCCATCAGCTGTCAGTTTTTGATTACTTTTCATGCCCAGGCTGCAATTAACATCAAATGTCGATTCAACTTCTGACATTTACGTCAATTCATAATGGAGAGATTTTCAATTTGGACTCGGGCTTTCAAAAAATTAGTAAATCGGCTGGTACTCCGGTATCTGGGCGGATTACATTCTAAAATTTCAGGCGTTCTTTACAATTCAACCAGAAATTCCTACGTGGCCCAGTTAGAGGTGCCTTGCATAGAATGCCGTGTGTACCGTCGTGACTCAAAAATCGATACAAACCTCTGTGTTGACCATGCCCTCAGTAGTCCATTTCCCACTTCATTAAACTTTGTTCTTTCTCCCAGGCAGCATCCCACATCCGATTTTTCAATTTACGTCATTGGGTCATGCGGAGCCAGATTTTTTATTTGGGACTCAAACTTTGTAAAAAAAAAAAAAAAAATAAAAAAACGATTAACTCACAGGTGATACGGATTTTGTGGGTTTTAAGTTGAATGTCTCGCTTGCACTACGCGGCCCAGTACATCTAAGCTTTTCACCTCATTTTGGACTGTGCAGTTGACTTCGCATTGTTAAACACTTTTGAGCTCTTTTTGTTTGAACTTAAAATCGGATCAATGTACAGTTTCCAAAGTACCGGGTTAACAAAACAAGGGCAACAACAACCCCGCCCAACTAGTACGACCAGTCTCAATATTTCAGGAAACTGGGTTCGGTGTGAAAAAGTATTTGTTGTTAACATTGTTTTTTTTCCATTCGGTTTTTCCAGTCCTTTTTTAAAGTTGATCGTTTTGTGTTCATTTTGTTTAGTTCTTTCTTTGTAACAGATTTAATGTTTAGTATAGAGCTTAGAAAAATTCCGCAGTGTGAGATATGCAAGAAGTAAGGCATGTAGCAACATCAGCACAGCAAAAGGCACTCCTTTAAAGGCAAGGAAGGGCAAAATTATATTAAGTCAAGTGATAGCAATTGCTGTATGTGTCGTACGATTTTTGAATCAAGCATGTGCAACGCCGGGCCATGCTGCTAGTGTTATAATAAAAGCTTATTCACAAATGACTGAGAATTACTGTTCACATACATAAAGCATATTTTTCAAACCTATAAAGTCAAATATAAATTCTAAACAATATTTAAATCAACATCTGAGGTTAAATTAAACTGATATTTATGATGCAAATAAGCACACTCTTGAAAAAAAAAAAAAAAAAGAAATATTTCAAGAAAACTTTGTAAATTGACAATATAATTTTTGTTGAAAGAAAATATCAAATTTGGAGATTTACATTCATGTGTTGCAGGAATGCTGGCTGTGTCTAGGTAGAAAGCACGTGTTTGATATATTTTTCCTCCACAACAATTATTGCAGACTCTAATATGAGTTTGGGTAATAAATGATTAAAGTAACAACAAAACTCTAGACAAACAAATGACAATGTATGTATTAACAAAAAGGTATACATAGATGATAAAAGACTGTTGCATGTGACGAGGTAATGGATATGAAAGGAGAAAACATTTTAACTAGAGAAGGTGTTTGCGTAGTGTTAAATAATATTTTCAAACTTATTTTTTAGTGGCAATGTATTTAGCCCAGACCTTCTGAGGCTGACCTTGGAGTCAGCTGGTAGACAAAATAGGGATGTGGATTTTGATTTGCCGAGCTTAAGTAGAAAGTGTTAAGGAGTTAAGTTTTATGTGAAGAATGCAGACATGTTAATTTCATGTGCAGGGACCTTACTCCCCAGTGGTTGTGATAAAGTGCGTGTTTATATACACGACTATGCGTTAGTGCATTTATGTACAGTTGATGGATATGATATCACCTCAAGACTACCTCAGTCACACTCCTCTTGTCTTTTACCATTATACATATTCTGTAATGCATTTTTTTTTTTTTTAATTTTGGAATTTTTAGCATAGTTAAATTGAGTACATATTAAAAGTAACTATCAATTATTTTTAATAAGTTTTTTTTTTTTTTTTAAATTTGTTTTACACTAGATCGTCCCCACCAACAAGAAACAGAAAACGAAAGAAGAAAACGAAAGAAGAAAACGAAAGAAGAAAACGAAAGAAGAAAACGAAAGAAGAAAACGAAAGAAGAAAACGAAAGAAGAAAACGAAAGAAGAAAACGAAAGAAGAAAACGAAAGAAGAAAACGAAAGAAGAAAACGAAAGAAGAAAACGAAAGAAGAAAACGAAAGAAGAAAACGAAAGAAGAAAACGAAAGAAGAAAACGAAAGAAGAAAACGAAAGAAGAAAACGAAAGAAGAAAACGAAAGAAGAAAACGAAAGAAGAAAACGAAAGAAGAAAACGAAAGAAGAAAACGAAAGAAGAAAACGAAAGAAGAAAACGAAAGAAGAAAACGAAAGAAGAAAACGAAAGAAGAAAACGAAAGAAGAAAACGAAAGAAGAAAACGAAAGAAGAAAACGAAAGAAGAAAACGAAAGAAGAAAACGAAAGAAGAAAACGAAAGAAGAAAACGAAAGAAGAAAACGAAAGAAGAAAACGAAAGAAGAAAACGAAAGAAGAAAACGAAAGAAGAAAACGAAAGAAGAAAACGAAAGAAGAAAACGAAAGAAGAAAACGAAAGAAGAAAACGAAAGAAGAAAACGAAAGAAGAAAACGAAAGAAGAAAACGAAAGAAGAAAACGAAAGAAGAAAACGAAAGAAGAAAACGAAAGAAGAAAACGAAAGAAGAAAACGAAAGAAGAAAACGAAAGAAGAAAACGAAAGAAGAAAACGAAAGAAGAAAACGAAAGAAGAAAACGAAAGAAGAAAACGAAAGAAGAAAACGAAAGAAGAAAACGAAAGAAAAAGGTGGGGAGGGGAAGAAAAAAGGGGAAGGAAGAAAAAAAAATTTTATTCTCAAAAGCTTTGTGTTAAGAGGAAAAGTCAAAGGATTTTTTTTAATGTGAAAGTTATTTTTATCTTAATCCCTTTTAAAATATTGGAAATTTCTGCAAAAAAATTTTGTTTTCTAATGACAACACAAAACCTAAAATTTTGTATAGGAAATCACAACTTTCTTTTTGTAGTGAAAAACAGTCAAATTCTTGCAAATATCAGATAATTGTTTAATCTTAATGAAACTTTCAGAACTTATTCAGAAATTAAATTACTTTTGAAACATTTGGAAAAAAAAATATATTTATTAAATTTTTTTCAAAGAATATTTCTCCACCAGTTGTAGAAAGTGTTTTGAGTTGTAAAATAAAAATTTAAAACTAAGTTAAAAAATATCTAAGATCTAAAAATCTTTCTTGAAGATTTTATTTTTAATCCCAAACTAATTGATCATATTGACAAACCTGTCAACACAAGAAATCTCTTAATTAAAAAAAAAAATCTTTCAAAAATAAAATATACTTTTCTGAAACTTTCTTTGAGGAACATTAGCCAATTTAAAGTTTAATTAATCTCTAAATTGAAACAAATATTTAGTTTAAAATATCACAGAAAAGTATTTTTTAATGCAGAAGTCAGTATTTTTGTAAATATGAACATCCATATACATGGCCAGAAAATAAGGTTTTACATGTCATAACTCAAATTCAGAACTACAGTGAAACACATCTCTAGAAGAAATATTACATTTTTAAGTTTAAAAAATTAAAATAATTGCTTGCATTGTGATTTGATGATTCACAAGCAAACACGTCAAGGTTTTAAAAATTGCTTAAGACCTTTTAGTCACATACAGATTAATTTTTCTTTTAATTCAGATTAGCTTTAGGCTATTTTTCAATTAAAACAAATTTAAGTCAAAAGAAGCCATTAAAGTTATTTAAATTCTTTTTAAGGAAATCTGTGATAGTACATAAATTAAGTAAAAGCAGTGTATAAATAAATCTTTATATAGATGTCATTCATTAATGAATAAATGCTGAAAATTTCAATGAAATCCAGTAATTCTAATTTTTGCTAATAAAAAGAAAGTAGCGTCCTCCTAATGTGCATATTTTTTTGGGGGTACTTTAACAGTTAACTTGTTCCTGTGTTATATGAAAATAAAATAAATCCTTATGCACATTTTAAAATCTCAAACAGATGAATTTGAATTGCAAGCACATTTACTTAAGTTTTCCTTTATTTACCTAACCATACAATTTACATTTTTGTTTGCTTCAGATGGTGTAGGAGAGGAGGATTAAAAAAAAAAAAAAAAAAAGTAGTAAAAAACATTTTCTTGATATCAGCGAGCTTATTGGATATGAAAAAAAAAATTCTGACATGTGCGTTTCTGTAGAAAGGCAGATAATGTGATACAAAGTCGGATTTAAAGTGGTAACTCATGTGTACACTGGTCAAATAATGTAGGCCCCACCTAGTGAGGAGAGGTATTGTCGGATGGTGAGCAGGCCTCTAGATCGGTGATTCTCATCCTTTGTCACTTCAGGGTGCACTAGTATACTTAACCAAAACTCTGGCGCACACTTGAAATTTTAATAAGGAAAAATTAGTCGTGAAATATGAAAATAATAAGGAAGTCCCCTGAAATAAGCATTTATTTTTAAGACATTACATTCCTTGCCATAGCTACTGTTTAAAAAGTAGAATTTTTTTTTTTTTTAACTATAAAAAAAAAGAAAAAAAAATTCATAAATTACTGTTCTGTTAACCTGGGGTGCATTAGTGTCCCCCGGTTGAGAAACGCTGCACTTGATCGACTAACCACTTTTCTAATGCTTTCTTTTTAAAAATTTATAATTAATAGTTGCTAAATATTATTTAGCAACTATTAATTATAAATTTTAGTAAATAATATTTAGCAACTATTAAATTAATTATAAATTTCATTTAATTATAAATGAAGATATTTAGTAAAAATAAATATCTTCATACTCAAAGTTCCAACTGTGAGAACGACCACCTTCCAGTGATATACAAATTCTAAGTGAAAATACAAGAGTTGAAGATGGCCAAAGTTTAAAGTAGCTCCCAAATTGCAATACACCAAACGAAACCCCTGAATGTTGAAGAGAAATATAGTGTTAAACTCTAACCCCCTGCACACTAGTGACATTACGGCCTTGCTTGGATGAAATGGTTAATTTGCTAAATTAGTACAACCGATGACAAATTAAAATCCAAAAATATTTTGAATTTGATCCTTCCCCTTAATAATAACGATTTTGACGACAAAACGGTTTTCGTTACGTTTTTTTTTTTTTTGGCCTGGTGCAGGTTTTCATGGAATGCTGATGTTTTTTATTTTAGCGTTTTCGTGGAGGTACCTACTTTTTTTTTTCTTTTTTAGATAATGCGTGTCCCTAGTATTTACAAAAATCGGCATGTTTACACACATATTTTAGATTTTAATTTTCCAAGTTCTGCTTAAATTTCATAAAAATAAAGTGGCGGAGCAGAGCAATAGATAAACTTGTGCATAAAAAAAAAATAAAAAATCTGAATTTATTTCATTTTTCATCTAAAAATGTAACCCGATCGGATATTTGATTTTTGCAAGAAATTCCAAATGCAAATCAAAATTTCCTGCACTAATTATTAATTCATCACCCGTTGACGCAAGAAAAATAAAAAATTTTCTAAAGTTCTGAAAAGCTGCTAAATAGATTTTGTTGATAAAACAGAAAACTGTTTTATTAAGTTTGGGGATTTTTTTTTCATAATGTATGCAATTTTTAACGATTCTGTGGAGGAACCTAAAAAAAAAAAAAAAAAAATACAAATTGAAAAATTAATTTAAATTTTTGCAGCAGCGTCTTTTTTTTTTTTTTTCTTTCATGCGCATGTGTAGTTAAGACGAAACGCACGTAACATGTTTTTGCTTTATCATAGATTTCCCTAAACGCATTCCAACCGAAAATTTTTCGTATTTGTTAAAGGCTAAAGCAGAAAACAAGTTATTTCTAATCTAAAAGCGGAAATAAAGTTTCCTCGCTTTATTTACTACAGCAAAGAAATTGTCTTTTTAGTCCCCCACCACCATACTGAAAATAATAACGTATGAAGTACTTCAGATTGCATTTAAAAATACACTACTTTGCAATGAATTGAAGTACTTCATAACTTCAAATTCTAGATTCATTCAACCCCCATATGCTCCATAAAACTCCGCTATTGGTGACGATTTTTTTCATAGGCCCAAGAAACCCCAAAGCCAAAAACAAAAAAAAAACTGGGGGGACTGAAACATCACCCCAAACGATGACTTTCAAAACTATTTACTAGAAATAGTAAAATAACCTATCCAGTAAAAAAAATGATCGATTAATGAATTAGTACTGAAAACTTCGTTTGAATCGGATAATTCTGATTTTTTAGCAAATATTTTAATAGGGGGTCGTACCTAGTCACAGTTGAGTGAATTGTTGAATAGAAACTCCGCCACAATTCAACTTTTTAGACAGCAGTATAGAAATTTATCTGACAGAAAAAAAAAGTTAATTTTCAGCTTTTGAATCGGATTAAAAAAAAAAAAAAAAAAAAAAAAAAGACTGCCCTCAATATTTTCAAAACTCAGTGTTTTTAATAATCGAATGAAGGTGGCTCTTCAAATTTCACTTTTACAGGGCTTCTTAAATTTTGGCCATCTATTGCATTGTACAACGCAACGAAAAATATATTCATAGTATTTTTATTTTTTTACAGTTTCAAGAAAAATAATGTGAAAAATCAAAGTGAAGAAAAACAAACAGGAGAAATTAATTATTAATGGTACACAAAAAAATCTAAATGTTTTTGCTTTAAGACAGGATTTTAAAATGGTAAAAAAAAAAAAAAAAAAAAAAAAAGTTTGTTTCTCCTAATCTACTATAAAATTTTAAATTTAAGAAAAAAAAAAAGCGATTACCATTCACTAATAATCGTAGTGAATAAATGTGTCGATATTTGAACTTAAAAAAAAGTTAATTAAAATAACGAACCAAGTTTAAGAAGGTGAAAAATGAAACAATCATGCAATTTTAAAATTTATTAATGTTTAAAATTTTTAATTGCATCGAAAAAGTTAAAAAAATAATGAAGATGCGAATAAAAAAACTTCTAAAAGAAACAACCATTTATTTTTCGCCAACGATTTTGTGAAAAGTTATCTTCAAAACCTTTTTTTAACGTAAGTGGATTGTTTATGTACAACTGGAAACAAAACATTAATTGGAAACCGGCTCTTTGACAAAGATTGTTTTTATTCAGAAATTTTGAAGACAAAATAAATTTGAGATTTTTTTTCTTACTTAAAGTTACAAGTAGCTTATTTATTTTCAGAAAGGAAAAAAAAAAAAAAAAAAAAAAAAAAAAAGCTCCAATATTGACTTGGAAGGAAGGAAGAATGTATGAATAAAATTGCATCATTTTTAAAATACAAATTATGACCCTAGGCCAAAAAGGGAGGATGGGAAAAGGTTTGGTCATCACTGAACTTGAGCTGGTCACATTTTTCACCGAGTTACTGACACAAACATTAACTTTCGCCACAACACTGCATTTTTATGCAGAAAACTAAACAAATGAATAAATGTCGCATTACGTCGTTAAAAATAAAAGTTAAGCATTTTAATTTCATAGCACTAAAAGAAAAACACTTACCTTTTTACAAAATATCAAGCCGAATATAAAAACACCTACACGGTAGAATTGTTTTTCACTTTTTATGCTTGCACAGAAAATCAAAGACACATCTCAACAGTACTCGTTCGCATTTAAAATCGTCATCCTATTATCTCCTCGGTAGCTATGAAGGCCCAGCCTATGTCGGTGGTGAATTAGTCGGGTCCTAACATCATGTCGTAGATTCTCTTGCTGACAGTTGACTCGAAGTCGAAAGTCTCGGTACTCCCTCGAATGGCCCTCCGCCATGAAGACCAATTTGTAGCAACAGTTTCTTAGGTCGATGTTCACCTGTGTCAGGGATATTTTTTAACCGATTCGTTTTGGGCCTCCACGTAGCCTCCCTGACGAGGTCCCCAAACCCGTTTTACATGGGACTCATTCTGGACACGTGACCCGCACGTCAGCATAACATTGTGGTTAACTAGGAAAGAAAAAAATTTTAAGTTTAAGTGAGAGGTGGCCTCTTACTAAGGAAGAACAGATAATCGACGTTGACTATTCCATTTTTTAGAGATTTTACTACTTTATAATATAACATTAAATTTGAAATTGACATGGGCCATTTTTTTTAATATCAGCTCAACTAATGGTTACAATAAACAAGGAACCAAAAAGTTGTTGGTATTTAATTTCAGATGACATATTTTTGTTTTTTTTTAAATTAAGAATGATTATTTTTTTCTCAAGTTTTATTGGTATTTTTATTCAATTTCAGCGATGAACATAAACATTTTTTTCAACCATTTTTCTTCCCCTAAATTCGGAAATAAAATGAACCTGTTAGGCAGGATGTTGTAGGTTAAGAAGAGGAATAAAAAATGTGGAAAGGTGTTCATCACTAAACAATGGTAGTTACTGAAATAAGGTCATTTATTTTTGTTTGTGTGTTAAATCTTTTAGTTTTTGTTTTTTTGTGTATGTGAATTTAAAACAGGAGGTTAAAATTAAAAAAAAAAAAACGTATCAGTTCAACTTCAATAACTTTCCATGCAAATTTTGAAAATTTGCAATACTTGTGTTTTGTTTTTTAAAGTTTTTAAATTTTATTGTTGTATGTTTGGTCACTTAGGAGATACAGGAAAAGGCTGCTTCAGTGATTTCACCAAAAAAAGTGTTTCTCCGCCATTTATTGAGTATCCAATGACAAACGTAAACTTGAATAAAATTTTGATATCCTCAAATGTAGTCAGTTTTTACTTTTTACCTTAGCAATTAATTAGAGAGAGTATCTTATTTCAACGCCTGTGGCCAATGGTCAACAAAAGGAAAAGGCAAAAAATAAGACAAAACAAAACATTGATTTTGTAAGTAAGAATAACTACCCGGAATAAACTTTCTAAATTCTATACAATAAAAAAAAAAAAAAAATATAAGCTGTAATAAAATTTCCCGTGTTAGCCAATGATATCTGATAAAAACAGAAAAATCAAGATAACTGGTCAGTTTGGATTTTTATTTCCAGAACAAGAAGAATTAAATGATTACAAAAAACAAATGTTAATAAAAAGGGCCGAGTTATACCTTGATTTTTTTTGTTTGAAAGATAGTGGTGGGCGTGTAACAATACAATTTCTGAAACATCATTAAGAAATAAGGAAATTTATTGTGCTCGTCTATTAGCCCAATCTTACCTTCTTTGAGTAATGCACTATTCCAACTTTCATTCGTAAATCTAGCCGTCTGATTGGTTCATTTCTACCAATCAGGTTGCCCGCACGTGCACTTCAAAGTTTTAGCGCAAAATCGTTCTGGACCCACCCACGTGATCATGACCTCTTAAAAAGAACCCAAAGCATGTGTGACATAGGAGATGCAGACTTGGGTCCGGCGCGTATCCCGGGAACAGGCAGAAAGGGTCTTCGGGGAAACCAAAAACCCGAGGCCCTTAAAAATCCTCTGGAATTTCCGGCACATCAAGGGTGTGGATGTGGAGGTGCCGGAAAATTTTAAGGCCCGGAATCAGCTAACCGTCGTGAGAACTGGCCCGGGTACGCGGGAGATATGGGGCATGATAGAGGAGGCTAAGGCCTCCTAGAAAGTGGTGCCCCCAGCAGTAGTCCTCCTTGAAGAAAATTTAGATGAATCAAAGAAATTCAGAGCCGACTTTCGCTCCTGGATCCGACTTTTGTATGCGACCCCCGGTGCGCTGGTGGAAGTGAATGGGGTAAGATCGAAGCCTTTCGTATTGTCTCGCTCCATTCGTCAAGGTTGTCCGCTCTCGCCTCTGCTTTACGTTCTTGCGTTGGAACCTTTCCTTCGCAAGTTAAAGGCGAATCCGGTCCTGCGCGGAATTTCCCTGCCTGGGGCTTCCACCTCAGCCAGGTATTCTGCCTATGCTGACGACGTTTCGGTTCTTGTGTCGAGCAGAGCCGAGATTGACGTAGTCAGCAAAGAGATCAGTGGGTATGAGATGGTGACAGGGGCCAAGATCAACCGCGATAAGTCTGTGGGCTTGCGGTTGGGTGCGTCGAAGGGAATTTCTCTTCCCGGACCTTTCCTCTGGACGGATGGGCCGATCAAGATTCTCGGCGTCTGGTTCGGTCCTGATCTCCAGTTGGAAATGAATTGCTCGGAGGTGCAAGGGAACGCCGAGATCGCGGGTAAACTGTGGTCTCGGAGGAGACTTTCCCTGAAGGGAAGGGCGGAGGTATGTGTTTCACACATATATCCGATCCTCCTTTACCGACTGTCTGTGCTTCCACTCCCGTATGCCAGGCTAATGTCATTAGTCCGGACCTTGTTCTCTTTCTTGTGGAGAGACAAGGCCCCTATGGTGTGTCGCGAGATCTGTTGCCTTCATCCCTCTGAGGGCGGTCTGGGTATGCCTAGCATTGAGATTCGTCAATATATGCTTCGCATTACCTTTCTAGACCGAATGTGTCGCGGATTGGATGAGGTGGGCACCTTTTGGAAAGAAGATGTCCGTAAACATTTCCCATCCCTGAGAAGTGTGCACTCGTGCGAGGAGGAGGCCGGCCGTACACCTCGTGCCGAGTGCTCCTTCTACCGCGAATGTCGTAGTGCTTTGAAGCTCCTCTTACGGACGACGGATGGCCTCTCTGACGCCCAGGCGTTGTCTCGTAAGGCATTGTATCAGTTGTTAGTTAGGGGGTCCGTTCAAGATGGTCTGATCGACGAGCTCGGTCTTACGAAGCAGGAGGCTCGCTCGATATGGCCTTGGGCGCCTGGGTTGAAATGTCTCAATAATGATGAGGCATCACTCACCTGGCTGATGATTCGTGGGGCCCTCTGGGTCGGCAAGAGACTTTGTTCAGCAGGTTTGGAGAAATATCCAAACTGTCGTCGCTGTACTGGCGAAGTCGAGACCATTGGTCACGCCTTTTTTCAGTGCAGGACGGTAGTGCCGTTGTGCAAGTTTGTTGAAGGCCTCATGGTTCGCATGCTGCAGGGAAAGTTCTTTGTCCTGGAAGCCAGTTCTGTTTGTAGCAATGTGGTGCCGCAATTGACGAAGGCTGAACACTATGTGTTCTGTTGCTTACTAGGGATTATGAGAGTCGTGATTTGGACGACGCGTCAGAAGGGATTCCATGAGGGCGAGAAGTTCACCTCTTCCCAACTGATCTTGTACTTTAAGCATCAGCTTAAAGTCAAGATTAGGACGGAAAGGCGGCGGCTCCCTTCATCGGAATTCGGCAAAAGGTGGGTGAATCTTGCGCGAATGTGTAGAGTGAAAGGGGCTGACCTAGAGTGGCATTTGGATGTCGGTTAGGTACAGAATTTTGTCCTAACAGGGTTGAACATAGGCAACCCACCCTGATTTTAGGTTAGACTAGGTTATTGTATTTTGAATTTTTAGTTTTCCTTTTTTTCTAGTAAACTTAGCTAGGGCATGCATGCACATTGGTCCCTTTTATTTCTGTCCCTATTTTTTCTTTTGTTTAATTCCCCAACCCCTCCCTCGTTAGGTGGTCAGTGATGTCAGTTCTCTGGTGGACGCGGGTCGACTTTCGTTTCGTATGTGTGATTTTTCGTATTTGTTGTTGTGTATGAATGTGTGTATGCCTGCGTGAATGCTTGGAGGTATGAATATTTTTTCATCTCTTCATAGTCCCGCATTGATTTCGTCCGGTGAACTGATGTTTCTGCCACATTCATGGTTTGTGGGGGGTTTTATTACTAACACAGTTTTGTTTAGTTTAGTGTAAATATTTAAAGTACATTGTAAATATTCATTTGGGGTTCATTTTTTAAAAGTTGTTAATTTTGACCCTCCCCCCACGAACAATATTTGTACATAAGGGGTCTAGTTAGGACATCATAGAGAATTTGAGGTGTTATGGTGGACGTAGTAAGAAAGGTAGGAGTGAATGTGTTGTTTTGGTGAATGGAATATTGTTGGCTTGATTGGGTCAGTGTCTGCGACTAGCTAAGTTTAGAATTAAGACAGTTGAAGACCGTCCTTCCCCATCCCCCTTTTAGGCCTTGTGCCACATTTTGTTATTTATACAAATAAATATTGAGATGCAGACTTGGGTCCGCCGCGTATCCCGGGAACAGGCAGAAAGGGTCTTCGGGGAAACCAAAAACCCGAGGCCCTTAAAAATCTTCTGGAATTTCCGGCACATCAAGGGTGCCGGAAAATTTTAAGGCCCGAAATCTGCTCACCGTCGTGAGAACTGGCCCGGGTACGCGGGAGATATGGGGCATGATAGAGGAGGCTAAGGCCTCCTTGAAAGTGGTGCCCCCAGCTGTAGTTCTCTTCTAAGAAAATTTAGACGAATCAAAAGAATGTAAAGGGAGGGTCCCTATTTTTGTTCACCCATCCCTTTATAGAGCTCTTAAGTTAACCTATCCCGCGGACATCGGTGACTTGTCTCAGAGTGATATTCTCGATACTGAGATGATGTCATGTTCGATGGGACAAGCTGTCGGTGTCCTCACCCCAGCCATGTTCTATCCTGAAGGACTACCCTAATCGGCTTCACGATGGCCCTCTGGTTAGCCAGTTTAAATGTCCGGGGCCTGAGGTCCGAGTCTCGCAGGGCGAGGCTCACTCGTGACCTTCAGCGCCTCGGGGTGAATGTATGTTGTATACAAGAGACCCGGTTTTCTTCTCATGATCGTGAGGACATACTGTCTAAGGGGTTCTCCCTTTATTCAGCCTGTTTTGATGGTCGTTCGAGGGGTGTCTCTTGGCTAGTGAGCAAGTCTTTGAAGGCTGCATGTACCCTTGTCTTCGCGGATCCGGCGGGCAGACTTTGCGTGCTGGATGTTACCATAAAGGATAAGGTTCTACGTCTCATTGGGGTTTATGCGCCCAATACCCATTCCGAGCGGCCTGCTTTGTTTCGGCAGATCGCGCCTTTCTTGACGACGTCTCGTCGGGTAGTTTTAGCGGGGGATTGGAATGCCGTCCTTGACCCCGATATAGATCGTATAGGGCATAAACAAGGTACTAACAACCCGGATGTGAAACCATTTCGGGACTTTATCGATGGGTTTGATCTTGTCGATAAGTTCCGGAATGAACACCCTCGGGAGGTAGCATGGACTTGGACAACTAGTGGCAACTCGGCTCCTGGGACGCTTGCGAGCTACCTGGACCGAGTCTTAGTTAGGAGAGTCGATGTAGGGCTCTTAGGGTGTCCAAGTTTCCATTACATAGTTTATACGGATCATAGGCTTGTCCGGATCCGTGTAAACTTAGATAAGCCTAAGGCTAAGTTGGCTGGTTACTGGAAATTGAACTGTTCACTTTTTGGTGATTAGGGTTTCCGGGACCAGCTGTTACTAACCATCCAAAGGGAATTGACGGGAGCGGTTGTGGGAAACGCCTGGTGGGGCAATTTAAAATCTAAAATTCGAACATTTGCTGCCGATTTTAGTCGTCGACTCAATCTAGATAGATTAGCGGCGCAAACTGCTTTAGAAGATAAAGTCGATCGGGCTGTGAAATCCCGTGTTAGTGGGGACATAGCTTTAGCTAAGCCAGAGTTGTCCTCCTTGCTTATCAAGAAGGATCAAACTCTGGTAGTTAGGGCTATGTTAAAAAGAATGTCTTCTGAGGCAACGAATATGGCCGCTGAACTGCGTGCAGAGGAGAATCGAAGCGCGTCTAGGCGACATATTGCATGTGTCACGTTGCCGGATAAGCGGACCGTGACTACAAACGCGGGCATATGTGAGGTCTTTCGGGACTACTTTCAGGATCTTTTCACCAGGGAGCCCGGTCTGAGCTCTGCTCAGTTCGACGCCTATTTAGCTGACTTTCCCTGCCTCTTGGCAGCTGAAGCGGCTAGGTGCGAGGGTCCCATAACAGAGTCGGAGATCTGGGAAGCGCTGTAGCAGGTTGGCCTGGATAAGTCTCCGGGACTAGATGGTCTTCCCTACGAAGTTTACTTGAGGTTGTCGGACGTTTTTTTTCCTTTGCTGGAACTGATTTACAACCACTGGATGAAGCAGGAGTCTTTACCCCAACGCTTCACCAGGGGTGTGATCAAGTTGCTGCTTAAAAACAAGAACGGTGGGGATGGGTTAGGGAACTTTCGCCCTTTAACGATGTTAAATACGGACTTAAAGATTTTTGCGAAAATCTTAGCCAACCGTTTGCAGCTTGTCCTGTCTAGACTGATTGGCCCTGAACAGACTTGTGCTGTGAAGGGTAGGACTATTCAGGATAACCTTCACATGGTACGCTTGATCTTAGAACAAGTCGACAGTGAAGCCGCGCTGATCAATTTAGATCAGTCCAAGGCCGTCGATAGGGTTGACCATCGATTTCTGGAGGCTGTCCTTTCGGCGGCCGGTTTCGGAACCGACTTTCGCACCTGGATCCGACTTTTGTATGCGACCCCCGGTGCGCTGGTGGAAGTGAATGGGGTAAGATCGAAGCCTTTCGTATTGTCTCGCTCCATTCGTCAAGGTTGTCCGCTCTCGTCTCTGCTTTACGTTCTTGCGCTGGAGCCTTTCCTTCGCAAGTTAAAGGCGAATCCGGTCCTGCGCGGAATTTCCCTGCCTGGGGCTTCCACCTCAGCCAGGTATTCTGCCTATGCTGACGACGTTTCGGTTCTTGTGTCGAGCAGAGCCGAGATTGACGTAGTCAGCAAAGAGATCAGTGGGTATGAGATGGTGACAGGGGCCAAGATCAACCGCGATAAGTCTGTGGGCATGCGGTTGGGTGCGTGGAAGGGAGTTTCTCTTCCCAGACCTTTCCTCTGGACGGATGGGCCGATCAAGATACTCGGCGTCTGGTTCGGTCCTGATCTCCAGTTGGAAATGAATTGCTCGGAGGTGCAAGGGAAGGCCGAGATCACGGGTAAACTGTGGTCTCGGAGGAGACTTTCCCTGAAGGGAAGAGTGTTTCACACATATATCCGATCCTTCTTTACCAACTGTCTGTGCTTCCACTCCCGTATGCCAGACTAATGTCATTAGTCCGGACCTTGTTCTCTTTCTTGTGGAGAGACAAGGCCCCTATGGTATGTCGCGAGATCTGTTGCCTTCATCCCTCTGAGGGCGGTCTGGGTATGCCTAGCATTGAGATTCGTCAATATATGCTTCGCATTACCTTTCTAGACCGAATGTGTCGCGGATTGGATGAGGTGGGCACCTTTTGAAAGAAGATGTCCGAAAACATTTCCCATCCCTGAGAAGTGTGCACTCGTGCGAGGAGGAGGCCGGCCGTACACCTCGTGCCGAGTGCTCCTTCTACCGTGAATGTCGTAGTGCTTTGAAGCTCCTCTTACGGACGATGGATGGCCTCTCCGACGCCCAGGCGCTGTCTCATAAGGCATTGTATCAATTGTTAGTTAGGGGGTCCGTTCAAGATGATCTGATCGACGAGCTGGGTCTTACGAAGCAGGAGGCTCGCTCGATATGGCCTTGGGCGCCTCGGTTGAAATGTCTCAATAATGATGAGGCATCACTCACCTGGCTGATGATTCGTGGTGCCCTCTGGGTCGGCAAGAGACTTTGTTCAGCAGGCTTGGAGAAATATCCGAACTGTCGTCGCTGTACTGGGGAAGTTGAGACCATTGGTCACGCCTTTTTTCAGTGCAAGACGGTAGTGCCGTTGTGCAAGTTTGTTGAAGGCCTCATGGTTCGCATGCTGCAAGGAAAGTTTTTTGTCCTGGAAGCCAGTTCTGTTTGTAGCAATGTGGTGCCGCAATTGACGAAGGCTGACCACTATGTGTTCTGTTGCTTACTAGGGATTATGAGAATCGTGATTTGAACGACGCGTCAGAAGGGATTCCATGAGGGCGAGAAGTTCACCTCTTCCCAACTGATCTTGTTCTTTAAGCATCAGCTTAAAGTCAAGATTAGGACGGAAAGGCGGCGGCTCACCTCATCAGAATTTGGCAAAAGGTGAGTGAATCTTGCGCGAATGTGTAGAGTGAAAGGGGCTGACCTAGAGTGGCATTTAGATGTCGGTTAGGTACAGAATTTTGTCCTAACAGGGTTGAACATAGGCAACCCACCCAGATTTTAGGTTAGACTAGGTTTTGTACTTTGAAGCTTTAGTTTTCCCTTTTTTCTAGTAAACTTAGCTAGGGTATGCATGCGCATTGGTCCCTTTTATTTCTGTCTCTATTTTTTCTTTTGTTTAATTCCCCATCCCCTCCCTCGTTAGGTGGTTAGTGATATCAGTTCTCTGGTGGATGCGGGGTGCCTTTCGTTTCGTGTGTGTGGTTTTTCGTATTTGTTGTTGTGTATGAATGTGTGCGTGTCTGTGTGAATGCTTGAAGAAATGAATGTTTTTACTTATTTTCTTAGTCCCGCATTGATTTCGTCTAGTTAACTGATGTTTTTGCCACATTTATGGTTTGTGGGGGGTTTTATTTCTAACACAGTTTTGATTAGTTTTATTGTAAATATTTCAGTCATATTGTAAATACTCATTTGGGGATCATTTTAAAAGTTGTTCATTTTTGACCCTCCCCCCACGAACAATAATTGTATATAAGGGGACTAGTTAGGACATCATCGAGAATTTGAGGTATTATGGTGGACGTAGTAAGAAAGGTAGGAGTGAATGTGTTGTTTTGGTGATTGGAATATTGTTGGCGTGTTTGGGTCAGTGTCTGCGACTAGCTAAGTTTAGAATTAAGACAGATGAAGACCGTCCTTCCCCATCCCCCTTTTAGGCCTTGTGCCGCATTTTGTATTTATCATACAAATAAATATTGAGATGCAGACCTGGGCAGATCATCATCAGCAGCAGCAGCAGACCATTTTTCGATAGCTCACTCAAGCTTAAAAATGTGACCACTACTATTGCGAATCGAGACGACAAATCTTTTCCATTCCATATCTTCTACGAACTACTTTGTCATTCAAGAATCTCAAACTATACATTCTTTTCGATCATCTACGATAAATCAATCAGTCCAGCAAACACAGAGAAACGGTGATCTAATCCATGTCACTTGCGATTATAATTTTCCCATGCAAACGAAACCACAACTGACTCACTCACAAGCTTGACTCGAAGATTACTCTGTGAACACAAAGAACTTCTACCCGCAAGACTTTACTTATCTAAAGTGAATTATTAATACTCACTACCATTTTAAGTAAATACCATTATCGAACTAACTTAACATTTACAGTTAGGTAGACTACTTTTGAATGACTCAATTCTAAAAATATAATAACGACATTCTAAACACTAATTACAATTTTCTAAAAGGCTGTAATACAGATACACAAGACAAAAAAAGGACATACAAAAACTTCAAATACTACGAACATACCAACACATTAACATCTAAAATATCTTGTATATAATATTTTTATTTGTATATAAATGCATTTATTGGTTTTGAATTGCATGCATGTTTTTTGCCTTGTTTATATCAAGATTTCTTTATTGTTGTGGATGCAAGAAAAGATCACGCAACCTGACATAAAAGATTCCTTCTGATTTATTTTAATGCTATAGCAAAATCCTTAGTTCATTCTGCGCATCCCCAACAAATTCATCTTCAGTCTATCTTTGAGTAAACTTAAGTGTCAGATTTTGGGGGATTTATGTCTACAACTGTCTTTGAATTGGGAAACAAAATGTTATTAATGATTTTAGATAATCATAAAAGTATAATTTTTTAAAGATTTGATTACACACCTGGCTTTCAGACGGTCTCTGTTGTTCCAGAATGCAAGTGGATAGTGGAGTGGAACCCCAGCCATTATTCATATAATAATTCTTGATGGAAGGGAATAGTGGGTCCATGATATATCTAGTAGTAGTAAAAGCAGCCACACACCTGAGAGGAATAAGCATAAACCTCATCAAGGTCCCAGGCAAATGTTTTGTTGGGAATGTGGGCAGTCTGGTCATCTAAACAGGGACTGTACCCAGGGGAGGTGTGCATTCACTCTGTTCAGTCAGGAATCCAATTTAACATGTAAGAGAGATGTGGGGGAAATAATGGCATTAATAGATACAGGGGCATCCATTTTGACGATTAGGGCTAGGGATTATTTTTAACTAGGATTTAGTAAACACAAACTAGATGTTGTAAAGCAAAAAATATTTCAAATGGGTGGAAAGGAAATTAATGTATTAGGATTAGTACACCTTCATGTAGAGGTAGGAAGGGTAGTCACAGTGCAGCAAATATATGTAGCACCCACCCTGAGTAGATCCATGATATTGGGTGGGGACTGGCTTGAAAGTAATGAAGCACAGATAAGCCTCAACCGATCACTTTGACTGCTAAAGATGGGAAAAAAAGAAATACCCTTAGGAAGAAGGAAAACGTATCAGGTCACCTAAATGGATGATCCTCTTTTTGATGAGGAGGAATTAGCTTGAACAAAGTCCATGGTAGGAGATTACGATAGGGGTTGTATCAAAAAAAGACTTGCTAGTAGTACCATTAGAACAATAAAGCTTCCCAAAGAAGAGAAAGAATGGGAGGCTATACCAGGAATTACCAAGGGGGAGGTAGAATGTCCAGAGGACAGTGAAGGTAGCTATAAGAATTCTATAATTAGTGAGGAAGACTTTTAATTCCACATCCACATAGGGAGTATCCTGCCTTCTATTAGGGATAATAGAGACATGGTAGCTGACTTAGATGCTGACTTAGGCTATATAAAAACATTATGAGGATAGACAGGGATAATCACCTACCTATAGTGTTAAGACTATACTGGATCCCACTGCATAATGGCAAGCTTGCACAAGAAGCAGTTGCAAATGTGCTGAAGGCAGGAATAATAGAATGCTCCACATCACTGTGGAGAGCTCTGAATAAGATAATTAAACCACTAGCCTACCCAACACCCTTGATCAATGACATGTTGACATTGCCAGGAACGTCAGCTAATTTTTCCACCCTTGATTTGAGGTCTGGCTACTGGCAAGTAACCCTCTACAAAGCTGAGATAAGGCTGAATTTGTCTGTCATGTTGCCTTAGACCAGTTCAATATTGTGCCCTTCAGACTGGCTGATACATCTGGAATTTTTCAGCAGGTTTATAGTGCTGGTGGTACCTGGTGTGAGAGTTTTGTTGCTATTTGTCCTCATAATCCCAACTCGTGCATTGAAATCTGTCATAGTGATAATTATCAGATCAAAGTGGATAATTATTAAAGGTTATCTAGAAGGGTTGAAGCAAATTAGTAATATACAGGTCACAGACTGGGATGTGCATAGGAAAACCGACAGTGACTTTAAAAGCTACCCCACTCCTGGCCATTATCAAGATGGGTTGCTCTACCTTTGGGAAAAATTTAGCCCTCCCACCATGCTATCAGGTGGAAGAAAAATTTGAAACACAGGACTCCTTTTGTAGCCTGGGTAAATGTTTTGACTAGCAAATACTTGCTAGTGAGAGCCCCTAATAAGGAAAACAAATATAACTGTGTGCAAATTACCCCAGTTGTTAAAACTGTTAGATTTATATGAATTAGTGGATAAGTTAGTGATGATGAGAAGAGATCACCCCACTGAAGAGGGCCCATCTGAAAATGCTATAGTTTGGTTATCAGTCATCATAGTGTTAGCAATTGTTTTAGTGGGTTATGGGAGACATTGGCTGAAAAAGCATAGGATACAAAATGATAAGAGAATGTGAGGGCAAGAAAAGGAGATTAATAGACCTCGTAGTTTCCCAGGAGTCAGACAAATTGGAGAGAGGCTACATTTTCCCACTATATGTGTGGAATCCAAAGAAAAGAAAAACAGAAAGACATTTTGTAACATCTCTATTCCAAAGAAAAAAAAAAAGAGAAAAAATTTCCACCTTTGCATCTGATGATTTTATATGATGCAGTAACCCGCCAGGGGACTGAAGATGAACATTGTCATGGTCTACCCACATATATTATATATATATATATTTTTTTTTTTTTTTGATGAGATTTTTATAGTCTTGTGTGTGTCCTGTTGCAAATTGTTGCGACTTGTGATAAAAGCTCTTTAATTTTTTTTTTAGGTGAAACTTTTTGTGTGTTAAAAAAGAACAAAAAGGCAAGAAATGTAATTATTGTGCATGGGACTTGTGCATTTTATTTTATGATGAAGGTCATGTGTTAACACTTCCCATTTTCTCTGGTTTTGTCTTGATGAGGAAGTAAAACTGGTTTTCACTTCTGTGGTATGCTAAAATGTTACTTTTTTTGTTGGGGTGGGGCATTATGAAATGGAAAGATTTGAAGAGGTGGTTAAAGTCCTCTTGTGTATTTTGGAAGGTTTGTAGAAAAAATTCTTCCTGTGATCTGAGTTACTTGAAGAGATGATTAAAATCCCTTTGTTGTTTTTTTGGTATTGTTTTTCTCTTTGGAAGGTCTGGAGAGAAACACTTCCTGTAATGTAACATTTTTCTGGAGGTGTTTGACATCCTCTTGTAATGGCTTGAACAGAAGAGAAGGGCTGCTAACTACCCTCTGTTATATTATGACATTTCAGAGGGCTGTGACCTAGCTGGAATTTATCCCTCTTTGGGTTGAACTACCTTTTGAGGTGGTTGGGGTCCATCTGCATGTTTTGTTTTGTTTTTGTGGGACTATATAGAATTGCATGTTTTGAGCTGCACATGAAATATTGCTATTGTACTTAATTACTGTTTTTATTTATTTTAATTTTTTTAAATTGTTTTTATTGATTGTTTTGTAGGTTTTTTTTATTGTAATTTATATAATAAATGACAAAATTTGATAGGGGAAGGTTGTAACAATATGATTTCTCACACACAATTAAGAGATAAGTAGATAGATTCCATTCCCTTTGAGTTAACTTAAGTACCTAAAGCTTTCAGGAAATTCATCTCCACTCCATCTTTGAGTAAATTTAAGTGTCAATGTTTTGGGGATTTATGTCTACAGTTGCCTTTGAATTAGGAAACATAAAATGTTGTTAATGATTTTAGATAATCATAAAAATAGAGTCTTTTGAAGATTTGACCACTCATCTGGCTTTCCATTGGTCTCTGTTCTTCCAGAACACAAGTGGATGGATAGGGGAGTGGAACCCTAGCCATTATCCATATAAGCAGAGAGAAAGGGGTCCAGTAGTCAGTAAGTAAGTAGGTAAGTGACCAGTGAGGAAGGGACCAGCAGTCAGAGAGGTGGAAGGGACCAGCAAACAGTTAAGGATGTAGCAGTTCAGCCAAAAAAAAGATGGCTGAGTAGTGAGAATTCATATTGTTTCTATTGAGAGTTTTGAAAATCAATTGTCATTATTCTCTCTTGAATAGCCAAGTAGACATCTCAGTTAGCATAGCAAGTCAAGTATATATGCAGATAGGGCCGATCTTGGATATCACCACAGGTGCAGTGAATGACAGGTGATTGGAGAATGTCGTCATAGGGGGAATCAAAGATTTTACAGGTGTTAAATTATTTGGTGGTGTAGAGAGGGGATCAAGGATGTATGTAATGCCTGGTATCATGGTTTTTGTTGGTTGAAAGTTCATAAGTCGACTATGAGGGAATGATGTTACAGCTGTGAAATCTCACAGACATTAATTTCAACTCTTCTTATTAATAATCGCATTGTTTCTTTTCAGGTAAGCTGATATCTCACTGTTCAAAGAAAACTTCAAAAGTAACTAATAGGGACTTCTCTTGAAAATGGACAAAATTTGGGATCCTGGTGTTATCAAGTACTTGCAGAAAAAGAGTTTAGCCCCCAAGGACATTCTTGTTGATATAGTTGCTACATTAGGGGATGATGATCCAGCTTTATCAATAGTACAAAAGTGGGCAACTGAATTTAGGAGGAGAAGGGAGAGTCTTGAAGATGACCCAAGATTTGGACGTCCAGTAACTGCCACCACAGAGGAAAACATTGATTGTGTTCACCACATAGTGATGGATGACAGGTGGTTGACTATAAATCAAATAGTCAATGCTATTAGTATATCCTGTGAGAGAGTTGAGAATATTCTGCACAATGAACTTGGCATGATGAAGGTTTCTGCTCATTGGGTGTTATGTCTTCTGGCACCTGATCAATAGCGAACCAGCTGATCATATCATGGGAAAATGTTTGAGGTAGATCCAGCTGGTTTCCTTGAATGTTTCCTAATCTGAGTGTTTGGTTCATCACTTTGAGCCAGAGACAATCCATACAGTGGAAACATTCCTTCTGACCTTCTCCAAAGGCTAAGGTTGTTTCATTTGTAGGGAAGGTGATGGCCTTAGTTTTTTTGGATGCAATAGGCATTGTGCTTATTGACTATTTTCAAAAGGGTAACACCATCAATGGTGAGCACTATGACAACTTGCTGAGGCAGTTACAAAAGGCTATCAAGATTAAATGACCAGGGGTCTTGTTTCTTCAGGACAATGCTCTAGTACACAAGTCAATGGTTTCAATGGTTGTTCTGCATGTTCTGTGGCCTTAAACTGGTTGATCATCCTCTCTAATCCCCTGATTTGACATCTGTTCCCCAGCATGAAAAAAATACTTGACTGGGAACCATTATTCCAGTGATGATGACATCATATCTGCTTTTAATGACATTTTTGACCAATAGGATGAACAGTCTACTTTGAACAGTTAAATATCATTTTATTTAGAAAGAAACAATGTAGTTATTAAAGAGAAAAGTTGAAATTAATGCATGCCAAATTTCACAGCTCTAGCATCCCTCCTTCATAGCTTATGAACTTTTCAGCCCACACTTATATGTTATTGTTCTCCAAATTTATTCTTAACTGCCAAGTATGATTAGAAGTTAGGATGATGGATTTGTCATGACAGTTGATTCCATAAAATGGAAGTGAGTATATTGAGAAAGATTCCTTGAGTGGGAAAATGAAGAAAGTGAGATCAGGATGTCATTTGAGTTTTGAAAGATATCCAAAAAAGAATCATAAGTCTGAGGTAGTTTTCAACTGAGTGTGCAGAGAGAAATTTTTTTATCATATAAATTGTTCTGTAGAGGCAGAAATAGATAAAAATCTGAAGGAGCCAAGTCAGAATATGGTGGATGCTGTAGGGTTTCCCATTTCAACTCTTTAAGCTTCTGCAAAGTCTGTTTTAAAACATGCAGTCTTGTGTTGAAAATCACCTTTATGATTTGCTAAAATTGGCCATTTTTCTTCAAATGGTGAAAGGTAGTTGAGATATTAATTTTTAAACCTTTAGCAATATCTACCATCAAAATCTTCAGTTTGTTCTCCACGAGGGAAAGCAGAGTATCTTCATTGACTTTGGAGGGTTGCACAGAACCTTGTCAATTGTTTTGGTTAAAATCACCTTGACAAAATCTGTCAAACTATTTTGTGACTATTTGAAGAGCTGGAACATGATCCAAATTTACTCCTTTTTGAAAAATTAATATGGTGAAAGTGCAACTTTTCATCCTCCATTTTTAAGGCATTCATTTGTGTACAAAACATCAACATTCTACAAAGTCTGACTTACACCTGAATGATTTTAATCTTGAACATACCAGAAATCAGCACCAAAACAAACGCCAATGTCAAGTTGTAGTCATTTTATATTAAAAATGAAAACTGAGCACAAACTTTTGCAATAACATTGATGATAAAATACAGTGTATACTAATGTTATTCATTGATTTATATAGCCAAGATATATAATAGGAAGTTTATTCAAGCCATTTGCAAGAGGCTATATAGGATGAAATTAATATTCCTTAGGGAGAATAATCATAGCTTCCTTTCCAGAAGGTAGATCTACCATTGGATTTTTAAAATTAAACCCAACAATAATGGTGAAGAACAATATATGTCATGTTTTGTCATAAAAAGATATCCTCATATCCATATTGTTATTGTGAGACATTTTTCCCCTCTAGTATATATTGTGTTTACATGAGCGTTGATGCAATTGGCTCTTTAGTATAATTTGTTTACCAAACATATGTAAAAAAAAAAATAATGCTGATTTGAATGCTGCAATCAAATGTGGATTGTATATGCAAAAACCAGGTTTTACAATTAAAGGTAAATAATCTGTAAAACTATTATGTAGATTAAAGAAAAGTAATTTTACATTCTAAAAACAAAGAAGACCAAAGATGAATGCTTTATTGCACTCCTACTTGATTAAGAAAGATTTTATCCAATCACTTGCTGTCCGTATTTATACCAAACATGTTGGATGTAAAATGAAAAAATTATGATTTGGATTGATGATTGATTAATTTATTTCTTACAACTTATCAACTCCTTGTAGATTATTTAAAGTAAAAACATATTTTGGAGTATAAGAATAATTCTTCAGTATCTGTCTATATTTCTGAGATGAGGCATTATGTACACTATTTACATTATTCAGACTATTAAACTCATCTTTGTCACCATATTTATCACAATGCCAGAGCATACAATGGCCAAAACATTGTGATAAATATGGCAACAAAGATGAGGATAATAGTCCGAATAATGTAAATAGTGAAGAATAATTCTTGTTTTGTGAGTGAATATTGCATTAGCAATTTTTAGGATATTGACAATGATTTTTCTAGATACAACACTTACTATTTAACGCATAACTGGGGGGAAGAGATAGATTCATACCTAAGTATTTGTTCATAAGTGAATGCAATGAACTCAACTGGAATTCAAACACAGCTTGCTGATTTTTCATTTCAAGACACTATCCATTACACCAATCTGAGTTGACAATATTAAATAATGATGAAATGATTATTATCTGAGTTGATGATATTAACTAGTAATGATGAAATGATTATTATCTGGGTTGATGATATTAACTAATAATGACAAAATGATTATTATCTGGGTTGATTTCATTCAAACTTGGTATGTAGGTTACATACATGACAAGCTCAACAATACATTTTTATTTCTATACCACTACGTTTAGCGAAAAACTGAAAAATAAAAATTTCAACACAAATTTTAAACTAAAAACTCCCTCAATTTTCAAGCAATCTAATACAAACTTCACTCAGTTGTAGCCAACAATAAGTTGATTGTTTAACAGTCATTTAACTTGATAACTGAGTCCACCCATATAGTGAAAACCCGCATAAATGGTGAAAAATGGTGATTTTTTACTGGTTTCTTTCTTATTTTTCATTGATCCTTTCACCAATTTTCATCAAAGTTAACAATTGCTTTATAAATGTATCCTCTTTTAGATCCCTAGTAGCACAATGACAAATTGAATTTCAAAAACTCCAAAATAATTTTGGTCTGAAGTGGGTCTTCATGTTGCCTGTTTTACCCCTTCATGTCCTTGGCTAATTTCGATTGAATAAATACAGACTACTTCTGTTATATCAGTAACTGCATTAAATTAAAATGTTTGTTAATGAAAGTACTTTAAAGTAATTGAAGAAGATAGACTCTGTTACATCTAAACATGATGCAGTTTTTCCTCCATTCTAATTTATTTTCTGATTGATTAGATGGGGTATGGCTGCTAGTATTTATTATTTACCATTTTATAAAGATTTATTATTTACCATTTTATAAAGAAATAAATTTGAAAATATTTTTTTTTTTTATTAAAAAATATTAGAAAATTATGAAAATATATAAACTGACTACAATGCAAAATTTATTATTTATTATTTTATAAATAACTATGAAAACATGTTCTTTATTCAATCTAATAAATAAATAGTATTTAATATCTTTGTTGTGAATTCTCAAGAATAAAGAAAATTTATAAATCCACTTTTATATGCTTGAGTTTTATTAAAATTCTAATCATTGCTTTTTAAAACGATAAACATTGTTGAGGGAGTCAAAAGTGTATACAGTAATAACGGTGTCAAGCAAATAGCTGAGCTTTGACACACCATTTTTTTTGCAGGCATGTAGGTTAAACATTGCTGAAAAGGTGATGATCAAATCTGATATGTGAAATTTTAAAACCAATTCCACACTTTCTAAAATAGATATAAATCTGAGGAAGACTATGCTTAATTGTTTGAAGACAGTTGGACATACAAAAAGTTAAAATTTTAATCTGATATGACATCCACTCAAACAAATCGTAAATACAGATACACAATCCCATATCCGAAATCCTTGGAGACAGTTATATTTTGGTTTTCCAATATTTTAGGTTTTCAGAAATTCAAACAATAGTACAACAAAACATATAAATATGCACACCATGAGGGATAAAAAAATGAATACAAATATTACAGGTTAGATATAGAATAATATACTGATAAATGAAATAGAAGGATAATTAAAACTATAAGTAATGAATAAATTTGATTTATTTCAGACAAAAAATGCCTTGTATAACTTAAAAATGATCAGCAGTCAGTTATGTGTCATGCGTGATGCATGCTTAGGTGATCATGTATCTTTTGATACATGACTGACATGGCAGATTTTTCCTGCAGTAGGATGCCATTTCTTTCTGTGGTAGACCAGTTGCCATCCAAGGCTATAGAACTTGGTCTGTTCTGCTATTTACCCATAGCTGGGGAGAGGATTCATACCTTTCCCAAGGGTATGAGAATGTAAGTGAATGTAATGGATTTGACTGGAATTCGAACTCGGCTCTCTGATTTCTCAATTCGAGCCGCTATCCATTACTTCATTGTGCCTCCCGAGCATAAACAATGAACAGCATCAAATAATAAACTAAAAATATCTGATCTGCAGTTTTGTTATTTTCACTGTATAAAGTCACAAAAATTATGAAAAGAAAAAAAATCAGCAAACAGCACACTCACATCTACCAAGTGCTTGACAACAACTGATATTTGGTGGGCTCAGGTTTCTTGACCAGGTTGGAGGAGTGGTGGGTGGAATGGGGTCCCTATCATGACACCTGTTGCCACGTCATATCTAATTGGCATGGGTCAAGTAGGTCAACTTTCTGCGCATCAAATTCTACACTAAAAATATTTGGTTTTCAGATGTTCAAATATGGGATTGTCAACCTGTATATTGTAACAAAGTTGCCCCAAAGTTGTCTAGTGAAGATTACTGTTACTCATTTAATCTACATAAAATGTGCCTTAAGTTATGTGAATCATATAAAGCATTAAAATCTCAATTTCAATAAACTAGTTAAACCCTTGAGTTTGATTTCTGTGATGCAAATTAAATCTACTGATGTGTTACTGATTATAGTCTATCATCCATTTACTCATGTTTGTTAGGTAGGTTACACACTGTTACTCCCTTTTTCACTTCAATATGACCTGTGAGTGTCAAATTTTCCAAGCTGTCTTTCCTCATTACATGCTCTAGATATTTCAATTCCCTCTTTCTGATTCTAAATTTAAGTGATCTTTTAGTTTCCATTTTCCTAAAAACTTTGTTGTTACTAACATTTTCAAGCTGTGATATTCTCAACATCCTTCTGTAGAATCAAAAAGAAAAGGGATTGGAGTTCATTTAATCTTATCACTTTTTTTTTTTTACAAGGACTATTCAGAGGTCATGACAAAAAAAGGCAAGACTCTTACTCAAAGTGAAATTTGAAAAGAAACAAAAATTTTTTAAAATAACAAAATGTTTTCATAACATTTAAATTGAAATTGTATAAAATACGAAATAGGCATTGTACAAAATTTCCCTCAAAATAGTCAAAGCAGAATAACAATTCTTGTAAAAGTTCAAATTTCTGTTGTCTTTTTTTTTTAGCAAACAGTTCAAATAAATCAATTTTCTCTTTTCTGTTAGAAACAATAAAAGAATTTTATTTACATTGTAACTGTTCAGGTTTGAAGGGTTAGAAAGTAATACTTATCACAGGCATTGTAGGTTTTCCATTTTTTTAAGTAAAATATTCAATTTTTTAAATAAACATTGGTAGGCATAAAATCTCTAGGTTTTGTAAAAGATTTCTGTAGATAATAGATAAAATCTCAAGGTTTTTGAAGATTTTTCTTCTTCAGCAGTCTCTATGCTGGAGACAGTTGAATCCATTCTACCCTGGCAGACAAAATATATTTTAGCAGAAACTCTACTCCTTCACATTAAGTAATTCCAAATATGAAAATTCTTCAATGTGAGCAAATCACTCCTTCAATATTCTGAATTATTTCGAAATATGTTACTTTTTGTATAATGTCAAATAGTTTCTCAGCTTGTATTAAAACAGTTTATAAAAAAACATGAAAATGAAATTATTCAGTTTTTGTCAATAGATTATCAGTTTTATTGAGTGTATTTCCATCCCAATTTTTATTTGTTCAAAATATTTTGAAATACACTTTTCAAGTTTTCATGTAGCTGTTTTTATAGGTTATGGGTCTATAGCAGCATGTTTTTGTCACACAGTTTCATGGAAAGCTGATATTAAAGGACACTTTTCTGTTTTGTACTTGAAGATGCAAATTTACTAAAGCTCTGTCAATGCAAAAAACATAACTCTATTAACTTTCTTAGCACTTTTACTCAAAACTAAGTTTATGTGCATAAAAATTAATGAAATTGCATTATTTGAGGATATGTTTTTCTCCTTCATTTCATTCACTTGTCATCACAGCTGTTCCATTCTATGTTTGGCTAACCAATTTAGTTTTACCATTATTAAAGGAACTATCATATTAGTCAACCTTGATGTACTTTTACCATTACTTATATGATAAAATCATAAAATTCTTTCGGATACATATCCAACAATAACAGAAAGTTGGGCATGTATTGCACATTTAGAAATTTACTCTACTTGTATATCAATGTTTTGAATTACATCAAATTCAGTTATAGATAAAATGTCATTTTGTATTGTGTCTGTAACTCCTGAAAAATACTTAGATTTTTTTTGAGTACTAGAAAGTCTTGATGCGAAAACACTATTTTATTTCAGCAAAGCAATCCAATAACTCATGATAATTAACTTTTTTTTATTATGTTCATATAATATCACTTTTCGCTTTCAAGCTTTAAACTCATTATCTGCATTTACTATGTCACATACAAACGTGTAAAGATATTTGGTGTAATTAAACATTTGTGATTATTTAAATGACTCATAGATTTAGAATGATGCTTGCAGTCACTAAGAATATGTTTACAATTAGTATAACCACCACTGATCTACGATTGACCTGATTTGGGCTGAAAAAAAGAAAACATGGCTAACAATATAATTTTTCTTCAGATATACATAACCAACCAATTTTTTTTTATTTCACATGAAGTAAGGCAATATTAAGGTGATAAATCCATTAAGATGCAATAGGTTACTGAGTGTGAAAGAATCTAAGAAAAAAACTTTAAAGAGTGAGACTACTAAATGAATGGAAATTAAGGAGTCAGAAGATAACGATTGACAATGCATTTAAATTTTTAAAGATCAAAATTGATTGGAAAGCAAGAAACTGGAAGATAATTCCACAAGCAAGAAGCACAAGATAGGAAACTTAGTATAGAATTTATGGTTATATCTAGCTATTTCAACTGTAAAATGATGAGACCTATCTGCCAATCTAGTACTGCACTTAAATTTGTCAAATTAAGATACCAAAAGGGAAAGTTCATCAAAACAATTACCATGAAAAGGCACAAGGAAGCTACATTACAGTAGGGGGAAAGTGACTGAATTTGAGATGCCAGGTTAGGACTTTGCAGATTCTTCTTTGGATTTTATCAAGAACCTCTTCTAATAAAGGAGATAGAGCGCTTACATTTATTTAACACACTATTACAGAACTGCCATTAGTCACAAGAATCAAACTTGTTTGAGGTTGTATGGTGCCTCATTTTGTCAGCAAAGATTTACATTTGTTGAGGACACATTTACAATTATTATGAGCAGACACAAAGAAGCATCTGTTATGATCTGAATTATCACATTGTTGGTAGAGTCAAAAAATTGATCACTGTGGGCTAATAGTGGCTGAACAGGTAGGTATAAACAAAAGAGAAGATTGCGGCTTCAACTGGTATTTTCAAGATGGCACAGATGTATTAGTATTAGCTTTTACCCAAGATGAAACTTCAGTGGCACAATTCTTAATAAGAAGGCTAAAAATTTCACTGCAAGGGGTGTCGTGAAGAAAATCATAAAATCAGTCCCAGTTTGGAATGAATGCAAATCGACTTTAATTTTCAGGAGAGTAGATTTTATAATTTCTCACTTTTTAGTAATTTTTCTGTTTAAATGCTTTTTCTTTTAGATCTAACAATATATCCTTCTCTATTATGAATAAATTTATATTTAATTCATCAAGCCCAAGTGTTTTTAACACTGTGTGTTGTGATTATTATTGATAGAGTAAATGAAATAAAAAGAATACAAAATGGATGAATGAAGTTGTGTGTATAGAGATGTCCTTTTTTTGTATGTATTTGTGTGCAAAGTTCCAAAATTCATGTTAAAGATTGTGAAAGAAGATTCCCTTTTCCTTAAATTTTTATATAAATTCTTCAAGTTCTTTCAGTAAATTTTCTTGTGCCCTCTGTACTTTGTTTTTATTAATTTTTTAAAGATATTTTTTCATCTGTTAATAACCTCTGCATCTTTTAGGGCTGCAATGGTTATGGCTGCTGTGGGCCTAAGCCCAACTCCATACCTTACACTGACCATGTTCATGACAGAATCAAGAGTCACATCTGTTATAACACTTATGGCATAATCTTCATCTAGTTTTTCTTCTGCTGAAAAATATTCCTCAACATATTTCTTAGTTTTTCCTATGTCACTACTTCATCTTGTTTTTTTTCTTTTCCTATTCTCCTTTTCTCTTCACTTCTTTCTCACTCAAATTTTTAAAAAAATCTTTTTTCCTGTCTCCTACATTCTGGAATACCAGGAAAATCTATTTGATGGTTTATCCTTTACTTCCTACTTTGTCTCTTTGATCTTTAATAAATTACAGTTCCTTCAATGGAATGTTTTTTTTCTCTAGGACAAGAGCATATTATAGGCACCAATTTCACAGCCCTAAGAATTCATAGCTACACAAATTTGTGTACTTTGATATGGTGTAATGGTTAGCAAGCTTGTCTCACTAGATCAATTATGATTAAATAGTGAGTTTGATCCTCACCGGGTGTCCCATACTGTCAGCTTTTTGCCACATCTAAGCTATGCTTAGAAAATCACCATAGCTACACAAATTAATATATTGCACTTCTTTTGCCTTTCCATTTAGACTAAATTACTGCTTCATTACATAGCAAAAAATAATTAAAAAAAAAAACACATGAAGAGCTCCTTCTGATTGAATTTTAGCTAAATTTTAGGATTCCTTGTAAATACATTTTTAATATATTCCATATTGTATGATGAAATATGAAAATAAAATAAAACTATACTAAGTTTAAAAATAATCAGAATTTGTAAAGAAAACAACTATTAAAGTATTTCTATCAACCTTCGTATATTTATTTTTCTCTTTACCTTAATCTGTTATTATTGTTAATTTTAATTCTATACTTGTCAACTTTCACTTGTGCAAATGCAAATCTAAATACTTAATAAATAAAAGAAACTTTCCACTCACAGCCTAGATTTCATATCTGTGAGTTAAAGTGTTGTGGATTGTACTGATGATACACTGGTCTTGCCTGTATGCACTTCTTATATATATATGTAATTTTGTTTGGTGTTTAAAAAGAGATCATCAGCCTAATAAAAGGTTTTCATATATATTTGAGAGAAAATTGTACATTTTAAAGTACATATATGTATACAGAGTTAAAACATTTTTGCTTATTTGGTCAGAGCCTAATTGTTTATCAGAACACTGTCCCTAAACATCTGCTTTGTCTTGAAAGTGAAGAGACAGAAATTTTGATTCCACTTTTAATAAGTGGCAAAAATGCTTGTTCCAGTGCATGATGGATGTTTTCATAGTTATTTAACTATTTTTTTTATAATCTCACTTTTTCTTTATTTACTGCTAATTATCGTTCTTATCCATATTTTAAAGTAATTTTATTATTTAACTTTTAATTTTTCTTTTATTATTATTTTTGTTTCATACTCCTACATAGTCTAGTACCAAGAGTTAGAGATTATTTAGGGATTTTTTTTTGTTGCTATCACTACAAAAGAAAAGATTTTAAAATTTGTTTTTAATATGCCTCTATTTGAATGGGCAAATCCACACTTGTTATTTGACCCCCACCCTTACAAGTCATAGGCTTGAAAGGTTGGTTGTTTTTTGTTTAACAACATATCAACTGCTATGGGTTATTTAATGCCAAAATCTAAATATTTAGTATGCACTTCTATTTTAATTTTGGCGATAATAATGATTTAGCAATACAAGTCTTACTAATTGACCCATAGGATTGGGGAGAAGAGGTGAATTCATATCTTTCCCAATGCGTATAAGTCAACATAATGAATCCAGAAATGAAAATTTGCCTTCTGAGTAACAATTCCAAGCCATTATACATTGCACTATCTGCACATCAACCTTACAACACCTGGTATTCTCAAGCAGTCACCCATCTAGGTAGTGGCTAGGCTTGAAAGGGCAATGGAATATAAGCTCATAATTCCACTTTTCAATAGTTTCTGACCTACCAAAAATTGCTTTTTTTTCCTTTTTGGGAGACAGTGCAACTTAAATGATGTTAAAATCTAAATAAATTAATTAAAATACATAGATAAGATAAATCTATATAATAAATATGAAAGACAACAAGGAGAAGGGAGGCGAAAATGAAATTATGGATTTATTTTTGGCTACAGCTGGATGCGAGGCGATAATGAAAGTCTCCACCATGGCATATCCCACAAACTTGGAAGATCTGACTTTCAAATAAATAAGTCAGATTATAAGGAGAAATATGAGACCCAAGAAAAGACTGGTAGTGGCAGAAAGGACGAAGACAAGCTTAGTGACTGAATAGTGCTAAACTTTGACTTCACATCAAAATACAAAAATGTCTATGCATGTCACACTTTTTCAAATAAAAGGACACAACTCTCTAACTTTTAAATATCTCATCGTCTATACAATAAATACAAAAATGTCTATGTGTGTCACACTTTTTCAATTAAAGGGGCACAACTCTCTAACTTTTAAATATCTCATCTTCATGAGACTTGCTTATCCAGGATTGGAATTGAATCCTCAGATGGTAAATTTAGCTCTCTGTCAAATTGAAGACAAAGAGATCTCAGCAATTTTGGTCTGCCAAATTCAAACAGAGAAACTGGAAAAATCAACAGAGAAATTTTGAGAGAAATAGGATGCAACATGGAAGAACTGTGGCAATGTATTCAAAACAATGAGCACCTGTTGAACCAAGAACAACAGCAAGTGTTACAGAAGGTCCTTGATGACATCAGCAACAACAAAGGAGGGATTTTCTTCTTGGATACACCTGGAGGTACTAGTAAAACTTTTGTAACTAACCTTTTATCTGCAGTGAGACTCCAAAGAAAAGTAGCTCTAGCAGTAGCATCTTCTGGAATTGCTGTTACCTTCTTGCCTGCAGGCTGTACAGCACACAGTACCTTCAAACTTCCATTTGGACCACAATGAAGCCCCTATTTGCAACATCAAAAGAGGAACTAACTCAATTAAACTAGTGGAGGACAAGCTTCATTGTCTGGAATGAATGTACCATCATACACAAATGAGCATTTGAAGCCCTGGACAAAAAACTTGAAGACATTAGACACAAAAAAAAATAATGGGCAGTATCACAATGCTAATCTCTGGAGATTTTAGACAAACATTATAAATCATTGCAAGAGGAACTCCAGCTGACAAAATCAATGCTTGCTTGAAAAAATTCTGACATTTCAAATCATGTTCAAAGACTCAGCCTGAAAACATGAGAGAATCACAGCTGAACTTGAAGCAGACAGATTTACTGCTTTTCTGTTGCAGCTTGGCAATAGATCCATCAAAATGGACCAAAATCAAGATATTTCAATTCCAAATGTTTGTTGAGTTTCAGTCTCAAGTATTTAAGACTTGATTAACCATGTTTATCCAAACATGAAACACCATTTCATGGATTCAAACTGGCTTTGTGAGATTGCCATATTAGCTCCCAAGAATCAAACTATGGATAGCATCAACTGGAAACTTCTCCAATAAATTCAAAAAGAAACCATGAAGTACTTTTCCATCCACACTGTGGTTGAACAAGAGCAGGCAATGAATTATCTAACAGAGTTTCTGAACTCATTGAATCCTCCTGGAATCATAACACACAAGTTGGAAATTAAAGAAAATGTATCAGTTATGCGATTAAGAAATCTGGATCCTTCAAATCTTTATAATGGAACAAGGTTAATTGCTAAAAAGATGATTCCTCATCTTTTGGAAGCAGAGATTCTTAATGATCCAGGAAAAGAGGACAAAGTTTTAATTCCAAGAATTCCCTTAATTCCTCCAGATCTTCTTTTTGAGTTCAAGACTTCAGTTTCCAGTGAGAGTGAGTTATGCAAGGTCAATCAATAAGTCCCAAGGACAATCATTGAAAGTAACTGGACTTCATCTGATGAAACCCTGCTTTTCTTATGATCAGCTCTATGTTGGTTGTTTAAGAGTTGGGAATGGAAACAAGCTATTTGTACTGACTTTGAATGAGAAAACCAAAAATGTTGTTTATCATGCAGCTTTGTAAGAAGTTCCAAATAGACAAACTATATCATTGTTTTGAGGAAAACTGTTGTTTGGAAAATATTGTTCAGGTTTAATAAAATTTAATATGTACTCAATGCATGAAGTTTTATTGTTGGGCCAAAGGCTTAATCAAGAGCCCTCTGCAGGAGCTAGATTAAATGCTATCCAATAGGGTGGCTTTTAAGCTCTTTAATAAATAAAGAGCAGTTATATGAGTAACTGTCCCTACCAAAATACATGCACTTGAATTGGAATCATACAGGTTCTAAACTTAACTTTACATATTATATATCTCCACATAAACTCTGAAATTTTTCTTTTTCTTACTTTTTAAATTTTTTTCTCTTACTTATATTTCCTTATTTTTTTCCAAATAACAATAGATTGGTTTGCCTGATTCACACTCCTTCCCCTGTCTACTGAACAAGAATACAGGTTTATTCCTTGTTTCCTGTTTAGGAGATGGTTTCCAGTTCTTTCTAAAATCATTCTCTTTCATTCTCAGTAACCCCTTTATTTTTGGTGGCATTATCACCTTGCTTGGGGTGAAATGAAAAAAGCAAAAAAATAAAAAAAAATATAAAGCATATATAGTACAATAAGTTTGCATAGAATAAAAGTTTGCAAACCTTTGGTGGGAATGTCTATAACAGTTTTGGAAGTTTATTGGAAAAGTGACATGTTTTTCTTTAGAATGTGAAATTGCATATCAAATGTCATAAAATTTATTAAATGCAGTGTATTATTTTGTCACCTATAAAACAAATATTAGAATTAACTACTTTTTTATAAGAAATTAGTTCTCTATGTTAGATTTTGATTGTGAATCAATATTACTGGTTTTGCATGATTTCTAGAAAAATAGCATATTTTGACATTTTGTGATCTTGATTGGTTAAATGAAATGTTATTTGAATTTTTTTTAAAATTATATTTTTGTCCAATATACTGAAATACAACATTTATAAAAATTTATACAATAGAAAAGAAATGTAAAATTATATAAAAATAATTAAAGGGTAAATAAAAAACAATACAATAGACTAGGTTTGTTCATTACACTTTCTTTTGAGGGGAATGTTTAAAAAAGCATTTATTAATAAAAGAAAGTTACTAACATATATTCTTTAAATAAAAAGCTTTAATGAATGTAGACAGTAAAAAATGGCTTGACTAAAATTTGATGTGTAAAACTTTGTATATGTGAGGCTCAAATTAATGTAAAAATACCACCAAAATGAAACCTGACTGTTTAGGAAAAAGATACATATATAAAATTTTTTCAAATTGTAAAAATAGAGGCTGATGTCAGATGGTCTTAAAACCTGCCTAAATAAAATTTGAAAATGGGTGTGGTTTAAAAAGATATATTTTTTTATTTTTTAACCAATGAGGCAGGCAAATTATGAACTCAAAGTATCATATTTTGTATTCAAATTGAAGCCAAAGTTGCTATTTAAGAAATCTGGCTTGTCTGAAACAAAAGGTGAAAGTTGCTGGCAGCTGCTATGAGAACAAAAAAAACTGAAGGGTTTTTGGCATTCACATGAGCAACAAAGGAAGTAACTGAAGAAAAACAGTGGAAAGAAGCAGAAAGAAATAAAAGTGTAGCCGACAGTGGGTTTACATGTTGTTAAATTAGGAACGCGTATGTTTATTCCTGCTAGAAGAAGGTCCACTACAAGAACATGGTGAACTCGGAGATTGAATCCACCATAAAGAAGTGTAAAGAAAACCAACAAAACCAATATATATATATATATCAACAAATATATGTATTAAACTACAAAATTTGCAATGGACATAGACATTAACATTTGTGTTTGTGTGTGAATGTAAAGAGTTTGTATTTTGGCGAATGTTCGTATGTACGTGCATGTGTGTATAATGTTCATGGCATCTCCCACCTATGTGAAGATGCAATCTTCTGCGAGAGCTTACATTGTAGATGTCTTTACTGAAAATGAAGAAATAAAAATAAACGAGGCAAGAAATCACCCACTATTTATAATGTAGGGAGAGCATCCCCTAGTGAACAATTTGGACAATTAAGGAGGAGTTAACTCTGACAAAAGTAAATGAAAGCAGAAAGAAGTTCTACAAATTTAAAGAGACATATGATTAACTTTCTATAGTTTGCTAACATTTGTCACAAAATTAGAGATATTAACTGAATTATCATCTACCAGAACCCCAAAGATGACTGAATTTGCCATTTTTCTCAACTCTTTTTGACAGTTGAATGAATTGATGTCAGTGAACATTTTGTTGAAAATAATTATAATTACAACTTATGACAGAATTGCAACTAGAACTTGTTATCTTATCTATGCACAAAGAAAAATTTTGTGTAAGCTTCTTTTATAAATTTTATATTGTGTGCTATTATTATTTTTCATGTCTTTTAATAAATGTAAATTTCTTTCAAATTTCACATTGGAGTAAGAGTTTTGTGGGGTTTTTTTTTGTTTGTGCCATACATAATACTTGAGATAAGAGATTTGATGTTCTTTCATTGTCCCTCTTCCAAATTCTTTTACATTTTAAAACCCAACTTACTTGACTTGAAATATTATGAAAGTAGGATAGGCCCTACCCCACATGCATAAAAGCATATGCATATAAATAATTTCAGAGTTTTTATTTCTTTTTCTTTATAAATTAATCATGCACAGTTGCTGTGATGATAGATTTAAAGCTTTTTTGAGACTTAGTCAAAAATTTAGAATTATTTTCTTAATATGGTATTGAGCAAATTTTAACATAAGGACGGTTTTACAACTTATTCTCTGTCCATTATATACATAGCTATGTAGCTCCTTTAATTACTTTGTATTTTCCGTCTATTCCTATCTGGTTTTCCATTCAGTAAATACATATGGATATAGATTTCATGTAATATAGTGCATAGTGTATATTTGTATATATGTAATAGATTAAAAATCAACACAAGAAATGTTCAAATCATTAATTGTTGACATTAACTATGTTTTTTTTCATGAAATACACTCATTTAATTTTCAGATTAAATTAAATATCATTTTTATCTGTGTTTAAAATGCATTTAAGGATATTAACATATTTAAGTTTTAAGACATCTTATTCTATGATTTTTTGTATAGAATTGTAATTGTAGGCTAAGTTTAATAAATAAAATAAAAATATTTCTTGAAAGACAACCATACAGCAGTTATCACACTCCCCGACAACTTACCAACCTCATTATAAATCTAGCTATGGATAAATAGCAGGACAGACTGAGTTCTATACTCTTAGGTAGCAACCGGTCTAGCAGAAAGTAACTGTGAATTAAAAAAAAACTGTATGTAGCCATTGCGTAGAGCACATACTATACAGCTAAACAAAGGATTGTTTGCATTGGCTCAATGATCCTGACTGTGGTTGAATAATGATGATGATGATGATAAACCCAGGAAAAAAGAACTTTAACAGTTTGATTCTTGGGAGCTAATCAACTTCTACACTAGTCAGCAAAGTGGAGGTTGGAGCAGAATGTTTGTACTTGGTTTCAGGAACAAAGTTAGTTAATTGACATGTCCTTAAGAATGCTGGTGTTAGGGAAATAATAAATAAAATATCTTTTAGAATTTTAAAACTTTCTCTCATATTAAAGAGATTTTGATTGTGCAGCTGTTTCCAGATGCATAAATATATAAAAAGCATGTGTATATAACACATATTTCAGTATGATAGTTTTTTATTTCTTTTTCAGTATACAATTGCTGTGATAATAGATTTACAAAAGGTTTTAAAAATGATATATATATATATATATATATAACAACTTGCAAGCATATTTATGTTCCTTTACAGTAATTCCTGATAAACTGATTTGGGAGAATTAAGTGGATAATTATAAAAGTTTCAAATTAACAAAGATAATCAAATATAATATAAATCTTTACATGAAATATATATTGAGACAAAAATTTAGAATCAAATTCTTCATCCAATTTTCAAATTTGTTTCTGTAACGATGGAGTTACTGAGAGAGGGCATCATTCACCATGAAAGGAATTCATGTGGCATTGTGCATCATTTGTAGCAGTAGGTGGAGTTGATGTCAGTGTGATTTGAACCTGAGCCTCGTATTAACTAGTTGAGGTTGATTTATTAGAATAAAAGAACGATCAAGATGGACACCTGCATTTTGAAGAAAGGCATTGTTAACAGTGTTTTTGAAAAGGACAGTTGTCGAGAAAAAACTGAGATGAGAGACTGTGTTTCTTTCTGTTTTTTATTTTAGTTCACTCTCTTTTTACTTCAAGTTATTTCAGCAGATCTGGTTATTTATTAATTTCCCTAAAATGGCAAAACTGAAACTTAGCAGCAACATAATAAAGCCCTTCCATGGTGATGGAGATGTGGTGACATGGCTCAAGAAGTTGAAGCTGGTGGCTAGACTACATAAAATAGAAGACATAGCAAACCTTTATAACTCTAACTGGATGAGAATTGGCAGACAAACATCAACCTGTTTGAAGCCTGTCTGAAGGAGGCTTTTTTAGGATGGGGTTTTCTCTACTTATGCAGAGCTTAAACTGGTTAGGTGGGCAGGAGATGTTCCTATTAACAAAATATGACAATTTGCAGAAATGACAGGGTTCACTGGGTGCAGTTTTGATACAGCAATGAAGTTGGCATTTGTGATGGGGTTCCCCAATGCCATCTCAATGGAGTTGCAACAAGTACTGGTCATTGAAACATTGACTATGGGAGATACAGTTGCAGCCATGCAGCTACCTCGAAGTTAGGTTAGAGTTCTGCTTGAGGTAAATTCCTGAACAGGCATCACTTGTTACAGGTGCAGAGGCTGTGCAATGAGACAACCTTATGTGATGAGTACCTGGAGATCGCGCCAAGAGATGTGATGTTTCAAGTACAATAAGATCAGCCACTTTACATTAGAATGCCAAGAAAGTAAAAAAACGAGACACATCCTGTCAACTGCATACTTGTTGACAAATGACAGTGCATGGCCCTAGACAACACTGGCTGTTCCAAATCACTGATGAGTAAATCAGTATGCCACTGGTGGAGATACTAGAACATCGATGTGTTAACCACAGATGGAAAGATTATGATATACCATGGAACCAGACAAGTTGAGCTTGCAGTGGGCCGCATGTGCCTTTTGCACCTGGAGATCCTAGTTGTGGAAGGAAAGCTGCTAGGTTTTGACCTCCTACTGGAATTTGATGCTGTCAAGAAGCTGAAGGGAGTGCACTTGAATGAATTGGATGAGGTTCATTTCCTTGCAGAGAACTTACCTGGGTGTGCCACAATCAAGGGTTGATGAACCCAACTTCAGCACTGTATTCGACCAGCGGAAGAAGTGAACCACCTCATGGAAATGGCTGGTAGTCAGATGACAGTGGAGCAACTAAAAAATCGAGTCTCACAGTACCCTATGTCCAACCATATTTGGATCAAATATGAAAAGGAGCTGGAGTTATTGCTGGAAAATGGTTGGCTGGTGACATACTCCAAAAAGGAACTAGGTCCAGCAATGGCCTTAATTCCGTCAATGGTGGTAGTCCAAGCAAACAAGAGCAAAGTGTGACATGTTTATGGCAAATATTAATATATGTGCACAGAAGTTGTGGGAATGTCAGCATGAGGGATTTGATGTTACCATATTGGACCTGAGGAGTGCATACCTTCAGCTACACGTACACAAATCACTGTGACCCTATCAAACAGTAATGTTACAAGGACAGAGGTATTGCCTCACATGACTTGGATTTGGTTTGAATGTTGCACCGATGATAATGTGATACATTATGAGCTCAGTGATGTCCTAGGATAAAGTAATATAATGAGCCACATTGTCATACATCAATGACATCTTCGTCAATGAAAGTCTAGCATTCACTGATCAAGTGAAGGAACACCTGAAATATATGGACTGGCTTGCAGAAATCCCAACTGAATTAAAGATGGGACATGAGTGTTCAGGCTGTATGTTCAAAACAATGACGGCAGACTATGTTGGGCATGAGGTGGAGGCATTCCATAGTCCTCATCTGTTATGATGCAGCAGACAATCTTCTCAGTGTGTGGAAAACTTGTTGGTCATTTCCCTATCTGTGGTTGGCTCAAAATGGTGACAAGATATATGAAACATCGCGCCAACAAGGTTACAACTGGCTGGGATGATGAAATGAATGATGCCCTCTCAGGAGCATACCAGTACAGATGCTGGCCAAGGTGCAGTGTCGTGATCCTGTGAGAAGCAATTGGTGTGTAAATAAATACGAATTCACAGCTTGGGTGAACACAAACTCTCTTGCTACCAGGGTCACAATGGAAGCTGACAGATCAGTTATTGAATATGTGTGCTGGTTGTGCCTAGCAAATAACACGTAACACATTAACAAGGCAGAGCTTGATGCATTGTTGAAGAGAGTTAACTTGGCACTCCAATGGCAGGTGAAGGTGCTACATCTAATGACAGATTCAGCCTGCGTCCACTGATGGATCTCAAATGCCCTAATAGAGAAGGCATGATTAATCACCAAGGCAGCTCGTAAAATGCTGCTATGAAGATGGCTCAACACACTCGTAGACCTAATTAATGAGTATGAACTATCAGTGGATGTAACACTAGTCAAGTCAGATGACAACAAAGCTGATCAACTAACAACAGTACCTCAGCAGTGGGTGAGCTGGGTATAATGATAAGTTGGGCCCACCCAGCATACATGTATTGTTTCTGCAAATCAGTTGAGCATTCAGTAAATAGTACATATCCATCAATGGGTGGTCAACCTGGGCTAAAACATGTTATATTTTGCCAAATGGAGAGACCCAATTGTTTCAAGAGTTGATGCACAAGTGGCAGTAAAGATGTGTGATGCATGCCAGTCAATTGATCCTGTGCATGTACACTGGCAAAAAGGGAAGCTTGACATAAAGGACAATTGGAGCAGGTTAGCAGTGGACATCACTCATCATGACAGTAGCCACTATCTGACACTTATTGATTGTGGTCCCTCATGATTTGTCCTCTGGCACCCCCTGAATTAGCAGATCTTGGTAAGTGTTGTATGCCAGTGAGTTCATATTTTATGAGCTTGGCCCATTGGTTGAGATCCTGACTGACAATGGCACTATATTTATTGGCCAACAGTTCATGCAGTTCCTGCATGATTTTGGTATACATGTTTGATTTTGGTGTGCCTATGAAGTGGGAGGAAATGGTATAGTTGAGAGAAGCCACAGAAGTATAAAATCCATTGTGGCTAGTAAATGATGTTCTATACCAGAGGCAATCTACTGGTATAATGTCATGCCAGAGAACAGGGTTTCAGCCTCCACAGTGCCGGCCAATGTTATACATACCTACAATGTCTGGATAAGGGTATTGATCCAGTAGCCACCCCCAAACTGCAAGACGACCAAGGACAGTTCTAAGTGGGTGATACTGTATGGGTCAGAATCTCCCACAGCAGGTGTATTAGTACGTCTAAGATGGGCTGGGTGACCAAAATTAACAGTCCCTATTCAGTACTTGTTGATGGAATGTACATCACACAAAAAACTTGTGCCCTTGTTTGGGATCATGTGTGCCATTCAAGAACATGAGTGACTCGTCAGAAGAAAGTGAGCTGTTGGAAAGGCTAAGGTCGATATTGCAAGATGATACTTCTGACACCAGTGGCCCAGAAACTGCTTGATGATTATCTTATATGTAGCTCATCCCAGAAAAAAGCAAGAGCTCCCCCACTCCAAAGGATTGACCAGATAAAAAGGCATGCACCCAGTTTCACTTTTTGTGATGAGGATATTCGGGGGAATGTAACAAAGAAGGTACTGAGAGAGGGCATCATTCACTCGCTGTAAAAGGAATTCATGTGACATCATACATTGTTTGTAACCATAGGTGAAGTTGGTTTTGTTGCGATTTGACACTCAGCCTCAGATTAAATAGTTGAGGTTGATTTATAAGAATAAAAAGATGATTGAGATTGACACCAGCATTTTGGAGAAAGGTGTTCTTAATGGTGTTTTTGAAAAGGACAGTTGGTGAGAGAGATCATATTGCTTTACATTTTGTATTTTAGTTCACTCTCTTTTTACTTCAGTTTCATGACACTGGCTGGTGAATAATGAATAGAGCAAATACCAAAACTTTAGGTTTGATATAAGATGAGGTTGTACATATAAACTGAATAAAATCAAGAAATTTTGTTTGAGATAAGATGAGGCTAAAAATATGACTAAATATTATCAAGAGATTTGTTCTGACATGAAATGAGGTTGAAAATATCAATGAATATTATCAACAATTTTGGTCAGTGATAAGATGTAGTTGAAAATATCACTGAATATTATCAAGAAATTTTGTCTGTGACAAACCAGAGATAAAAATACCACTAAATATTATTGAGAAATTTGTTCCAAGATAAGATCTGGTAGAAAACATCAATGAATATATTATCAAGAAATTTGATCTAAGACGAGGCTGAAAATATCACTGGATATTACCAAAAGATTTGCTTAGAAATGAGATGTGGTTGAAAATATCATTGAATATTATTAAAAAATTTGTAATTATGTTGAAAATATTACTGTATATTATCAAAAGATTTGTTTTATAATTTTGTCAGAATTTTACTTGAGTCATCAAAAATGATATCTTGCTGAGATGACTTTTCTAAGTCATGACATCCATATATTATCAACTAAAAAGGTGACTACACTCCTAGAATTCATTTAGATTCTTATCAGTTTTGTGTAAACCATCTGAAGAATTTAGATTATTTTGGATATTTCTTGGGAATAACACTGGGAATGATTTTCATTTGCAATTTTGAAGATATCAAGGAATTGTTTTAGTGTTAAAAGTAGAAAGAGTCCAAATATCAGTTGCAATAAATGGAATATTCATTCTTGAATATTTCAGCAACTGACCAGCAGAATTTGTATGAATCCTGAAAGAAAAAAAGCCATATGTCATATTATAAAAGCAAGTCTTGATTATTTTAATTATCCATTTATTCTTTGTTTATTATAATTTTTATTATATTATTATGCATTTATAATCTTTAATTATCAAAATACATATTTGTTTTTAAGATAAATTGAGGTATACATCGATTGTTTTATTTTTTAAAAAAATGTTTTACTGAGTTTATTTTATTAAGAATATCTATTATTAAGAATGATTATATTAAGAATATTTTTTGTTAAATTACATCAGCATGAATAATTCTACTTTATTTATAATATTGAAGCATAACATTTCTCTTCTTTATGAAAGAGGATGTAATTTTCAAAATTATAGGGAAAACATTTTGTGTCATAATTCTTGCTTTGTTAATCTTTAACTATTGATTCAGTATCGTAGATTTCTTTCCTCTCATCATTCAAACATTTTTAACAACATTTGCCAATAATTTTATTCTTTTATACTTTTCCTATTTATTGATTGTAAAATATGTAATGTAACATTTTTATAGACAAGGATGTTTTATCAAATCTGTAGGAAAAGTGTTTTTACTTTGTTTATTATTTGGATTTTTTTTTTTTTTTACTATTGGTTCAGAATAGTCAATTTCCTCCTCTATTATCTTTTAAATATTTTTAACAACGAGAATAATAAAAAATGCTCTCATATATATTTGATGATGATTTTATATTTTTAATTCTTTTTTTATTTATTGTTTTATTTCTATTATTGTCATTAAAGTAACATTATAATGATGAACTGTTTACTCTGACATCAAGTGTAAAATATGTGTGTCTGTGCATGTATTTTTTCTATGTGCATACCTTTGATGGTCACTTTTTACAATGGTGGATGGGCTTGTATGGTCAAATGAATTTGAGAATGATGCTGTCAGGAGTTCTAAACTCCTGGTAAGGGCCACCCTTGGTGCCAAGGTTGAAGATAAGGACCCAGATTAAGTGCAACCAACCTCAAAGACACCAACAGTGGAACAAGTGGATAATGATTACAACAGATTTCAATGGAACTACAGAAAGCATCACTCAAAATTATAACAGTCACCGGCAGTCCACAACTGAATTCTGCATATCTCATTCCATATGTGCCACAAAAAAAGGTCATGAAATCAAGTGTGTGGGTTACTTCCTGGCAAGCAAAGCTCCACTTTAAACAAATTCATGTCATCAGCACTTTCTAATACTCTGATTTTATCTCACCTGCAATCAACTCTTTCAAAGCCAAATAGCAAGAGAATGGATGATGGGAGCAGGTTTTGGTGGAATTGGAAGCTTCTAGTTCTGAATCTGCACACTGGTGGAGAATGTAGAAATTAAATACTTGGATATGAGATAAAGTTGCTGCTGGTGCTGATTATATATATACACACAGCTTTCTGCTATGTACTCTTCTGATCAAGAAAACATGTTTATCAGTATCAATATAGATACTTGTAAAGTTTGAGTTAGACTGACACAAGGCAAGAATCATGGAGAACCCATTCAAAATCAAGCTTTATATACTTATAAATGGTCTGTCATACAAACTATCATTCCATATCAGACAAGCAAAAATACAACTTTTTAATGTAAAGAATTGACAATTTGTAGCTATTTTTTTGCATTAATTTAGTCTGATACAAGGTCAAAATAATGAGGCTCCCAGTGATATTCAACCCCACTACATAAATGAATAATCAACTTGTTCTTTGGTAGATGCAGACATATCATTAACATATGTGACAAATTGCTCATCATCATTTTGCATTTCCATTTTCCAATGTCTTAATAACCAAAAAATCTTGAATTTGTTAGTTCCTAATATCCTTGCATTGTTTGCCTTGACTAAATTACCTTATATAAATTACCAGGGACATTCTCTTTCTTTAAACAAAATCAAGAGATCTCTAATATTCACAAGACAAGAAAATTTTATTTTATTTCTTTATTTATTTTTATCTGAGTTCATTCACAGACATTGTACACACAAGCATTGCTATTAAGCTAAGTATATAATGATAACTAACAACTACATTTTTTTAAAGTAAGGTTCACCCTGTACAAGGCCCAAGGACCACTCAAGATAGAGGGTTACATTAAGGGGTAGTTTATATGAAATAGGAGGGGAAGATAACAGTTAACTCTAGACTTGAACAGGTTAAGATTGTAGTGATCAGGGGTGGGGTTAACATTCTCTTGGGGGGTTTGTTCCACAGGGCAGTAGTCTGTGGGAAGAAACTGTTTGAGTAGAACTTACTTCTTGCTGATGGAATATGGAGGGAATGTCGGTGATTTGTTTCAATGTAAGTGGTACTGTGGGTCCTAACCATGAAGGTTAGAACTGGTGGGAACAAGGAATGTAGTTCATCTGAGCACTTTCCATGGAAGTATCAACAGAACAGTGAGGGACTTGCCACATCCCACTTGTGAGAGAGAGAGAGAGAGAGAGAGAGGTTGGAGGTTGGAAGATAATTCTTCTCCAGTAAGGATACGGAGACACTTTTGAACTCTATCAAGACAGGAAAGTGAGGACCAGACATTCCTACCCAAATTGCACAAGGAAAAGCAAAGCAATTTACAGGGTGGAAATATTGCTAACAAGCTGGCTTTTTCATTTCATGATGTTATTCAGTTTTCCTTGACAGTCACGTGAATGACAATTTAAAAAAAAAAAAACCTTTTTATCACCCACATTTTATAGAAGACAGGAAATATAGAAAATTCTAGAAGTCAGTAATATATTAGTGCTGAGTTTTAGATTTATTGTCACCTGTTGATATTTAAGATGTGAGAGACAAAACAGTTAATAAAACATTTTTACACTTACATAGTCACTGACAATTTGGGGATTTTTTTTCTTCATGGACCGAAGAAGTCTCAAAATGCTGACCTTTTCATTCATTCTTATCTTGCAAATTATCACGCAGAGAAGAGAAAAAAAGCCACTTTTGGTGATGCCATCCCTAAAATTGAATATAAAATTTGGTCACTTGAAAAAATAGAAGCCATTATTATTTTCAGCATTCTTTTATACCTTTACCAAAAAATTGGCACCATACAAATCTTCATACAATATATAAGATAGCTGTAGTTTAAATTAAAAGAATTTATTCAGTTGAAGAATTTTCATATTTGTCAGTTCGCTGGAGTTTGTATGCAAACGATACCAAAGCCTAATTTCAAGTATATTTGGCAATTTTCTTCAAAGTGTTTAAAAATAAAAATAATGTCTTCTCTTCAGCTACAGAATAGTGTATTTAGAATCATCAGCATGTGAGTGATAAGCTGATATAGTAATTAACTATGTGGCTATAGTTTTCCTTTTATTGATGGAAATGTTGAAGTTGGAGGTCAGAAATAATTAAGGATAGAGCAGTGTCAATCACCTGTACATATACCATTCTCTACATAGACATACTTTAAATGTGTGGACATAGCACAAAATATATAACAAATAAATCCTTATTCTTACTTGCAATGGATAAGTAGTTGTTTTCCTTGTCCACAAGAATTAGTAACAGCTTGAATAAGCTCAATAAGGTCAGAAGGTAAAGGAAGCTGTTTACTTTGCCAAATTTTGGATTGGAACTGGACAACCGAAAATGGTCCAAGTGTACTCTGGGGTGGAAAAAAAAAACAAAAAAAAACAGAAATGTTTCAAAATGTTTGATCTTAAAACAAATAGATTTTTGAAGAATTAATTTCATTATTTTTTTCAAATATTTATCAAGCATATTCATTAAATTTGTTATATTAATAATTTTACATGAAAATAAATTAATCCTGAAAATTTCACTTTAAAGAAGAAAAAATTAAAATAATCACCTGTTTAGTTGAAGAAACCTGAAAATATCTTTGAAGAAATGTTTTACTTTCAGCTGTATTTGTCAGTTTCACTTTTATGGACCCATACACTTCGGTACACTTTATCTTTTGTGGCCAATATACTGAAGCAACCTGAAAGCAAAAATTAAAACCTTCAAGATTTATACCAAGAGAAGATGAAAGGAAAAGTAAATTCAAATTTGTTGTAAATTAAATAAAAGTTAAACATGTATATTGTCAGTTTATTGAAAGTTTAGCTTTGGGTCTGAATAGATATAGAGATTTTATTGAACATTTCAGTAGAATCATTAATGGCTGTGGGAATAATAAATAACTATAAAAATTTATACAATAAAAATAGAAATGTAAAATTTCATAAAGATAATTAAAGGATGAATAAAAATAATACAATAGACTAGGTTTGTTATTGCACTTTCTTTTGAGGGGAATGTTTAAAAAGCATTTATTAATAAAAGAAAGTTACTAACATGTATTCTTTAAATAAAAAAAAAAAAAAACTTCTATAATGAAGCCAGATGATTAGTAAAAAAAATGGTTTGAACAAAATTTGATGTATAAAACTTTGTATATGCAAGGCTCAAAGTGATGTAAAAATACTGTCAAAATGAAGCCTAATGTTATATGAAAAAGATACATGTATCAAATTTTGTTTTCAAATTCGTAAAAAGAGAGGCTAAAGTCTGTTGGTCACAAAATCAGCCTAAATAAAGTTTTCAAACAGTCTTGGTTTAAAGAGATACATTTTGTCATTTTTTAATCAATGGAGAAAGTAAATTATGAAGCCAAAATATCAAAGGCTAAAGGGTTTCAGCATTCACAAGGATGATACTGATGACTAATACAAAGACGAAAAGAATGTAACAGAAGCAAGAAATAAAAGGAAAAGAAAGAAGAAAGAAGTTCTACAAATTTAGAGAGATTTGTATTTTAATCATTTCACCCTAAGCAAGGTGATAAAACAACTATTACCCACCACAGAGAACCCTCCCTGCCTCCCATTAGAATGTCTGATGCTCAACTTCACAAGAGCACCTGTTTGTGACTGTTTGGTCTCACACTGTCCACTGACCTGAGATGGAATAATTACATTGAATCAATAGCTTCATCTACTGCAAGGAAAGCTGGTTCTCTGTGTCATGCCAGAAAGTTCTTGCCCGAGTCCATCCTTCAAATCTATAAATCAACCATTCGCCCTTGCATGGAATATTGCTGTCATATATGGTCTGGAGCCCTCACTGGACTTAAGGTGCTGGACAAAAATCCAGAGACAGATATGCAATGTGGTTGGCTTTGGTCTGGCATCTCATTTACAGTTGCTCTCTTACAGACGTGCCGTCACCTGCCTCTGTCTTTTCTACAAATTTCGCTAGTTCCCAAATTGCATAAATTTAAACGTGCCACTAAGTTGGCATCTCAGTTCTACCCTTTCAGTGTATTCTACTCCAATATCTTTATGTCTCGCCCTTCCCTTTGGAACTCCCTTCCTCTTACTTGTTTCCCTGATAGCTATAATCTTCAACTATTCAAATGCAAAATCATTTGACATCTCTAGATGCCTTGATCTATTCCCTGTCCTTCCCTTCATCCTTTCTTCGTTCATGCCTCTTTACTCTTGCTCCCACCTGTAACCCCTTGCATGCTAGTGGCATTCCTGCTTTGCTTGGGGTGAAAAGTTTAAAAAAAAAATAATTGTACTATAAGCATAAATACCTAGTTGTGAACTGATGACATTGAGAAAGTCATTGATGAAGATAAGAAAAAATGTAGGTCCAAGAATAGAGTGCTGGAGGACCTCTGCATTAATGTGAAATGATCTAGAAGTGTAGAAGTGTTCAACATGACCTTCATTATACGAGTTTTTAACAATAGTTGGATTTAGCAAAACTATAGCCCTGAGCTTATGAAGAAAGCCAGCATGTTAAACCTTGTTGAATGACTTCATGTTATCTAAAGTCACAGCCCAAGCCTTGCCATTCTCATCTAAAGCCTGATAGACAAATTTATTTGAGTAACAAGGTTCCTTGATATCAAACCTCTTGATTTTTTTGTTTGGTATCATATTACAAATATGGTTTACAAGAGAAAACCACAAACACTTAAAGATTTTTATTAAAAAAGAAGCAGGTTCAGCAACATTTGAAATGTGTCAAAATGCCATTCAAAGTTTTCATGAAAGATTGCAAATGTGCACTAACAATAGTGGCTCATCTGTTGAGAAATATAAATTTTGCATATTTGATTTGTTAATAAAAATTATTCCTTTATCATTCATTTAGGGTTTTTTTCTACTCTGGATTTAAATTCGGAGTTATTTAATTTATATCCCCTGTGTGTGTGTGAGAGAGAGAGAGAGCGAGACACACACACAGAGAGAGAGAGAGAGAGAGACAGACAGAGTGAGAAAGGTTATGTCAAGTGTTAAATCAAATTTCCTTCTCTATTTCCTTGATCCTTATTCAGTTTTATGTTCTATTCAATCTCAGATAACAAAATTGTTTTAAAATTTAATCAGAAAAACTTTCAAGAAATGTGTATGATAAAATTATTCTCCAACATAAAATATTTTTACCTCAAATAATGAGAAGTTAAAATTTATTTTTCTGAGAAACTCACATTTGGTGAATCTTCAAGCATCACAATGATTGAACATCTCTTCTGATAAATAAGCATCCAAAACTCTTCTGCAGTATTTTGGACTGGTTGCAGGGATAACAGAAATTCATTTTTCATGTGAAAACCCTGCAATATAAAAAAACATTTCTTGACAAATCAATAAATATTTCAAAACAAAACAAAGATCTATATTCTGCCAATCAGTTCTAATCTAATCTAAGGTGCATTAACATCATCAATGGATTTAAAGATTTGAACTTTAGTTTTGTTTGATATCAATTATGGCATTTAACATTCCGATGACAAATATTTTGTTTGTACATAAAACCTTGGATAAATTCTTGTATGTAGAAATCCCTTTACTAAGATTTGAGAATATTTACAACTTTCAATTTTACTTGATAAGATTAATTTAAACTCAATATTCTTTCCATTTAAGTCTTCATGTAAGCAATTAAAGATTTATCTGATCAGCTTATTAAATTTAAATTTGTGAACTTTAGGTTAATTAATACTTAAATACCTCATGAATAGAATCATTATTTATAATGTACATCTTTTTTTAATCTAACTTTGACAACCCAAGTCAATTTGACTGATTTACTTACATCAACAAATATAGGTTCATGGAAAGTTTTGCAACTGGCTTCAAAAACTGAAAGAAAATTAAAATTCTGTGAAGAATAAAAGAAAACAGAAATAAAAGAAGAATAAAGGAATTATTAAAGATTGTCTTTTATTGAAACAAAGCCTCTTTCAAGTCATTTGAGTTTCTATATGAGAAGTGTCATGATCTCACTTGTTGAAATACAGAACTGATAGTGTGGTTTCAAATCCAACAACTGGCGACTTAGTTTAGAAGTACATATTATTTCCTTCAGTAAAATTTTGCATATGCAAATACTTATATTTCAACTTACTAAAGACAACCAAGTTGTTATGGCTGCTACCAAGAAATGACCATAAAATTTATAGATAATTATAGTGCACTTGAAGTGACTTTAATTACAATTCTGAAGATGTTTTTTAAACAAATCTGCAAGTGGTTTTGTTGGAGTTTTTACACAACTCAAGAAACAGACATTTAAGTAAAAGTATTTTTGTCCTGACCCATTACTCAAAATCTGACCAAATGATCAAACATCAAAGTTTTGGGAAAGGGCTTCTTCGTCAGGCTGAGAACTTTTCACCATGTCATCATACAATCTTTTCTTTTCAGTAATATATAAAATGAAATGCTGCATGCTGATTGCTACAAAAGCCTTACCATTATTTATCTCAACATTTGTATATATTGGCTCTTGATATGATTTTGTTGGGTGAGATTGATTCAATGGAAATATGAATTCCTGAAAGATAAATGAACAAAAATTGAGTTTATAGAAAAGAGAAAATTAAGCAACATACAAAGTATGAATGTCATGAGAAGCATAAAATATTGTTAAACTGGTAATATCTTTACAATCATAGTAATAAATAATGTGTTATAACAATGCTCATTATTTAATGTAAAATACATAATACTTATATTTAACTCTTAGACTAACATTGCTATGATTGCTATCAAGCAGCACAGATCATAAACAACAATACCCCAGTGAAACTCAAGCCTATATATTCTTATCTTTAGACACTTGTCTTAATGTGACATTTGCTTTATCATAAGATGATCAACATACAGTATCTTCTCTAAAGTAGCACTTTTTTCATTACATGCAAACATTCCTTATCTATTCAGCAATCTAAACAGTTTCAAAACTTCAAATTATTTAGAATCACTTATTTATGATGAAATACACAATTTACCATAAAGTCAGGGTGAGATCATTGGAAACCAAGGAAAATAATTTCATGACTAATATTAAGAGTTCTTATGAAGGAAATATTTTGTCAAAAAACCCTGAAAATTTTTGTGTCAATCTTAATATTAAATATCAGTTTTGTACTTGTTGAGAGTTACCCCTCAATTTTCTATTATTAGTCACTACCAGATTTCTGTATTTATGATACCAATATACAGTTCCTCTATTGGTAAAACTGGGTTGTTGAACTGTGATTGGACAAAACATTGCATTTTGATGTTTATGTACAAAATGAATGGAATGGATCTCTTTTAATCATATATAAATATATGTTTCTGGAATAATATAGGATATTGTTATAGTTAGTGCTATAACAAGCATATGGTTGCAATAGAAAGAACAAACAAGGATTCAAATTTAAACAACATGTAGTGTTCAAGTGTGAAGAATATATGCACAGTTGTGTGAAAAGATGGAAAAAATTGTGATTCTTTATTTGCCATTGGTAAGGAAAGTGATTAGATATAAGGGTGTTATCTGTAGAGCTAGGAATTGACTGATCTGTTGCATTGGATGGCCGAGGATATGGTTGGTCTCAAGCAAGAGGCCTGGAGCAGATTAGTGGAGCCAAAGGTGGGGGTGTTGTTGTTTGGGTTGATGTATGTCTTTCTTCATGGTTGAAATTGGCACCAGTGAGGTGTTTGATGAGTGAAGTGTTCAAGCCAAACTGCCTGTTGCCTGTGATGAGTGCCATTTTTATATCTGTGGTTTAAAAGGTACAGACTCTCAGGTATATCCTTTTTTTACTGGCAAGATTCATGATTGGCTATTGCATTTTAGATTTTTGCAGGGATTTTTTTTATGGATTACATGTGATGCTTGGGGCCCCTGCACAGAAAATGACTTATTTTAGGTTTTGCTTTCTTAGCACTCACATCCAGTCATCATGTCTAGTAAAATATATTTGTGAATGAGAAAGAGATCTTGATTAAGTAATATAGCATTAGACATTTCTCTATTTTCTAAGAATATTCCGGTTATAAAATAAAGCTACTGATATAACGAGAAGGACTTTCATTCAAAGTTTTCCTTTTCTCTTTCCATTGGTAGATTGAATTAGTATTTGCTAGAGAAACAACCCAAGTTACAAACCATATTCACCTTGTTCTACTTCTGCTGTTACCTAGTTTTCTAGGCATAAAGTATGCATGAAAGATTTTAGAAAGAAAGTGTCATTATGATTTCAAATTGCTCTATTGTCTACATATCCCCATATGTTAAGGAGCCTCTGCTACTCAAAAAAAATACAATCAAAAGATTTGAATTTTATCCTGATTATTCTTCAGGATTTGCCTTAATTCAACGCAGGTGAGAAATGAGTATAAATTTAAGAAAGATATTCATGTATCTTGGAGAAAGGTGTATGTTCTTTGAGGACCAAATCAAGTAGAAACCAAAGAACTATTGAATAAGAATTGGTTTCCAGAAAACTAACAACAATATTTGATATTATCTCTTGGCTTAGAAACAATAACTCATCAAATGTGTAGCGTTAGTGCAATGGATTCATTCTTAATTATAAATATCAGGTAATTCTTTAATGACAAGAAGGTAAAGGCAATTATCATTTGAAATATTGTTTTCTTTCAATTTAGGTTGGAAAATCCTCTTTTATAGAAATGTCATAATTTACCTCATATTGCTTTTTAAGCATTGCTTTTTCCCCATTTGCTTTGCTTGTTTGCAGTTTCTTAAACTCCTCAGGAATGGAAGTAACAAAAATCTCTGAGAAGCCAGTCAAAATCTCTTCAGCTAAAACATCATGAATAAATTGATACTGAATCTATAAATAAGAATCAAACAGATAAACAAATGACATGTACAGAAAATAGAAACTGTCCAAGAAAATAAAAAACATCAAATATTATTAGATTTAAAATAAGATGCAACATTTTATAACCTCATAAGATTTTATGATATAATTTTAAAGTTTTTCACAAAGAAACACTGACATGTACATTACATTTATTTAGAGTTACTGTTAAATTTGGTTAGAAAATAGTTTTAAGTTCAACTAGATTACAATTTAAATCCAAGAAATATTTTCTTTATTATGAAAGATGTGACAAACAATTCACTATTCTATATTGGTGAATAAGAGTTTCATAAGTTATAATATGAATGAAAGGTTCAAGAGACAAAAGAAAAAAGTTACCATCATTGACTTACTTTGCTCTGCACCATTAATGGCCGTTGGTGGCGAAGTTGTTTGACACATGAAGCAACATCAATGGTTAGTTTCTTCCACAACTGTTCCAAAAGAATATCTAATGCAATATAAGTCCCTGTTCTTCCAACACCAGCACTAAAAGAAATTATCAAAATACAAATTTAATCAGTTCTGTTTTTGTTGGACATATTTGCCCTTGGACATATTTGCCTTTGATGTTAATGCAAAAGAAAATATTTCTATTAAAAAATATTTTGTAACAATCATCTTATTACTTCTCAAAGGGATAATCTTAATAGAAAAATAGAAAATTTCTTTCTTAAAAAGAGAGAGATATTATTTTATAACATTTGTCCTATTTTTTAAATGGACAATCTTATTATAAAATATTTCTTTCTTTTAAAAGAGAGAAAATTTAAAATTATTTTGTAATATTTGTCCACTCCTTTTTTCAGAAGACAATCATAATAGAAAATAAAACATTTTTTTTGAAAATAGAAAAAAAATTATTTTATCATGTAACAGTGGTCAGTAAGACCTGTCACTGTTACTTAATAAAATAATAAATAAATAATAATAATAACAATAATAATAACAATAATAGATAATAACAAAAACAAAAGAGGAAGTAACAAAACAACAAAAAGATGTAGTTGAGATAAATAAAAGAGTTCTTATTTTCCTGTGATTTACAAGGTTTGATTGTTTGCTTTTTCTGGTGTATCATATATCTGTCGTGGAGAGACTGAGAGTTTGTTCAGGATATGCCACAGGGTAGTAGTCAAGATAAACATGTGGAGAAAATCAACACGCATATGTATTTAAGTCAGAGGATCTTTATAGTGTGTCTGTGACTGTCTTGTCCTTTCCTTTTACATGATGTATATTGGTCATTTTGTGGTTAGTGCATACCTTAAAATTTCTGCCTTTGAGCAGATGGTGGAAATGTTTCATTGTTAGGCTTTCAGGAAAAAATACTGCATCTCGATTGCATTAATGACTGTTTAGTTGAGAAGAAATGATTAGTTTATGTTGGGAATTTACTTCTTGTTCAATGACTGCATCTATGTCTGTATCAGATGCATCTGTGGTTAACAGAATTTTCTTTTCTGTATCCTTGTCAATGTATGGCAGTTTTGTAAAGTTTGCAAGTGTTGATTTATTTGCGTTAAATGTGTCTAAAGCATTCTGTTTGAGTGTAACGCTTTTGTTTTTCTTTTGAAGGAGATTTGTTAGTGTAAGAAATATTGATGAACAGTTCGGTACAAATCTGATGTTATGCAACAGTATCGTAATTTTTAGCATTTTGTTCTGTTAAATCTAGGACTCTTGCCTGGTCATAGGCCTGCTGTAATATTAAGTTGCTGTTTTCAAGTATTCTTTGTCTGATATCCATGGACTGTAGCCTGTTTATGAAGGCATCTCATATTAATATGGCTTGATATAGTTCTGCTGATACTGAAGAAAATGAACAATCCTTAATTAGTTTATGGAGGGCAGTTGATGCCTTGTAGCCAGTAAGTGTCTAGAGACCATTGCATTTTTATTTTTTTATGTAGATCCTGTTCAGTATTGTTAATGCCTCTTTGTATGACACTTTAAGAATGCTAATAATTTGAAGAAAGAAAAAAAAGGCTTAAATTAAATCAAAAGTGAACACTAATACAAAGAAGGTAGTAGATAGATTGAAGGACATACTGAAAACAAAAGAAAATATACTTTTATTTTTACTTTTACTATAATTTGAAGATAGTGGGTGTGTGGTTTTGTCCAGAGGCAGAGATTATACTGATTACTACTCCTGTGTCAACAAGAAATTTTAGGCTGCTGTTTTTGTCCCATATGTAGAACAAGCAGCATTGTGTTTTTCCACCAGGAAGTTCACTTCTGTAATTCTCCAGTTTACTCGTTTCCTTGTTGTGTTGTGTGGTATAGTCCTGGTTTTCTGCAATTCCTTGCATAGTCTTGAAATGTCTGGTGATACCAGAAGATATCTGAGTTTAGTTGGCTGTCTCTGCAGAAACTGTAACTGTGTTTGTATCAGTTATTGTCATAATTGCATGATCTACTTCAATGTCTCTTTCTTAGTAGTTGCACCTACTATACTTGTTTCTGCAGGTCCAACAATGACTTTTCTTGGTCCTGTGTGTCAGTGTTGTCTGATTTACTTGTTGTATGCAGTAGACTGACACTCTGGTTGTATGTAACAAATATCTTGTCTACTGTGCTGGCTAGTTTATTTAAGGTCATGTCATATGTCATGAGTGTTAGGATTTGCACCATAATTCTTGGTAGTTTGTCTATCCAAAGGTAGTGTAGAATAGACTCAGGCATTGTATATAGTCCTGGAAGAGTCCATGTTGTAGGTATGTTACGGTACCACAATACCCCCCTTCCAAGAGCTTTCCTTTTTTTTTCTCTTTTTTGAAAAGGAGAAAAAAAAACATAAAACTGTTAATACTTCTTTCTCTTGGGATTTACGTTGAGCGGTTGAGTAAATTTCCTTTTCCTTCCTGAGCATCACACTTCAGGAGAGACTTGGGGCATGTTGAGATCGAAGTGATCGAAAATTACATCAATCAGCTCTTCACAGCTATTTTGTAGTGATTCCTCTGATTCCTTCAAACAGCATTTTCTGAGCTGGTTCCAATGGCATTTGTGAGTGTTTTTTGGTCCTTGAACAATATAGACTAGTTCACCAATTCTTTGTTTTATGGTACCTACTTCCCAGAATATTATGTTGTTTTTGTAAGCCTTGAAAAAGACTTTATCGCCAGGATTGAAATATTTCTTATGAGGCGATATGGTTTTTTTGAACTTTGCTTGCCATGGAATAAGTTTGTCGAAGACAGACTTGATTTTCTTTGTGAACATTGTTTCTGCAGGTGAGCTTCCCATAGGCGTGTTCGGATTTGGGGCTATCCGATACAACTGCAGAAACTGTTGCAATGCTCTATCTGTCGGTGTGCCTAGTACCTTTTTTAAAGCCCTTTTTAGAGTGTCCATGAATCTTTCGGCCTGGCCATTTGACCTAAGGTGGTACTGCAGCATTGTAATGTGGTCCACCTGATATGACTTACAGAAGTCTCTAAATTCACTTGATGTGAATTGAGTGCCATTATCTGTAACTACACAATCTACCACACCAAAACGCGCGAATAGCTTGTGTAGAAATCCGATCGTGCAGTTTGTGGTTATCCACAACAATGAGGTAGTACATGTTGTCTATAGGTCCTGCAAAATCGACATGAATTCTTTGCCATGGATGGTCTGTGTTTTGCCATGGTTTGCACATCGTGGTTGGAGCTTTTACTGCAAGCGCACATCCTTTGCATGATTCTATCATGTCTGCTATGTCCTTGTCCATGTTTGGCCAATAAACATAGCAGTGTATGAGGCTTTTCGTACGGTTCTTCCCCGGATGTCCCATGTGAAAATCCCTGAGGATTTTTCTTTGTAGGCTGTTTGGAATCACTACGCGATCATTGTATAGTAGGACATCATCGCAGAGGGAGAAAACTTCTGGCACATTGGGGTCTTTATTGCGAATTTTGCTTTTTATGGATTGAATGAATTCATCCTCCCGAGACCCCCTTTTTATGTCGGCCAAGGTAACTGGGAGCTCTCTTATGGTACTCGCGATCATGTTTTTGATTTCACAATTTGTCCTTAGAGTAGCAATGATGGAGTCTTCAAAGACTTCTGTATTTTTTGGAATGAGTCGCAATAAACTGTCTGCATGGCAAATATTTTTGGATGTTAGGAACTCTATCTTGAAATTATAGTTTAAGAGAATCATTCCCCAATGAAGTAGTCTATTTGCAGTATAGACTGGCAGACCTTTTTTAGAACCAAAAATTGTAATTAGAGGTTTATGGTCCGTCTGCAGTATGAACTGTTTACCATGTAGATATCTGTGAAACTTTGTCACAGCGAATATTAACCCTAGAGCCTCTTTCTCTATTTGGGAATATTGTTTCTCAGCTGGAAGTAGAGATCTTGATGCATAAGCCACAGCTTTTTGTGAACCATCTGGCAGTTTATGCAGAATACAAGCACCAATGCCATACGAGCTTGCATCACTTGTGACTATGATGTCGAGACTAGGGTCGTAATGGGTGAGGGAGAGGTCTGAAGTAAGAGTTTTCTTGATCTTCTCGAATGCGTCTTGGCATTCTGGAGTCCATGACCATGGTTTGTCCTTTTTTAAAAGTTGGTTGAGAGTTTGCATGTTCTTAATGAACCCTTGGTAAAAGTTAGCTAGGCCGAGGAAGCTTTGTAACACTTGAACGTTATCTGGGGCCAGCATGTTTCTGATCGCGTTGGCTCTTTTTGGATCCGGCCGACAACCATTTTTATTTATGACGTGCCCTAAGTATTTAATCTCTGGTAAGAAAAAGTCACACTTTGCCTCCTTAACCTTAAATCCATATTCTTGTATCTTTTCAAATAAGTTTATTATATGGTTCCGGTGCTCTGCCATAGTTTTACTAGTAACCAGTATATCATCCAAATAGGCTGTTGCATAGTCAATGTCACCCAGCATGGCGTCCATGACCTGCTGGAAAATTGCAGGCACAACCTTTACTCCAAAAGCCAGCCTATTGTATTTGTACAACTCTCTATGGGTGTTTATGCAGAGCAATTTGGAACTTTCTTCTTCCACCTCTATCTGAAGGTATGCATCTGAGAGGTCAATTTTAGAAAAAATTTTTCCACCATTGAGTTTATTGAAAATTTCTTCAGGGCTTGGGAGAGGATAGTGGTGATCTTGCAAGGCATCATTTAACCCTGTGGAAAAATCTGTGCATACTCGTATTTGATTGGACTTCTTTTTTACGTAGACCGTAGGTGCTGCCCACTCGCTGAAATCTGTTTTTGACAGAATATCTGCTTGTTTGAGTCTATCTAACTCTTTGTTGATTTACTCTAGAGCAGCGAAAGGGACATTCCGTTTCTTTTTGAATACCGGTTGCGCACTGTCCTTCACCTTGAACTTAGCTTTCATTTTAGTACATTTCCCAAGGCTGCCAGAAAAAATCTGGGGAAATTGTTGTTTGAGTTCCTTTTTTAAATTTACTAAATTGGATGTTGTACTTTGTATCTTGCAACAAAATGTACTCATTGGGCAATCCCAAAGATTGAATTTTTCTATCCAATCAGTTCCAAATAAGTTATCTGAAGTTTTTAATACGTAGGCTTTGAGCTTTTTGGTAACTCCATTTAGTGTTACTGTAATTATTACCTCGCCTAAAATGTTAATCTTTTCGCCAGTTACAGATTTTGCTGTTTTATCCGTTTTTAATAAGGTCGGCTTTTTTAATTTTCGCCAAGTACACCAGCTAATGGTTGTGTAGTGCCATGCCTACATTTTCTCCAATTCTAATTGGTCAATAAATACATACTTAAAAATAACAGGACAACTTATCTATTGCATTCCACCATAGTAAATTTGTTCCTACACTTTGTTCAAAACAAGCTTTGCTACAAAATCGCTGATTGGTCCATTTTCCATCCAATAGGATATTTTTCATGTATATTCAAAAATGTACTATAGCATCTCTCCTGGGAGCCAACCCAGATAGTATAAATATTGGATGCATTCCAAAAAAACAGTAGTAGTAATTTCAGAACCACAGTCGAGGTACCCAGAGACAATAGTTCTCATTTACTCGCACGTGTATTTCATCCTACTCACTCCACATGTACATACACACTACAGAACTTTATGTGACACACCACCAGTTCTCAGTGGACACACCAAGTTAAATCAACTTTGTAAGTTGCAGCTACTGAACAATTTTCTGAAAGAAATATTCTATTTTCAACACTGAACTCTGAACAAATCTTCTTTAAGACATTTCCTTACAGTCAAGGGGAAGTTACTTTTTTCTCCCTTTTTCACTCATATTGCAACTACTTTGTATTATTTTTGAATTTAATATACATATTTCTTCGTTAAACAAAATTGGTTCTCATTGTTCTTTTTCCTTGATGTTTTAAGTATTATGTATGAATGTTGATTACCTTCTCAACACGCAGCCGCATTATCTATTTGACCCATTCAACAATGGTGACTTAATAGTCTCTGAAAAATCCAAGTCAGTGGTTTTCTTGGGTAGTATGAAGTCTATGAACCTGCTATGTTCTGTAGTTCCCAGTTTTCTCAATAGTAGACGTACCTTTTTTTTACTGGGCCATTGTTCACAGTCTATGTTGAAAATATCTTCATAGCGCCTATAAAAAGCCTCGAACGTTTTGTCGTTCTCTGATACGTATTGAAAGGTTTCCATTGAATTGTAGATTGCACTCTGGGAGAATATTGTATCTTTTTCAGATTTTGAGCCTTTTAATGCATTTACGAGTAATTCTTTAACTTGTTTCTGTTATAGTTCAGCCTTCTGAAGCGTAATTTGTTGGAATTTCATTTGTTGTTTATGTAATTCCAAAAATAGTTGTTGTTGTCTTTCTTCTGATTTTTGTTGCTGATCCAAATTTACTTTTAGCATTTGGATAATTACTTTTTGAAAATCTTCCATATTTAGACAAACAAAACTAACAGCGATTTTTTGTTGCTTTGAAACCTGTGTACCAAGGAGAAGTACACAAAAAAAAAATCTTGATAGGTTTTTTTCTTTTTTTTCTTTTACAAAAAAAAAAAAAAGAAAAATATGGACAGACAATTAGTTAAACTAAACTAATTATGTGTTTAGCTTTTTTGCAATTCTGTGGTTCCGTTAATTTTAACATAATTGTATCAATTTTCACCACACTTATGTATTTTTTTTTATAGAGGTACAAAAAGAGAAAACTCATCTCAGTGAATTTCAACTCAGTTATATAAAAAAATTTTTTAGATAGTTTTTTCGAAAACTCGAGTACAATGGTAGTACTTCAGCTCTGTTTTTTTTTGTGTGTGTGTGTGGGTGTGTACAAAAGTGTTCTCATAATGTTATTTGGACAGACTTTAATATTCCATAGATGTCGAATCGCTAGTTCATCACTGCTGTTTGGTATCGGAATATTATTTTTTATATGTAGACGCTCGGTGTTGCATTTAAATCGCTAATGTAGTAATACCAGCTTAATTTCTCATTCAACACTGCTGTGGGAATGCATGGAATTTCTGTGTATTTTTCGAGTACTCTGTTGCTATTGATATGCTGAGAACGAAATTCTCGAATCTTTCTGCCGCCACTGATGTGGGACTGGCAAGGTATTGCGGTTTTCGATGTGAATGCGTTTCTCAAATTCTTCGTCGACACAGATGTGGGACTGGTAAGGTATTGAGGTCTTGGCATGAGTAAGTTTCTCGAATTCTCCATTGCCACTGATGTGGGCCCAAAGTCGGGACCACAGAAGGAAAACACGGAACATGGATTAGAGGTAAGAAAGATATATTAAACCAAAAGGTTACAAAGATAGTGTAAGTGTAAGCGGAGCTTACTATATGCTAGTGTCCAATATTGGTAGTCGTACGTGGCTGATACTACTGTATTAGAATACTCTGTCTCCTCCTCTTCTTCTTCTCTCTCCTAGAGTGTTATGTCGCATACTTTATATAGTCCTGGAAGAGTCCATGTTGTAGGTATGTTATGGTCTCACAATACTAACCCGAATGGCTTTTCATGAAACTTAGCAGTTGTGACGGAGCCCTGTTGCTGATGGTTGAATAGGTCTCAGATGAGTTCTTTGTCAGAGCATCCAGTTCTCTTGATGATTGCAATTCATTAGCATTGAGTAGGAACATTTTTTAAGATGTATGCTACTTAATCCACATCTGCTTCAGTGGTTATGCTTGAACTACATTTGCAAACTTGGTTTTCTGGAAGGTGATTCTTCTGATTCTGAAAATAATTTCCAGTTGCAGGAACCAGTTTTTGTTGTTGGATCTATTGTAAGGAAGTAACTGGATTCTGTGGTGTCCTCATTCAAAGCCATGATGGTTTTTGAAGTCATTAGAGACAAGATTCCACTTTGTTCTCTGGGATATAAAGTAGTGGATCAGTTTGAATGTTTGAGTTATTGTTCATTAATGAGTTACTGCATTTTTCAGGTTGTAGTTACCATTGAATTACTCACATCAAATATTATTATTTTATATTGGGTCACTAAATTGTAAGGGCATCCTTATCCCTAACAAAATAAGGCAGAAGTGACAAAACAACAAATGGAGATAAGTAAGAGAGTTTCTATTTGTCTGTGATTTATAAGGCTTGATCAGTTGTTTGTTCCAGGAAATTATATATCAGTCATTGGAGACAACAGAGTATAACACAAGGTAGAAGTAAAGATAAACACATGAAGAAAATCAACATGCATATGCAGTTGATTGAGATAGACAAATTACCACATTGTAGTTTAGAGTTAGTCTCTGCTGCTACTGGTTTTATCACTGGTTAAATCCATTGATGGATGTGCTTTGGGGTCATTACTGATGACCTGATGAGTTTGCCTGTCATGAAGGTTCATTGCTAATGTAATCAGAAAAGATGTTTTAGGGTCCTGGTATTTTTAAATGGTATTCTGAAAGTGGGTGCAGGGAGCCAGACAGAACTAAAGTTTGTTTTTGTCATATGAGCTGTGGATCTTGAAATGAGTATTTCTGTTTGAGTTAAAAAATTGTGAGGGGAAATTTGTCCCAGCTTTCCCGCATCCAAGTATTGAGGTTAAAAATTAACGTGAGTAAAAAAACAAAAAAAAGATTAGAGACAAACTCTCTCTTTTAGGCGTGGATGAATAAGGAAAAAAACTCCTTCTCGGTGTGTAACAATAGAAGAAGAAAGTGTTTATTTACATATACAGGAAAAAAGGGGTAAAGGGATAAAGACAATTAGGAGTGAAAGAAAGGGAAAAGAAAATGTCCTTTAAGGGAAAAGAAAATGTTCATAACAGAAAAAAAGCTTGCTCAAAATATTTCTCTGAGTGCCTAAAAAGTTCTTTAAGCAAGTAGAGTTTTAATAAGATTTAGAAACACTCACAGTTCTTGTAGAGTAGGAAAATCGCTGGTAGATATAGGAATCTTGCAACTGAGTGAGTTCATAGATTGATGATAGAAGTTCAGTAGGCATGACAAGGAGTGGTGAAGGGATGCAGCTTTCAATTGGTTTTTAATAGTGGGCTGACAGTCTGTCTTTTCAGCCCAACAGGAATATCTTCTTTGATTGAAAGTGGTTCTGAAGTTGACTGGAGCTCCCTATCATCAACCTTACAGATGGTAGGCTGAATTCTCACTGCCAAATAAGCAAAGATTCTTCAAATTTATGGAGATTTGGTAGGCTCAGAAGAATTAGAGACTTTTCCCTCCAAAATTGTTAAACAATTTTCCTGGACTTTTCATTGATCAGAAAATATATTCTTATTTTTGATAAGAATCAGGGCTCTGGGAGCCGGTTTTGAAAGTAATGAAAACAGGCTGGAGTGAACAAACTGTGAAGTTTCTCCCAGACTTTATGGCATCATGGAAAGAAAAAAGGTGGTGGAATTCCTTTTTATATTTTCCAGCTCTCTCATTAATCAGAAAATATATTCTTATCTCTGGTAAGAATCAAGGCTTTGGGAGCCGATTTTGAAAGTAAAAAGAGGTTGGAGTGAGGATAGAAAAGATAGTGAGAATGTGAATTTGTAAAATATTGTTGTCAAATTAAATTCCAACAATTGGAGTTGCAACAGGGTATGGCAATCATATTTCCTTTTGAAAACGAGAATTTTATATGAAACATAGTTTTAAAAGAGGGAAAGTCTAATCATTTTGTAATATACATCCTTTATGTAAAGGAAAATCTTAACATGAAACAGTTTTTCTATTAAACATGAGAAATGCTAAATTAAAACAACTATCCATTTCTTTTTCAAAAAGACAATCTTAATATAAAAATACTTTTTCTTTCAAAAGATAATTTCCTAAAATACATCCTATTCCTTTTTAAAAAGGAATTCTTAAAAAGATACAAAATAATTCTTTCTCCCAAAAGCAATAAAAATCAAATTATTTTGAAACATTTATCCCATTTACTTTTAAAAGGATAATCATAATACAAAATAAAATATTCCGTTCTCTTAAAAGAAAAAAGTCAGAATATTTTGTAACATTCAATCCATTCCTTTTCAAAATGACAATTTTAATCCCCCCAAAAATTAAAAAATGAAATATTATGTAATATTTGTCTGATTTTTTTAAAGATAACAATCTTAATAGAAAATATGTTTTTCTCTTAATAGTGAGAAAAATCAAAATATTTTTTAGCATTCATCTTATTTATTTTCAAAAGGACCATTTGAATACAAAATGTTTTTTTCACTCAAAAGAGAGAAAAATTAAAATTGTTTTATAACATTTGTCTTATTCTTTATTAGAAAACAAATCTGTAATATTTCTCGTAATCCTTTACCACAAAAGAGAATTTTTCTATCAAAATAAGTAGAAGTAAAATATTTCTGACTAAAATTAGGGAAATAGTTATGAGAATTTCCCTCTATTTTGATCTTTATTTTTTAAATAAATATTTTAAAGTTGATATTGTTTTCTGATAAGCTTCAAATAGAAACTTACATGAAGCTTTATTTTTATTGTTATTAAATTGCTTATTTTAATTATGCTAACAAAATGGTAATAAGCTAAAAGATTAACATAAAATTACACCATTTAATCAACAGTACTTTCAAAATAAAGAGATTATCCACAGAAAATGATTAAATCATTCATATTTTGATCAATACTTTTATCAGTTATAAACATAAAATTATATATCTCTTAATGAACATTCATTATTAAATTTCCCATTTAATGATCTTAATGCAATGTAAGCAAGAAAAGAAATACCTGCAATGTACTACAAAAGGTGGTTTTGAAGATGGTGAAAATCGGACTTTATTTCGGAATTCAATAAAAGATGTGGGTTCCTCTGGAACACCATGATCAGGCCATATAGTGCATTGAAAATGATGTATACATCTTTCTTCTTGTGTAGAATTCTAGAGTGAAGACAAGAGTTTAATCAAAATACAGGAAGAAACAATCATTGTTTATACATTATGATAAAATAAACAGAAAGAATAATAATACAAAGTTTCTATATAGCTTCTTGTGCAGATAAGATTTTTACCAACATGTTTTGTATACGAGTTAAAATGCAAATGAAAGTGAATTTATTCAAAAAATAAAACATGTTTCCTTAGAAGAATCTAAACTTTCAGCCAATCAAACATCTTCTTGAATACAAGGAATATTTTTTCTGATAAATGGATTAGAAGAAGTGGACTAATATTTTAACTCTATAGGATTGTCTCCATATTTATTCCATTGCTAAAACATCAGTTTAATCAACAAAATGTCCCTCTCAAAGATTGTCATGCAATAAGATTTATAGCTTAAGGACCCAATCTCTGCAGAATGTCTTTTCTTTTATCAACAATATCTTTGCTTTTTATCATTGTCTGATATATTTAAACTGCATTGTGTCCTTTATACACACACTCTTTTTATGCACTTAACATATATGAAATCTTTAGAATTATAGTTTATTAAGATGCTACAATATGGTTATCAAATATGACATTTCTCTGAGAAAATGATAAGTGTCTATTCTTTTTTGGGGATCTTATTTAAATCTGTTAAAAGGCATCCATTCATAGAGAATTGAACAGAGATGAGCTGATCAGCAATGCTTTTTGAGACAAACTGGCAACTACCAAAATACAAGAGTTTTTTTACTTTCTCACATTATTCAAAAATTAAAATACAATGTCAGTCACCATCTTCTGTTATCCTGAACCTTATTTCTTTATTGTCCTTTCATCACTTCTCCTCAATAAAGCCTTCTCATCTCCTTTCCCTCCTTGTAACCCCCTGCATTCTAGTAGCATTATCACTTTGCTTGGGGTGAAATGATTAAAAAAAAATGAAAAAGAAAAGCTGACTGCAAAAGGGCATATAATGTTAATTAGATGGATAGATAATGTACAAAATAATAGAGATGGACATAACTTGATGTGGATATCAGAATGAGATGGATGACACAAGTGTAACTTTCTTTAATCAGAAAAAGAATTTGCCTTGAAAACAGTTTTGGTATTGGCTACAATTGAGCTTTATCTCTATGTAAAGATTTCACTAATTTTCAAGACAATGCTTTGAGAGAGTAAAATGTATTTTTAGGAGTTGAATTTTGTTACAAGGAATTGTCTTTAATAGTCATATGTTTTCAGTCCATTTGAAATCAGTGAAAACTTTTGAAAATTCATAATATTCTGTTGGTGTCAATGAGAAAATCTGTTTATTAAATAATTAATAAATGTTTCAAACAATCAAGTGATATGATTTTATAGGCAATCATAACATACAGTAGAAATGTGGAACATCAGTGTAATTCCCTTGCTTAAAAGAAGAGAAATAATTATGTTTCACACCCAAAGCTCAAGTCAATGATTTGTTGATTAACAGTGTACAGAAAAAAAAAGTCTTTTTATAAGAATATTTTGCTGAAGCCTTTAATTTGTGCTTTATGCTAATATAAATACTTTTGTCCTGAAGAAATTCATTCCATTAAACTCTATTTGTTTCAATCTTGTTATTGTTATCTATATCTTTATGATCTGATTTTTGTTTGTAATTTTGTTTGTTACTGTTAAAGAACAAAAACAGCATATCATAGCAAGATTTTTGTTAGAACAATACCTTTAAAATGATTCTAATACAAAAAATAAAGCAACTTGCAGTCTAATTTGAACTGCATTCATCTTCATATTTATAATCAATTTCAAGCATGCTCAAAAATCATTTAACATTAGACTCTTGCTGATTAGGGATTAGTATGTGTAATAGTAAAGTTAACTTGAAATTTTAAAACTAGTTTTTGCTAACTGCAGAGTAGTGCCTTTTATTTATTTGTCAATAATTATAATACAAATTCTATAAATAGAAAGTGGCATGACATCAAACATAATGCTCTCTTTTTGTGACCTTTAAGCAAATATACAGAAAAGTTAACTTCTGCTTTTTGTGACTTGGGATTTGAAATATTACTTGAAGTTCAAGAGTGAATCAGTAATTTTCCTTCAAGCTTCAAATAGTTCTTGGTATTACTTCTTACCTCCTTGATTGTCAGAATTCGGTAAATATAGACCATGGAATGTTTCTCTTGAACACATTGGATTTGAAATTTTCCATGATTTTCTATTTCATTCAAATTTGGCAAGTAGGCAGAGCATTTTACCTGAAGGGAAAAGAATTTATGTAGTGACACATAGATTTGCATTTATTGAGAGTAAAATGTAGTTTTATATAAACATTTAGACAAAAATTTGATTTTCTTTATATAATCAAATCAAAAACATTTATTTATAAATTTTAAAGTTTTACTGAAAATAAGGTCCTATTACACATCTTAAAAAATTATATGTAAAAAAAAGTTGGAAAGAAAGACCTGTCACTTGTTTTACCAAAATAAGTTTAAGCCATTGTTTGTTCATATAAGACATAGTCAGGCAAATAACATTGTGTTCTGAACTTTCTTTTTCCTTCCAAAAATATTTGATATCAACCTTGAATAAATCTTCAAGTGCTGATATACATTCAAGTCACTGCATGCATTGAATGATCCAAAAAGGTTAATCAGCTTCAAAGACAGTGAGGAGTAATTTGAATTATCAATGGAAATAAAATTTTAAAAAAATGTTAGGAAATATACCAATTATGACAAGGTTGGAAAAAAATTATAAATATTATGCCTCAGAATTTCTCAATTGAATTTATAATTGGTTATTAAATATGAGTTGTTGAAAAGATCTTAATCCAACCAAGTAGCTCTTCACTGATTATTTGGTCAGATTTTGGGTAGTAGTTTGAAGTGAGAACTTTTCAGCATTACTTGTTTGTGTGTGTGTGTGTGTGTGTGTGTGTACATATATATATAGTTTCCAAGTGATGATATCCATTATCATTCTTCCTTGAGTTAAAGAGCTCAGCTTCTTTTATGGATATAGAGTGGATCCATAGACCAAGTTCAGTTTTTGACATGAAGTCTTTTTATCATAAAAATCAATACATCAGGCTTTGTTGAAAGAAAAACAAGCTTCACTGATCATTTCGAAAAATGTGTTACTCTTGGCTAACAAGTAAGACCATATGTTGCAAAATGCAAGAAATAATTTTAGTTCTGAATGTGGAAGTTTTAACTTGTACAGCCATACCTGATGTAGATGTCTCAGCAGCCAGAAACAAATTGAAGCAATTTAATTTCTGTGCACAACACTCCATGCATTACTCTTGGATAAGATGCAAGAAAAAATTATTATCTTAAAGAACATTTTTCTCTCCAATTAAAGTTTCTTGCATGCAGATCAAAGTTTTTTGTTTTGTTTTTAATTTTCTCCAAGGTGAAAAAGACAAATTTTCTCAGGTATTTGTGTTGGATTTAGAATTTTTCAACATCCTCTCAGATATATATTTTGTCTTCTCATGAACTTCATCAGGGCAAATATAAGGATTTTATTTTGCAACAAGTATATATAAACATAAGTAAAAATAGTGTTAGGTTTTAAAAAATTTTAAATTTAAGAAATGCTCATTAATATTCATCAGGTTAACTGAAAAGTTGATATAAATTATGGAAGATGCTAAGTGATGTAATTTAATGTCTAATAAACGAAAGTGAGTAAATGATGATGCTGCTGAAATGCATCAGCTAAGATGAGTTTTCCTTTCATCTTTATTCATATTATCATTTTACAGATATATTTTGGTTATATCTGAAATTTTACACACACACACACATATATATATATATATATATATATGGGGGGGTACTGTTATTGTATACAATTTTATTGTCTTTCCATAATTTTCATTAACACGCCTTGTTTTTGAAAATTGCTAAGTTGTTGAAAATATAAGCAAGAACAATACTGCAATAATTTGTCTGCACAATGACACAAATAATATCCAGATTGGGAAAAGAATGAGACAAAGTAAGAGAATTTCAAATAAATTATTTGCATCATGCCTTGATAATATCTTCTTGAAAATAAATTCGAAACTAATGGGAGTAAACATCAACAAAGAATATTTTAAACATCCATTTTTTTGCTAATGACATTTTACTAATTTCAGGACCACTGAGTCACAAGAAATGATTAATTATTTGAAAAAGATCTGGATGAGGTCAAGGAATACAACTACTTATGTCAAATAAAATTGGGGAAAGATCATAAAAATAATTGAAACAATGCATAAGGTTTTATTGGAAAAAAGCATTTTACTAAAATAGAGATATGATGAAAAACACATTACCAATATGATTAAAGCATAAAGTGTATAATGAATGTATAATGCCAGCATTGGCATAGAACTTGAAAAGATTTCTGGAATCAAACCTGGAAATGCACAACGATCAATAGAAAAAGCAAAGCAATGCTCAGAATAACTCAAAGAAATAGGAAAAGGTCAACATGAATTAGAGAACAGAAGAAAGTAATGAATATCATAGGATTGATGAAGTAACAAAAATGGAGGTGGGTGGATAAAATTGCAAAAGGAAGGATAACAGAAGGAGCAAAAGATTGGTTGAATGGTGCCCAATATATACAAAAAAATCAGTAGAAATTTGCAAATGCTGATGATATGTGGGTTTCTTTAAAAGATTGTGAGCAGCCATAGTTACACATAATAAAGAAATCTTTAATAAAGTGCAGAAAGAAAAGCATTATTTTTTTAATATTTACATGTTCAAAATGTTCAATAAAGACATCCAAATACAAATTTGGATGTTTGGAAATTAATTATGTATTCCTAGAAAGTATATAAAGATAAATGTAACTTAAATTTATTTAAATATTGTCAAAAATGTAATTACATTCATTTTTAATGACTACAACTTAATGAGAAGGTACATTTTAAAATTCACAATTAAAGAAATTTGGTGTTTTCCCTTTAAAAAGTTTGAAAGGGTGTTTTCAACATATGTCTTTGAATGTTCTGCCACCAATAAAATGTTGTAATGACTGAAACAAATGAAAATCTGTAGCGTCTAAATTTGGTGAGTATGGAGCATGTAGAAGAACCTCTCATCTTAATCTTATTTTTTTTTCTTGACTTTGTATTGTGGAGTATGACCTTGAATTGTCCTTCAGGAGATTTTGAATGTTCTGCCACCTATAAAACGTCCTAATGATTGAAACAAATGAAAATCTGTAGCTTCGAAATTTGGTGAGTATGAGACATGTAGAAGAACCTCCCATCTTAATCTTATTTTTTTCTTGACTTTGTTTTGTTGAGTGTGACTTTGAATTGTTCTGCTGCAGATTTATAAAGCTAGACATTTTCACTGTAATGCTTCATTTATTGATCAAGTTGCTGACAATAAAAGTCTGCAGTCATGGTCCTTCTATATTCCAGTTACTCATAATGAATGATACTTTTCATATTCCACCAGACACAAAATAAAGTCTTCTGTGAATGGCATTTTGATATTCTCATATTTGATAACTACTATATTTTTCCTATTCTCTTGATGAGCAAAACTCATTTTTCATCACCTGTAATACAAAAATGAAAGTTTGGCATTATGATTAAAACATTGCAGGTAGTGGAATGTTGGATTTGATTCTCAATCAAAAGCTTGTGAGAAATTCAAATACTCTTTTTGTAAGTATTTTCAGTACACTTAAGATATTTATGGACAGTTGAACATGATACATTTAGTTTTTGTGCCAAATCTGTTGCTTTGACATGGATGCAATTCAATAGTCTCTTTCAAAAGTTCTTCATTTAGAGTGAATCTTATCATAATCACCATTTTTTAAACTGAAGCTAACATCCATGAGCCTTCACTGCATCCATATAATCCTTCTGTAGCAGGACTGCATTTTGCAATTCATACACTAATAGTGAATATGTTTCTTTTTAAGGTTATACATCTTTATGAGATTAAACACTAAGATACATTATAAATGATATACTGTTGGGTAGAAGAGATGATATACTAATAAATGTAGTTTTGAACCATTCAAACTTGTTTTTCCCTTGATTAGGTGACTCCTAATTCATTGCAGTGAAATATGTAATTACTTTTCAAACACCCTAATACATCATCAACTGTATAAAAATCAAAGTGAATTATAACACAATTACAAGATATACATTCATTGATGTTAATGATGTCATTTATTCTTTTTTATGAAATTAATTATAGTTTTTATAAATACAGTCTGTATCCTTTTAGATCCATGCACAGATACAAGAATATATATAAAATATATACATATGTACTAGTATGTGTTTTGCATATTAGGTGCCAAATACATAAATTATTTAAATGAATAGGTAGATTTTTTTTTACCTTTCCATTTTCCATAATTTCAGTTAACATAACAATTGTGTTGCATTTTTCTTGCCAAATCATCCTCCAAAAATCCTCGATTGTTCCTTCCAAAGGTCCTAAAATTTAAAGTTCAGGTACATAGAGAGTGATTAATAGGTCAAGTAGAATTCTCAAACATATCTAACTCTTCCTAAATTGATGCAATAATCTCATATATATTAGAAACCAACTCATAATCTAAAAAAGTGAATAATTGTGAAAATTGACAGCTCTTTCATGATAATCTCTAAATTTCAAAATGACTATGTATTATTACCAAGTCAGAAATTGATCAAATTCATTGTCATATTTGGTATCCTGATCGCAGTATTTATGTTGGTGTACACTTCACATGCTGCTAACTCTAGTATCTTGTTAGTCATTGAATTCACAACCTTTTCACTTGCTAAAGTTTGTCTCACAATTCTTCAAAAGAAACTGACAATAATTGCCTTTGTTGTTCTCCAACAGAAAGATGAAAAATTCTGAGTGAAATAAGAGGTACTGTTTGAAATTCTTCAGAAGTTGTTGGAAGACAGGAACCAAGAGGTAGTGATCAAAACAACAAAGATGGTGATGCTAGTTTTATATTTCATTAGCATAGTTTGATAAAAGGATTTCCCAATAGCAAATTCAATGTATTTTATTGGATGTTTTAAGTTGTATCTATTAACTTACCTTCGCATATCAGATGGAAACATTTCAAATCAGAGACATACAATGTTTTAAGCAAGACAAATCAGTCACTGTTAGTGACTTTATCTCTGCCAAGCATAAAAATTGTGATTTTTTGAAAGAGTAAAGTTTATATGTAATAAACCTAATAGGTATAAGTTTGTTCTGTCTTTAAACAGATTTAAATAGAAAGACTATGTCCTGATATAATACATTATTCAGAAGATCTTTTACTTATAAATAATCTTGAAAAAATCAAATGTACACAATCAATATATGATTAATGCAAATATTAACAAAATCATGTGAATAAATATGAAAACTGACAGCTTTGATGCAGAGTGGATAAATTTGTTTAAAATTTTTTCAGCAACCTTGGACTTTCATACCCACAAAAAAATGGAGTTTTAAAGGGAGGGTTTTTTCATTGACACCCTTATTATTTTAACTACTTTAACTCCTTAGCAATGTTTATCATTTAATTCAAATGAAAGTCCTCAATTCGATATCTGCAACTAAAATGACAAAAACAGACCTTTATTTCATCCAGTACCATGCATCCACTCCTAGAATACCACCCAAAATACCAGTCATAAAACATCTTTTCTGACTAATCGTAAAAAGCCCACATGATTTTCACAGTAACCCTTTCTGAGTCACTGACTGGCTATAGAGCCAACACTGATTTCACCTATGAAGACAGAGCCAACCAGCCTGGCTTTAGTAATGGACCTCTACGGCAGATAAGCAAATGCATTAGACTGACTGCCCAGATTGTCAGCAGTGAAATCAAGGTGCTTCACTAACAGTGATGCCTTTAGCCAGCAATGAAATCAGCAGAAGAAACCCAACTAAATATACATGTTGATTTTCTCCCATATGACACAATAATATAAATAAAAACTCATTTTCATGTTTATATTATAATTCATAGTTTCTATATGATTTTTGTTTCTGTAGTGGATAGGTAAATAGGATTCTATCTATTTGCATATGTTAAGTGGAAGACATATAAAGTGTATAGAGACAAGCAAGAAGTTGGCAACTGATCACATGTCATAGAACAATGCAATACAATAATATAGTGTTGTCGGTGGGATGTTTAAGTTGAACAGGATGAACCTGAATTTGTTGAGACTTATATCCGGTATTTTGTTGCCCAGGCTAAGGCTAAAAAATTGAAATACAACCAAGAAAGAAAGGGAGAAAATGAAATAACCAACCTCTTCGTAGCTTCAGCAGGTTGTGAAGCCATAATGAAAATTTTTTATTATGGCATACCCCAAACAATTGGAGAATTTAACTTTTGTTGAAATTTCAGAAACTATAAAAAGAAGTTTATGACCTAAAAAGAAATGTGTCATAGCAGAAAGAAACAAATTTCTGTCCATTATAAAGAAACAAGATGAATCACTTATGCAATATCTTCACAGATTAAGAGAAGCTAGCAGATTCTGCTAATTTGAAAAACTTGGAACTGAAGATTTGAATATTAAGGATGAATTGATTCAATTACAGTTGATTGAAGGTATGGCTGATGATACATTTCATAAATATAAAATATTGGAACAATTACAATTGAATAATTTATCTCTAACTGCATGTGTGTAACTTATACAGCAGCTGGAATTGACAAAAAAAATATAATCCTACTGATGACAATGTTGAAACATGCAGTATAAAAAAAGGAATACAAGAAATGCAAATACTGTAACTCTAAGCATGAAATTGACAGAAAAAAATGTCCTACTCTTGGAAAAATTTGTCATAACTACCAAAGAAAAAAATAATTTTCAGTCTGTATACAAAGTTATAGTATATAAAATGTGGAAAAAGAGTGAATTGATTACATCTTTTCAATACAAAGACTTAAGGAAAATAATTCCTTTGAAAAAATTAAATTAAATATCATGATGTTTCCAATGCAAGTGGATGTGGGGAGTGAAGTCAGTCTGATCCCAAGAAATTTCTGGGAACAAATGGGTAAACCAAAATTGAGAAAAAGTTATCTGAAATTGAAACAATTTGATGGATCTTTTATAAAAACTTTTGGGATACTTCAATGGAACTTTTGAAACCTGTGACCAATCTGAAATTATTCCCATTACAATAGTAGAATGTTCTAAAGATGGATATGTTGAAATTAATCAGTAACTTAAAATCAGAAAAAATTAAAAGCAGAACATGTGTTAAACAAGTTAAAAAATGTGGGGATGACAATAAACAGAGACAAATGTGAATTTGATTGTGATACAATATCATATTTAGGGTATCAAATTTTAAAAGAAAACATTGTACCAGATCCAAACCTAATTAAGAAAATTTCAGAGGTATTTATACCAACCAATAAAAAAGAATTAGAATCTTTTAGGATTGGTTAATTTTTATAATAGATATGTACTAAAATACAGCAAATTAATAGAATCATTTGCTAAACTGTTGAAAAAGAATAGCGAGTTAAAATGGGCTCAAAGGCAAAGTTTAGCATTTAGGGATTTAAAAGAGGTACTCCCAGAAAAACTTATTGTAAAAATCTTTGATCCTAAAAGAATGTTATATTAACTATGGATGCAAGTGAGTGAGCTGTGTCAGCAATTTTATTGTGAGAAGGACATTCAATAATGTACCTTTCAAGAAGATTGATGGCAGCAGAAATAAATTATTCAATGACCAATGCCTCTTTTTCAATATTTGTGTGTTCATATGGATTATACACACATTAATGGCATGGGACTAATTCTAATTTTAGTAGACTCCTTTTCAGGATGGCCTGAAGTTGTTAAAGTTAAAAATAGAAAAATGACTACAATAAAACAAATGCTGAGAGTAGCATTTTCTAGAAATGGGGTTCCTAAAACATTGGTATCAGACAATGCACCAGAATTTTGTGATGAAGATCTATGTAATTGGTTGAGACATCTTTATCTGCTTCCCTGGCAAAACACCATCATTATCAGCCACAATCTAATGAAATTATGGAAAGAGTGGTGCAGACAGTAAAGATGGGAATAAAAGCATTTTCACCAAGTAGAGATACTAGAGACGGTTACTTACCAAGGTCACTGCTTAGTTATAGGATGATTCCACATGCAGAGAGATTGCAAAGCTCATCTGTGTTAATGGAGAAGAAGACCTTGACAGAGAAGAGAGGATGACTTCTTCAGATTAGAACAATGCATTAAAAGATGAGCCTATGGATGATAGTCATAGTGACTCAAACACTGAAGAAGATGAAATGAGACCAAGATTTCCACTAAAAGAACAGGACATAAACCTCAAGGGAGAAAAGAGGAAAGTAATTGTAGAAGATGTTCAAGAACAAACAAAGGCATTAAATCTCTTCTGTTCAGGGAGGTATAGTGGATTGGTAAATCGGATTGTACCTATTTGCATATGTTAAGTAGAAGGCATATAAAGTGTATAGTAAACTAAGAAACAGGCAGGAAATTGACTACTAATCAAGTGTCATGGAACAATGTGATACAACAGTTTCATTAAAACAATTTTAAGAGGGATAATTAATTTAAAGATTTAAATTTATATAACATTTTCTACACTCTTCTTAGCATGATAGGAGGTGATGAATTTGAAGCTCAGTCAAGTTATATATTAATTCTGATAAGACCTTAGAAAAGAAAAAGTATACCATGATGAAGAGGAGTACGTTTTCAAGTCAAATTAATTATACATTCTTTATCTTTACTTTTATCTACTGAAAACCCAAACTGAAAATCATCATTCACAGTTTCCAAAGTTCCATCATGAGTTGGCTTGAAGTAAAGAATACCACAAATTCAGCTATTTTAAAAATGAATGAAATTTTAAAAGCAAACATTTAAATGAATACTTTTAAAAATATTTAAATGAGCAAGATTTCATTTTATTCACTTGTAGAAAAATAGATGATAAAAATTGCCCTACCTTGTGCTGCAATATAATTGTTTCCAACCTAAAACAAATAATAGAGATAATATAACCTGGGCAAAAAGTATATAATAGTCCAGGTAAAGTTATTATAGAATTGGTATTTGGCACCAGTTGATTTGAAAAAAATCATAACAAATAACAAATCTTGAAAATCACAGATGTTAGGAAATTGTGTCATTCTATTTAGAAAGCAATATTCCAGTTTTTAAACATTGTTAATAAAGATTATTAATAAAGAAAGTAATGATTAATCTTTGATACTGCATTTTTAAAAATCTATTTATCAAATGCTTTTCTTTTATTCTTTCAGTAAATGAGGAGCCATGTTTTCTCATTTAGTTGATAGACTTTTATTACATTTATATTCAACTGAATAAACCTAAAAAAATTTATATTTTTTCTTAAATTCTTTAATCCTGTTGCCTTCTTGTTTGTAATTATAGCCAAAATATTTTATTCTTTCTGAAAAATATGCAAATGCATTTCCTGCTGAAAGACTTAAAATATGTACATAAACTCACACACATTTTCTATTATTTGTGATTAAAAAAAAATAAATGGATTTTATGCCTTGTAACACTTATACATCAAATGGACACAAAGTCAACTTCAATTTTTATATAATAGATATAAGTTTTTTTTATCCATTCAAATGAAGATTTTATTGAAATATTAGGAAAGCCTTCTTGACAATGTAAAAATAAAATGAAATTTAAAGGAGAAACAACTTACATTGATATAACTGGCATTAATATAATCTGCACTTGATGTTCCATCACTGTGTAAAACAACACGGGAATGATCATCTAAAAATAAAAAAAAACAATTGTTGATTAGAATGGAAAATACAAAGTTTCATATGTCTTTTGATATAACCATTGTTTCTGTAGAAAGGATAATATTTAAATTTTGTTAAAGGCTTCTAGAATAGAAATTAAGGACCAAACTAGGTATATAAACTCATTTTCTGCTTTTTCTTTCTCATTTGACTTTGTGAAATTCTGTTATGTAAATTATGGCAAGAGTGTATTGAGGTTGGGGGAAACACCTAACCAATTGCTCTCCCAAGAACTATGAGGTAACAGGCAAAGCAGGGAAAGAGACAGAAAGGAACAAAATAACACTGCCTCAGAAACCACAGCATGGCATGCAATTTGAAGAACAAACAGTCCAAGGGAATGCCTTTACAAACCATCCCACTGCTGGTTTTCCTGTTGCTTTTATTGACAGGAGACAGTTAACAGAAACCTGGATCTAGACAAGTTGCTGAGAGGCCTGTATCTAGATATACCAAGTTTTTCTGTTGCCAATGGGGAAAACCTGAATGTAACTGGTTTTGACAGACATATTTGCATGCGATTTGGGACATCTTTTGTGTCTGTACTGACACAGGCTCACCACACTCTCTTCATTACGGATATGACAGCTTGGAGTGGATTTCTTCCATCCAAAGTGGGGATGGTTTTTGTTCCTCCACCTTGTCCCCATGTAACCCTCCCTCTATTGTATCATCATGCCCAGGAGGATTTCTTCCTTACTTTTGGACATATTATCTTCAATACTTGTTGAAGATCATGAACTCAAGGAAGGATGAATGTCCCTAACATGGCATCACTAAAACTGATTACGGATTAACAAGTTTTCCCTTTCCGAGAGTTGTTGTACACTCCAGTTGTGTGAGGATCCCACCTTGTATACTTTGTGGCTCACTACAGACATCATTAGAGACACTGAATCAATCAATTTAAGCCAAAACTTGTATCTGTAGACCTGATTTGTAGGTACAATCAGTGGTGAGGTGTCATCTTTGGGGGTTAATTTGTACCAGTATGTGGCCCCGACAGGATATATTTCATTTTGGCTGAAATCCTCTTAACTATTCTGTGGCACCATTTTATTATTCCATTAACTGCCAGGACATCTGCACATCAGAATTGCTAATGCATGTCCCATCCTTCGGTGAAGGCCAAGAACTCCCTGCTACAGATTGTGGTGTCATTATCTGTGAGTAGCTCACAAGATGATTTCCATTCACAGAACAGCAACTCCAGCTGATGTATGATACTCAATGAGTTTTGGCAATGTAATGGCCACCACATAGAAAAATGTGATGGGCTATAGTCTGTTAGTGTCAGATAATGGCTGCCATGGTAGTGTGTGATGACAATATTGAGCCAGTGCTAAGTATTGTTCACTCCCAGTCTGCCCTTTTGCTAATGTACTGGCACAGCATCTAATGTGTACTCCACACAGGTCCCAATGGCAAACTTTACCTTACTGTGTTGATGTCCTTCTATTATCTGACTAGGACACATGGTTTCCAGAGAAGTAGCACACATCCTTTGTATAGTTTCAATGCCCTTTTTGGCTATATTGAGCCACCTTTGGGGTATGCAGATCATTTTGTTTGCCAAGTTCTGATTTGACATGACCAGCACTATGTCAACAGACAAAGTCTGTCTATATCTCAGAGATGAGGTATTATGTACATTATTTACTTTATTCGGACTATTGTCCTCATCTTTGTTGCCATATTCATCACAACGTTTCAGCCGTTGTACGCTTCAGCCTTCTTCAGGTGGTTGGAATGTCAAACTGAACCCTTTATTTCACTCACTGAGATAGACTGTTCTAGTTCCACGTGTCATGTTTGATGGATGTCAGTTATCAGTTATCTCCTGTTAATTTTCCCTCTGAAAGTTCTCCACTGCCTTAACCAGGTCTTGTCACGGAATCTAACTAATGCCTTTATGCACTGATGGCGCAGTGTTGGGGGATATATGCTGGCTTCAGCCAACAAACAGTGTGCCATGTGTCCTTGAGATGTAAATAATGTCAACAGACACCTTGTATTCTTAAACCAGGTGCAACAGGAATGAATTCTTCATCACACAAGGAATTAGTTTTTATGTGCAAACTCTGCCTACGACTGGAAGGCCAAATTAAGGCCTTTGATTGCAGCATCCAGTTCAGCCAAATTGATGAGTTGGAAGTTGTTTGTTGGCTGAAGCTAGCATATATCCCCCAACACTGTGCCATCTTTTTCCAGCATCACTTCTGTTGCTAGGGAGCTTGCATTAACCCATACATTGATTTCAGCTTGATTGACACACCAGTTACCTGGGTGTCCATGGTTTCCTTCACATTCTGCTTGAGGTGGAGATGTTGTCAAATTGTTCATACCATTCCTTTGTGACTGCATTTACCCACAGCTTGATGAACCTGGTCACCACACACAGCCATCCACATACAGGAGATGATCCACCATCTTCCTGCACAGGGAGAAGACATTTCTTCTGAGTCAGAGCATCAGGGACATCTGGCATTGCACTTCCCTCTGTCCATCGCAGAGAGTTATACTTACTCTAGACTTCCAGTGTGAGCACAGGAGTGCCATAGTTTAAACGTTCTGGGTTTTTCCACATCAGCTCGTACTTGGTCAATTTTTTCCTGACATTTTCTGCAAACAAGATACTCTTATTGACTTACACAACATCAATGTATACTGACATTGCTCTCCCAAATGACTCCTTCTGTGATCGCAGTGTCAATAATGGATTTCAGGACTAGAGATGCCACATTGAGGCTGTCTCCCAAATATGTTAGGCAGAACTGTTTCCTGTTGCTGATACAGTTTGATATGGCCACAATAACTTATGGATGTGTACTTGGAGATACACTATTTGTAAGTATAGTATGACCACATTCATCCTTTGTTGGCACAACTTTTGCAGTTTGGCCAGACAAACGTCTGTATTCGCAGTGAATGTATCAGTGTGTTCATTGAGCTTGTGACTGTATACCACTGGGTGCACCTTTCCTTTGTTGTGCTGCATGACTGCCATTAATGGCATTAAGCCCTTGGGAGGCCCCAGTCTCTTTTCAGGGTATGGTATTAGCCAACCATTGGTGATCTATGTCTGGAGATCTTGTTCATAAGCATTCTTAATGTCATTGGAGACTGGGTACTTCCAACAACCTGTTATGTAACTAGGCTGGCGCCAAACCTATTTTCCACTTCCATTTTGCAGTCCAAGATTTTTGCTGGTGGTTAAATTCTACAGAAAAGTCAGGCTGATCAATATGGATCATCACACATGTTGGTGGTTCTTTGCTGCAGATGCTTACAGCTCCAGTTTATGTGATATTGATGCCACCTAATGCCGTTATGTTGTTAATTATGGCAAGCAGGTCAAACTGTATATGTTTGTCATGCACCATGAGTACTTCAACCTTGGAGGTGTTGGGACTGTTAATATCTGCACCGTCTGTGCAAATATTAACAGTCCCAACACCACAACACACCTGCATTCTATCACTGATCATCTCCACATCCAAGACCAGTATCACCCTGTACTAATGATCGAGTGAGAGCAGGCAGATTCAATTAGAGGTGACACCATTCCCTGTCAATGAATATGTTGAGTACAATCATCTTTGCATTTACATCTGGGTGGGGAATGAGATTGATGCTGATGTTTGTTCCCCTGATCCATTTACCTAGGCATTTTCATAATGTATCGCATAGTTTGTCACAGTGACAGTAATGTACAACTGTCTCTTTGTCAGTTCTCAATTTTCCTATTTGAGAAGAAGCACAAAGCAGCTGCCTGATCTGGCAATCCTGCTACAAATGTGCACTCAAGTCCATGATCAGACACTCCACCATACATGGTTGATAGTCCATGGAGGTCTGCCAATTAGACATCCACATATTAATTTGAATTCAATCACCTAGCTACAAACTGGTCATATGCTACGAATGGATCTGTGGCAAAGGCAATGTACATAGTGTCCGATACAATCTACAACTTTTCTGCCTTCATTGCCAACTTGCTGTAACACAGAAAGTGCACCTCCCATCTATCTGAGTGGCAGAACATTGTCAATGTTCTTCATGCCACACAGATCAAAGCCTTTTCAAACTATTCAATGATTGAGAGCCCTGGTCTGAACCATCAAATCCAGGGATTAGCATCAGGTTAAATTCACTGTCTGCAATGTATGCTGAAATTGCTTGTAAAATACTGCAAGGGTGTGTTGAGACTGGGGGAAACACCTAACTGATTGCTCTTCCAAGAACTATGGGGTGACAGACAAAGAAGGGAAAGAGACAGAAAGAAAAAAAAACAACAGTCTTAGAAACTACAGCATGGTATGCAACTTGAGAAACAAACTGTGCAAGGGAACATCTTCACAAGACACTGAGTCTCGCCAACTGCCCACTACTGACGTTGGTTTTCTGTCAAGTTGTAGAGAGGCTTGTATCTGGACATACCAAACTGTTCTGCTACTAACAGGTAAATTGTTTTGACAGACATGTCTGCATGCAATTCAGAGTCTTTTTGCTTCTGTACTGATGTGCAGTCACCACATGTTGACTCTAGCAAGTTCATACTTGTAAGAAGATTTTCTCTCATTCTTTTACAGGTAAATATTTATCTCTACAAGAATAGATACATATGAAGTAGTAGATGAAAAAGTAATCAAACATAAAAAGACATCTAAAAATTATTTTAATCTTGGAATTTTTTAATTCTATCTATCAATTATAAAAAGTGATATTTTCTATTAAAATGAATTTTCACAAAATACACACACATTCTTGACAGTGTTTAGTGGATAGAGACACAGACTAAGTGAATCCTGCAAGTCATTACTATAGAGTTCAGTTCTCATAAGGTGACTGACTATTGTGATCACAGGCTAGACTAAGCAAATAAATATCTGCTACATTTTGGATACTTTATGTGAAACAGTGGTTTGAAATCTAGTTTCACAACCCATTGTTAGTAAATCTTATAGCAACTCTGATTTTCACTACTATGGTCTTAAGCTAGTTCATTTTTTAATGGCATATCTCTTCAGTACATAGGTTATCATGGCTCTCCACAGCTTCCTTTTCTTTAGTATTTGTGAATTACCATGACTTCTTGGAATGATAGTGGAATGGATACCCAATTCTTCCTCCATGGTTTTGAATTCAGAGTTGCTTTCTCCTAATCTATGTGGTGTGATTTATAGAATATTAATGTCTTCTGGATTTTATTATTATAGCAAGGAAAAATGGTCATTCTTAGAAAGTATTCATTGCAGTGAGTGGCGGAAATAGCCAACAAGTATTCAATGGCAGTCCTCTGCCATTCATGAAGCACAAGACTGAGCACAAGACAGTTCCTCTGTTTGCTAGTGGGATATCTTGAGTGGCAAGCATGTTCAGGGAACAATTTGTGTTAGCTTGAAGTTTATGTTTTGTAACCATTGGTGTGTCAGCAAAGCTGTATTAATTCTTAATTCTGACACAATTATTTAATACTCTTATTGTTATGTTATAATGTCATGCATATGGCATACATTTAAAACTGTATATTTCACTTACTTTATGCTTTTAAAATTTAACTCCAGTTAAATCTTAAAAATAGTAAAATACTATTTTGCATAATTGCTGGTCACTCAAAACCAGGGTGAAGTATCTATCAAGCTTACTATGGCATGTTTTTTAATGGATAATATTGTGGGATCTTCCACAGGCCAGCCTTACCTCTTTTTAGAAAATGCACTCTTCCTATCTGGTAAGTAACATCCTACTTGCATACAAATATCAACAAGTATTCATTGGTCAATCACCTCCAATCTAGCTTGCTGATTGGTCAGTTCCGACCAATCAAACTGCCTGCATGCGACCAATCTGTTTTCCTGCTCATATGCTAGGAGCCACTTGACCATTATATAAACCGAACACGTGTGAACTCTCTGAGTCTTTTTTCTTTTCATTCATCTCTCTCTTGCACGTCTCATTCCCTGCTACCAAGTGTCAAGATGTAACCTCCAAGAACTCCCATCTTAGTCATTGCTGGCCAGACGTTAAAGACAATTACCAACATCCACACAAGTACACACTCAGAAATCTCTACTGAACTTTTACCAACTTTATCCTTCTAAATTACAGTTTAATATTACTTTCTTTAATATGAACTCAGGTACAACAATTACCAAGTCAAAGGGATACGACTCTGTCCTACCTTTTCAGTTTGTATGCATGTATCAAACATTAATAAATTCAACTGTTATGTTTTGAAATCATTCCATTCAGTTTTGTATTTTATACTATGTTCTATTTGCATCAAATATAAATTGCATTGCGTCCATGCATTGTCCTTAATCCCACCTTTCCTAGACAAAGTTAAATATTGGTAACACCTATCACCACATATTTGATGACCTCAACGTTCGTTGTACGACCATACCACTATATAATTGATGATCCCGTCAGAAATAAACAATAATGGTAACCCATATCGCTACAATATTAATAATCATCATAGTTTTTTTTATCAGAATATTTCAACCAATATACTATCAAGACTTTCTCAAATATTTGTTGTATCCAATAATCTTCAGGAAATATGGAATGAAATGGTTTATTTCATACAAAAACATATTGTTCAAACCCATTTTGTCATGTCTGGAATCATTTCAGACATTGTAAATGTCATATTTATTTCCTTGTTTCACTTTTTACACTGGCCTCATATTCTATTACAGTGCATAATTTAGAAATTAAACTCAAATACTTGGGGAAGAATGAATTTACTAAGAATGGTTTGTGAAATTAGGATGTGTAGAGCTTAACCTCTACATGCCAGTGGATCAGAACCAATGACTGAGTTCACTACTCCCTCATTGGACAATAAATATTAAAACATTTCTAATTTACTTGTGTAAATGTGTTAGTTGTAGATTTTTGTGCAAGCTAAACACAATCCAGACTCAAGTTTTACAATAATTGTTTCTGATTGGTCAATATATCTCAAAGTTGTAACAACGCCTACGCACATGTGTTTGAACACAAAATACCGCCAAAATCTTGAAACGTGTTTGCGAGCCTCACACGTGACTAAGAATGCAAATAAATACAATGCACGAACACAAATTTACCAGTGAGCTTCGTGGCGGATAACCAATTGCTAAACTACTCTGCGTCACTTATACTTTTGAAGTTGCAAAGTTAAAATTTATTAACACAAAACAACTCCAATGCATTCACTCATCAATCACTGGATTCAATCACCATAAACAGTGGAAGTTCTGAACTATAGAACTTATATTCATCCAGCAAACATTTCAGTTGATTCTCTAACAAAAAATTTTTACTTCTTAAGCAAACTTAAAATTCACACCAGAAAAATATTACTACACAAACTGTTTAATATTACATAAGTTTACAAACCTCAATCATACTTTGTATGCCTTGCTTTGTTCATTTGTATGACTTACTATATGTAAAATTCTATTGTTCGTTATTCAAAAAAAAGGGATTTATTATTTCTCATGTTGTTCTGATTCTATGTGTGAATAGTGAAATTTTGATGTTAGTGGAAATTGTTAATTTATCATGCAGCCTATTTCTCAACAATTATTTACTCATATGATTAACACATCCACTATAGATGCTAATCAAATGTTCACAAATATAGAAATAGCCTAAACTGGGTTTAATTTGGCACAAGTTCACAATAGTAAAGCACATTGGTAAGATTAAACTTGTTTGTAAAGGTTTGCATGATTAGCTTACTACACGTCATTGAAAGCAGGGTTCTATTACATCTTTCTTGATTGTTTTTATTTAATCTAGTAAGCATAATAATTAAAACATTTCTTTTTAAACAGTATGAATTTTCTAAGAAAAATGTTCATTACAAGAATTTTACGTCAGCCTTGGTTCATCATAATACTGTAAAATTGAAGAAAGATAATCTAAAGATTTATGACTAATATCTTCAAAGACCTTAAAATACTTACAGGGTAATAATGTTTTATAACGATTCTTATGAATGTTTTCAGATAATTTGCCATTTTCACATGAATATTCAGCACGCTTGTCAAGGCTCTGTAAAAAATAACAAAAAAAAACATAAGTAATTACTGTTTATTCATTATTATTGCTGTTTAAAACTATAGAATAGGTTAATATAATATATATATATACATATATATATACTCACATACATATATATATATATATATATATATATATATAAAGATACATAGATATATATAATATATATATGTATATATATATATATATATATACACACACACATACATATATATACACACACACACACATATATATATATATATAGTATATATATATATATATATATATATAGCTGGCTACTCATATTTGAGGATACCTGTCTACTAGGGTGGCTAGCAAATCCCTATTGCAGACGCTTGCTCAGGTGCATTTGTGTTTATTCAACACTCACAGAGCCCACCTGTGGTTTATACTGCAACTATGTTGACCAGACTTAGTTGCAGTTTCTGGGAAAGAGCATGTTATCTAGCCTGATCAACAATTTGTCTTTGTGCTAGCACAGCTATTGACAGCCCCCAATGTTTCTGTTTACCCAATTTCCCTCACAAGGCTTGGGTCAACCCGTGGTATGGTTTTCAGGCACTTTTCAAAGGTGCCACACGTTGGCTTGATTCCTACAGTTCGATAACATCTGGAAGTTTCCTTCCTGAGAAATTGACCATGGTGAGATTCAAACCCGGGTCTCATGGTCAAAATATGAACGTTCTAAACACACGGCCACATGCACATGAAGTAGTGTATTGCAGCTTTGATTGAGGAATCAGAGAGCTGATTTTTAATTCCAGTTGAATCCATTATATTCACTTACATGCTAATACATTTTGGAAAGCTATTAATCCTCTTCTTCTCCCTTTAGCTATGGGTAAAAAGCAGGACAGACTGGGTTCTATAGCCTTGGATAGCAACTGGTCTAGGAGAAGGACAACTCTGAATTCAAAACCTGCAGAGAGTCATTTGGGTACCTTGTGGCATGAAGTGCACCAGGTCTCTGTATTCAGGCCTTCAAAAAGTGTGGTTGTTCCACACAAAGCCTTCACCACTATAATCAAATCATATGTGCTGGTGTCTGGGCTGTTGGCTCCTAGGAACTGAGCTGCCAGACCCTCATACGTCAAATACAACAGGAGAGTCCACCATATATATATATATATATATATATATATATATATATATATATGGTGGTTGCCAATTTGTGTCTGAGTATGGCCATTACTCCATATCTTTTTGAAGAAAATCTACTGATGTCCTGAATGAATGTGGCTCTTTAGCCCAGCAAGACACTTGCATACTCTGGCACAAACAGTGCACTTAAGAGGTGCAACAGCAGGTGGTACATTATCATGCAATTTAAAATATCACATGAAACGACTTCTGGGCCCACATTTTTTACCACAAATATCACATTTCAGTTGCTGGACATCTACGCTTTTATAGTCAATTGCCATTTTCTGCTGGTGCACTCTCAAGTGACTCCTTAGATTAGCCTTTGACAAACCCACTCTACCAGAATTTGTACATGTTAGATTGAACTGCCTGTTGGTGTCTTCAAGAAGTTCAATGGGGGACACCTTTATGCACATCTCTTTTAAGCCTCCTCTTCTCATCTTTAAAGTGACGCCTTCCACTACTAGCAGCCACATTTGAAACATTGCAATCAGATGCACATTCTTCCTAGTGCTCACAAGTTCCCTCAGTGCATCCTTGATGCAATCCTTAAAGCGCATATTAGGTTTGACATCATTTCTCTTCCCAG
>OZ010595.1:15260264-15294563 GCA_963932145.1 Acanthosepion lycidas | reverse complement strand
CACTGAAGGTCAAATGTTTTTTAGTATCAAGGATACGGTTACCTTTTACAGGCTTTTCAGAACATTACTGCAGTATTCATAGTTGATTCTGTTCAGTGCCAGCTTTAATTTTTAAATATCAATCGAATTTAGTATATGTAAACTAATTTTGTCGTTTTCATGGTGTAGGATAGTTCTGTTGTCAATTAGTAACTTTTTATATTGTGAATGTGGACAGGAATGTTGTTGTAAATGTGTGTGTTGTGTATCTCTCTCTCTCTCTCTATATATATATATATATATATATATATATATATATATATATATATATATATTTGTTGAACTGATGAAATTTGCCATGATGTCAGTTGAGTTCAGTTTTGATGGCATCATGTACAGGCAGACTGATGGTGTTTTGATAGGTTCCCCTTTAGGGCCCATCTTAGCAAATATCTTTGTTGAGTTCCAGGAAGAGTGTACTACTAAAATCTGATAAATCTGATGTTTATTTCCGTTACATTGATGACACTTTGTCTCTTCAATAATGAGATTAAAGCAGACCAATTTCTTGCGTCAATTAACAATATACTTCCGGCTTTGAAATTTACACAGGAAAAGAAAGTTGATTCATCTCTTCTCTTTATCGATGTACTCATCAGCAAATCTATGTCAGGTTTTATTACTTCTGTGTACTGTAAACCAACATTTACTGGTTTGTATATCCGTTGGGATTCTTTTTGTCCAAGGAAACGCAAAATCAATTTAATTAAGACCCTTACACATTGGGCTCTCATGATCTGTTCGGACATCAAGTTAGATGATGAACTCAGGTTTATCACTTCTACTCTCTGCAACAATGCTTACCCATTGGGCATTGTTCAAGCAATTATTAAGAACAAAATTGCTGAATTTAACAAAGTGAAATCCACTATAGTAAAAAAAAAAAAAAAAAAAAAGATGTCCTGTATACCTACGCCTTCCCCGACTAGGTAGTATCAGTGACAGGTTTGCTAAGCAGGTTTCTACTGCAGTTCAACAGTGTTACTTTGCCACTAGCACTCATGTTGTTTTTTTCTGTCAGGCCTGTCCTTCCGTCTATATGTAAGGATATTCTCCCACCACATCATAAGAGTTCATTAATTTATTCCTTTAAATGTAGTTGTGGTTTTCGCAACATAGGGAGAACGACGCAAAGGCTAGATGTTACAATAAAGCAACATGTTCCAGCGAAAATCCAAAAACGGAAGTACCTTCTCTCGGACATTCTGACCAATACATATGGGTTTTCTATCACAGAACACCTTATAAATAGCCATAATTGTGCTGTCAGTATTAGTGGTGATGCTTTTACCATCCTTAGCAAGTCCCACTCAAATTAACACCTGAAAGTGTTGGAGGCCATCTGTATTCTAACATTAACATTCTCTTTGCAAACAGAAGGACTTTATATTAGGCCACCAACTAATTTAATTACCATTTAATTTTTTTTCCCCCATCAATAAACTTTGTTCATTGTTCTTTTTTCTATTCTATAATTTACTCTATTTACCTCGATTTAGCTCTGTTGAGCGAGGTACGAAACCGGATAGCTAGCCTGTTTTTCATTTTTACTTTTTATTATCATGAGTGGTAATAATAAAAGTAATTTTTATCTTTTCATGGCAGTGATAAGATTTTGTACCACCAAATATATCTTTAAATATATATATATGAATATATATATATATATATATATATTCATATATATATATGAATATATATATATATATGAATATATATGAATATATATATATATATATATATATATATATATATATATATATATATATATATATATATGAATATATATATATATATATGAATATATATATATATATATATATATATGAATATATATATATATATGAATATATATATGAATATATATATATGCATATATATATATATATATATATATATGCATATATATATATATATATATATATATATGTATATATGTATATATATATATATGCATATATATGTATAGTTAAATTCCCAGATCAATTCTGCGGACAAGACAGATTGGTATAAAATGACAATTAGAAAAAAGATCTTAGATTTTGCCGACGTGTTTCATCTTCCGACTTTTTCAAAGCAAAAATGAAATCGAAATGTTCTTGTTGTTATAGTTACATTACATTTCGATTTCATTTTTGCCTTGAAAAAGTCGGAAGACGAAACGAGTCGGCGAAATCTAAGATCTTTTTCTAATTGTCATTTTATACCAATTTGTCTTGTCTTGTCATAGCTGTTCTCATTGAATATACTAACATACAAAAATCACTACAAAAATAACCATTTTGTTTCGACACTTCTGGTGTCTTATCAAGTGATGGTGTTGAATGTAGAATAAAGGGTTTTAAAAGGTCCAAATTGATCAAACACCCCCTCACTAGGAGAAATCCTTTTTCATAAGCTGCAATGACCAATCAAAATACAAGTATATGAGAATTAAAAAAGCTTGACAACAAAACTTGGTTATAATTATCAATACCCTAATGTTAGTGTAAGTCTAAAATAGAAATCATTCTAATGGATTAATTTTAAAATTTACCTTAAAATTGAAAATAAAAATTACCAATTTTAAATTTAACCTGAATTAAGTTTAAAATATTATAAAATTATTTAAAGAAGGAACTGAGGAAAAAATAGATATACTTTATTATTTATTTTGTTTTAATCGAAAAGCCAAAATCTCAGTCATAGCAAATGCTAATCTTAGATTAGCATTTGCTATGACTGAGATACAAATATTATAACATCTTAGATAGATTTGAAGTGATATGGGCAGGGGAAGAAATTTTGCAAATGACAATACAGACACAATCATAGCATAATATACAAACATATAGCCATATTTAGATATATAAATACGCAGAAACATGGACGAAACAGGAAAAAGTTGTCCACAACCAAAAAAAGGAAATATAATATCAGACACATATACATACAATGAAAGGCATATATAAGCAATCATACACACATACATTAATAAAGACATATACATAGACAAAGACACAAAGATTCAAGTCTGAAAGTATTAATAAGCGAATGCAAACTATTGAAATGTTACTTACATGGGCAAAGATATATATCCTTGCCCATGTAAGTAATATTTTAAATTTAAATAATTTAATTGTAAATTAATAAATTATAAATTAATAAATAATAATTATTATTCAAATAATAATTTAAATATTTTAGATAAAAGGGGAGGGTTTAATAGATAAAAGTTAAGAGTGGTAGAATAGGAAAACAAATATTCAGCAATGAACAAAGCAAAGAAAAAGACAAACATATACAAATGGACAAAATATATGCGCATACACAAAAAACAAAAAAAGAAGACAACTACCAAATTCAAATGAACCAGTCAAAATGCAACATGGAAAATAAAACCGGTTTATATGTAGAAAACAATGACACACAAATATATACAAATACTTCATATATACTCATATGCACATGGGTACGCATGAAAACATACACTGGTACAAACATATAAAAATATATATAAATAAATGCACACATCTAACTTTTCCCTGTATTTCAATCAACAAATTCTGTAAATAATATTAAAAAAGTGTCTGGTTTAGACATTATTAAAAGGTTTTTCAAAATTAGTGAAAAAAAAATTTTTTTAAATTAAATGTAAATTAGTATAAGCTTTTTGTATAATTAGCCAAGAAATTTAATTTAAAAACCTAAGAGATTTGAATTAAACGATTATTAATTAGATCCAGAGAAACATATTTATATAGGTTAAATACTTAGAGTCCTGAACTTTTATGTGCTAAATGTATCTAAGATTATTAATAAATACATCTAAGATACTCTAGATATAAATTAATTATATAAAAAGCTTATGAAAACTTTTTTGCTAATTTTGAAATCATTACAAATAATATGTTGAATGAAATATGTCAGAATTGAAAATTTGGCCCATTGACAGAAACAGACGGGATTGTTTCAGATTCATACTTTAAGCCCTTACACCATCCTTGAATGACATACTGAGGTCAGTATGTCAAAATAAGTCAACACTCTCTGCCATTTCCCCCCATTCTCTAAAGAAGATAGCAATGTCTTTTGTTTTTAATCCAGAATATTTTTTCCATTTCATTTGTGATTTGTTTGTAGGTCTTGAAGATTGTGAGCTGCTGTTTTTTAGAGCTCTTATGAAATAAAAATTATTACCTATGGGATTTTAAGTGTTTGATATTTTTTAATTAATAATAATTTTGCTTTGTCTTTTGAGCTCTCCTTGTATCTATAACCTTCAGGAAATTCCATATAGATCACCATATTGTATCATTACTATATATATATATATATATGTGTGTGCATGCACACACACACACACACACACACACATACATATATTACACAGCAAAAAATAAAATAATTACCCCATGTAAGTATAGCCTATTTAAGCCAGCGCAACCTTGCACCAGTTTTCTTCAACCCTAGACTGAATTTTTTTTGGAATCAGGGATTTAGAATTTAATTTAGATAGCAGTCAAGGAAAAAATACCAAACCTGCCCTAGATAAAAAGCCTGAGTTGGTGGAAAGGGGAGGGCAGGAGGTATCTCTCTAAAAGAGGAAGATATCCGCTGGAATCAACCCCGATATTAACCTTATGATCCTAAGTTGGAGTTATATGAAGAGTGAGGTGTTGAATTGAAACTAAAAGAAGGGCTGAAAGTGGAGTTTATTTATGACCAAAGCCCTCAATTATATATAAAGGAATTTACGTTCTGGCTAGGGAATACCAAATTATACTAATAACAAATATGCATTGATAATATTAGCAATAAATCGTATTTAGGCAATTAATATAAAGAAAGAATAGATTTAAAGTTTTTGTTTTATTAAAGAATGGGTGATTTAAAGATAAAACAATTTAAAGCTAGAATAAATTATCCATTTATAACTTTAAGGATAAGTTAAATTATTAGGAAAACCAAGCCATACCCGAAATTCTTTAAAAAAAAGAATTTAATCAAAGTGGGTTGAATAAATAAGGGGACTGTTATAAGACAGGATTAATATAGAGAATAGAGATGAATTTTAGAAGTAAATTATTGTTTGATATTCAACATTAGGGTAGGGAGTTAACAAGTAATAAGGTAAGGTCTATGTTCTTATACGAGTTTAAACCTGCTTGTATGTCTACATTTTAACACTAGTTCATTCGTTTGATTTAATAGTTTGCATTGATTATTGTATTTTATTCTAATTTTTCCTCTAAGTATAGACTGCACGTATCTCTAAAGCTATTAGGAGTATGAGTGAAAGCTAATTTTCCAATCTATCAGAACTTTTTCCTTCAATTCCCAAACTTTCTTTGAAAGAGCTGTTTGGTATTTTAATTTAGGAGTAGTAAAGGAGTACCTATGGGTATAAAATCTTTGTTTCCATTCCACTGTAGAAATTCCAATGTAAATATTAAAATTTATCATATTTTCTTTGGGGGCAATGGTTGCTTGTTATATTACCCTAATCGATCTACATTTACCCTCAACTGGGCATTTTTCTCTATTTCTACAATTACAGTGGGGTGGGTTCCATATTATGCTTCTTGTTTTTCTCATAGAATTTACTTGATATAATTATTATAGGAGTTGATAATTTGGTACATATTAGTGTGGGAGTAGCTAATTTTGATCAATTTCCTGTTGAAGATCTTACTTAGAGGTTTGTTTTTGTGAAAATATTTATTTATTAATTTTAAAATGTATTGTCTGATATTAATATTTAATAGCTTGCAGAAGTAGGCGGGGTTGAACCATATGACATTTCTTTTTCTATTTCTATGCTTACATCCCACTTTAGATGTTTCAGTGTTACTTATACAGATTAAATAAGATAACTTATTTTTGAAAACACATTTGTGGAGAGCATTTTCATACAATTCTTTATTTTTTTAAAGATTTTTTTTGTTGGACAATAATTTACTAATTCTGGTGCTATCAGTAGTGGGTATTTGTCTTACAATGGTATTGGAGTGGTTAGAACTAACATTAATATAGTTGGTGGTTTCATTCTCTTTATGGTAGTGTTTAAAGGTTTTATCATTAAGGTTAAGGGTGATGTCTAGATAATTAACTATTTTAAGGTTAGAAGAAGTCCCAATCCCAAGTCCTAGTGTATTTAAAGTCCCTCATGATTTTCTTTTATAAATTTGCTGTTAGTGGACCATTACTACTGGGGATGAAGCTGAGTCCATCATCTCTATATAAGCCTGCTAGTTCTGGACCTATGATTCTATTGCGTATATCTAAAATATAAAAATATACTAAATCAGCAACCTGTGCTGAATCATATGCTTGTCATTGAGGTACTTAGTCCAGGTGGAATTATTCAGTGTTAACAGTGATTTCCTAGCAGTTATGATGATATTAGTTTCATCATCTAGTTTTTGAAAAGTTAATACTATTAACTAAGAGAGCTCTGGAGATAGAGGAATAAAAATCTATTGTATCAAACTTAATAAATATTGCTCTATTCTTATTACTCATATTGGCAAACAATTTGATAGTATATGATGAATCCTTCCAAAGATTAGCACTGGTTGTATATATATATGTATATATATATATATGTCTATATTTCTGAGATGAAGTATTATGTACAGTATTTACATTATTTGGACTATTGTCCTCATCTTTGTCGCCATATTTATCACAGCGTTTTGGCCGTTGTATGCTCCGGCCTTCTTCAGGTGGTTGGAATTTCGAACTGAACCCTTTATTTCGATCACTGGTACATGGCAGCAGCCCCTAAAAACTGGGATAGGCGGGTACAAGAGGAGGAGGAGGACAACAACACTCAGAAAACAGTCTGCCTGCCTTATGTGAAGGGGTTATCAGAGAAAATACAAAGGATCTGCGGTCCATATAACATCAGGACAACCTTCAAAAGCTTGTCAACACTTCGCAGATATCTCTCTCGAGTGAGACCCCCTCCACAGAAGAGAACATGACTAAAGATTGTGTGTACGCTATCCCGTGCAGCTGCGGAAAGGAATATAAAGGAGAGACAGGCCACCCCCCTCAAGGTAAGGCTTCAAGAACACCAGAAAGCTGTAATGTGAGGGGAAGTAGAAAAATCAGGCGTGGCTGACCACATATGGAGAGATAAGGGAGATCACTGTTCCCTGTGAGATCATGTTGAGATCATAGACAGGGAACACCATTGGAAAATTCATAAACTTAAGGAATCATCACATATGCTAGGCCACAAAAATCTCTTGAGCCGACCAAGCATGGAAATAAATACAATATGGGAACCAGTAATAAGGAGTGCCAGAGAAAAGCAATGATAACAAAGTTGTAATATGAGCTGTGGTAAAAACATGTAATGATAACAGCAAAATTGCAATATGACCACTGGTAAAAATGGTTGCTGAAAATATTAGGTTTATAATACCCAGAAATTCATGCCCAGATGTCCTCAAGGACACATGGCACAGTGGATATCACAGCGTTTTGGCCGTTGTATGCTCCGTTAGATCCAGTGACAGACCCGAAGAGTGTGAGTTCAATATCCGGTTAAGGCAGTGGAGAACTTTCAGAAGGAAAATTAGCAGGAGATAACTGATAGCTGACATCCATCAAACATGGCACGTGGAACTAGAACAGACTACCCCAGTGATCGAAATAAAGGGTTCAGTTCAAAATTCTAACCACCTGAAGAAGGCTGAAACGTTGTGATAAATATGGCGACAAAGATGCAGACAATAGTCTAATGTAAATACTCGATATATATATATTAATGCATTGCTCTTCAAGTATGAATTGAGCTCTCCTGACTACTATTTCATATAGAACACATTAAAATTTCCCTTTCTCTCTTCTTAGAGGTAGGATCTCTGACTGATGCCACATTGGTTTGAAGCTATCAGACATCTAGCCACACTGAAAAACTTGATAATGCAAAACAGTCTGTCTGTGGATGACTATATATATATATATATAGATTATATATATCTTCTACATATAGATATAGATTATATATATCTTCTACAAAATTTCCGGTAAATATAATTAGTACTGTTTATTATAAACAGAGCATTTACTTAAATATTTGTATCTATAAAAATAATGTGTAAACTAAAAATATATTAAAATTTTCAAACCTAGTACATTTTATAATATATATATATATATATATATATATATATATATATATATATAGCAAGAGAGAGAAAGGGGGAGGGAGAGAGGGAAACAGATGAAAACAGAAGCAAGACAGAGAAATAGGTTTGTTGTTTGTCACTGGACAAACAACAAACCTATTTCTCTGACAAAAAATAAATTTTGCTCTCATTTTTGCCAATTCATGCTGTTGACATTTACAGTTACAGTAAAGTTAAAACTTGGTGCTTCCACAGAAACATACTTCATGTTTAAAATGACTTTTTAAAGGAAAAATCTTTCTTGAAGCTTTTATTTTAGTTTTAATTTCAAGATAATAGTTTAAATTTAATATTTCCAAAAAGCAAAATACTTTGCTGTATTTCAAAACTAATTTAAATTAAGTGGAAGGAGCTTTTTTCTTGAAATCATGAGAAAAAGCATTTAAATTTCTTAAGATTAAATAATTGGGAGGTGTAAAATAAAAAAATAATTTTTTTTCAAGATTTTCTAAAAAGGAAATGTTTAAAAAATAATTTCACTCATTTGTGAACAAATCCTACAAATTCAAAATCTGATGATTATCTGATTTTAGCAAAGAATAAAAAATCAACATGTTTTTCACAACATAAAAACCCTTAAATTTCCCTAAAAAATTTAGGGTCACATATTGTCACCAGAAAAACAACATTTTTAACCAAAATTTCAAAGGTTCTAAAAAGGATCAAGAACATAGTTTTTAAATAAAAAACTATATTGGTCTTTCCTCTTAACAACACTAAGATTTTGATGATAAAACCTTGTTTTTATTAGGTTTGGGGTACTTTTTCATTGTGCATTTTTTTTGTGAATCTTTACAGGTTCTTATATGTGTGTGTGTGTGTATGTATATATATATATGCACATCATTAAGGTAATTACATACCGAAAACTCATCTGAAAATGGATCTTCTTCCATTTTCTTTTGCAGAACATAAGACAAGAAATTGTCTTTTGTTAATACAACCAGGTTTTGGTAAACATTTTCAGCCTGAATATATCCTTCTCTGAGGATTTCTGGATTAGTCTCTTGTAAAATGCCTGTAGATAGAAAAATGTATTTTTAAGGATTTCTTCTAATGAAGAAAATTTTGAATGTTTGGAGATTTGTTTGGATTTAACATCAAAATTATTTAAATAAGACAGAAGGCAATAATAAATATTTGAATTATTCCCTCACTTATTTCATTTATTTTATCCTATTCTTCCCATCAAATATTTGTACTTATAAAGAAAATTCTAGAAGTCAATGTACATTTGTTATTTTTGTGAGATTTCAACATTCAAAAAGATTTACAACTTGGTTGTTCCATAAGCTTATTGTACTCATCAATATAGCTTAAGTGGTAATATGAAGGAAGAGAAACCAGAGGGTCTATTTCATGTGTTAAGTATGCTAATTGTAAGCTAAAATTAGAAGAAACAAAATAGAGATTTTATAGTCTTTTTCAAGGCCATTTACCCAATAAGTCAGCTAATTGCCAAATTCTTAAAATGTATATCTTGAAGATTACAAATCAAAGAGAGCTTGTTTTAGTGATGTTTTATAAATAATATAAAAATCAACAAAACTTTAAAGTGGTGTAAGTAATTGAATTCAAAATTTTACTTTATTAATGAATTAGTAAATGAATTCCATCAGATTTTACACTCATTTTTGTATAATGATTCTTTTTACAAATATAAAATTAATACAAACTTGTTATATATATTTTAAAAGAAAAGAGAGATAAACACAAGCCAACAATCTGCCACTGGGTGGCCCACTGTTGAACTGCCAACTCTCAGCAATGTTACCACTGACAGACTTCTAGAGGCCCATTGATAGCTGTCACCAGAAGACACTAGCAAATTGCATGTAGGGTAATTATAGAAATCCTTCATATGATCTTTTGATAACATTTCCTTGATTATTCACATCATCATCAGGACATAATTTAAAGTTTTGGTCCATTAAAAGAAAGAAAAAGATATGATTTCAGTGAAAGAAAGAATGACAATCTTTGTAAATCCATTTTACTATTTCTTGCTTTGTTTTCTGATGTCATCATCTTTTCATGTATTTCACAGTTATTATTTGACTTTTCTTAAAACTACAAAGGAGACATAAAAAATCATTGGCATGAATAACAAGAAGCACTTAAAAAATAATCAATGTTTTAGTTATTTTGTCAAATCTTGGAAATGGATTGAGCAAGAACTTTGGAGCAACACTCATTTCTCTCAACAATCTTCTCATTTACATTTTACACAACATTTTAAAATGTGTAATTGGTGGGAAGTGTCCTTCTCTCTCTGGAAGTCAGGGTCTCTCTTGTTAAAAGTCAGTTTTTAAGTTTTAATAACATTTTAAACAAATATGTCAAATAGTCATTGGTCAACTTAATCATCCATTGCATATATTTTCTCAGTTTCTACCAAAACATCAGTTGCCAGAAGATTTTTTTGGAACTACCCTCATCCTCTTTATGTCATTATATACTCACTTGTTTCCATGGGAATAATGTTTCCAGATGGTTCTTTCACATGATTATTTCTTCTCTTTGAATTTCTCCTCCTAAAAAATTCCCAAAAATATAATATAAAGAAACAACAACATAAATAAACTCAACAACAGTCAGTCACATACATTAAATTGAGTTAATACAATAGTTAAATAATTTATTTGATAAAATCTGGCTTTTTTGTATAAAAATATTTACTTGCTCAAATTTCTCAAAAATGAAAATACAGACTACAGCCTCTGCTGATCCCTGAAAGCACAAACAGAATTAAGAAGTCATAACTCTAAGTCATTTAAAGATTGATAGAAAGTAGGATATTTGTGTTAAAATATGTGACAAGACAAATTCATTCTTGCTGTTATAGACAAGCGTATGGTTGCCAGAAAGAAATACAACAGCAGAAATAGATTTACGTGGTTTATTTCAACGTGAATGTGAGGGTTTGGGACAGCTACCTTGTGATATAGTTCATAAGCCGGCTTCGGATCTAGGTCGATCTCTCATAGTAGTTCACAGATGTTGACGCTGGTGCTCCCCTGCAGACAGCTGCTGACCGCCTGGCCTGACCATGACAGGTCTCTTCCCTGGCCACCTGTTGACTGCCTTGTACTTCTGTGTGACCTCTTTTATGTTTTTTTTATGGCTTAACAGGCTCGAAAAATGAAGCGAGTATAATTAGGAGGGAAGCATTTTTATTGGACGAAAAATAGGACACTTTAAATATTATTTTATTTTTCGACCAGAACTCGTGCGTCGGGAACATTTGTAAACGAAGTTAATGTTCATTTTGTGACAGGGCTTTGTCCTGTTCACATCCGGCTCTCACTCTTGAGTATGTTAGTTTATTTGCCTGTAAATCAGCCGAGATATGTCTTATTTTATTTTATAATAAGGCTCCCCCAGATCTCGGTCTGATTTACAGTGAGCATTATTCGTGTATATTTGGGTTATTAATTCATGATAAAGTCTCTGAAGCATGTGGGAAGTTTTCCTCGTGTTCTTCTTACTGGCATTTGTTTTGGCATGGAGTTATTTGCTGAATTATGTGTCCCCGAGGGATGTGGAGGAGAATGATCCTGGTGACTGTTACATGGGGGAGGCAGAGGGATTGTATTATATGTGTTGGGCATGGAGCCAGTTGTCGGATATGTGCATGGTGAATCCAGATTGTATCACCATCATCGTTTTGCACCTGACACACCATATTGTTCGTTTTTATAATGGTGTAATTTCCTATCCAGGGCAGATGAGAGGTTTTGGCAACAGTTGAGTGTGGCTGATGAAGTAAAACCTTGTTGCCTACTTGTATTGGGTTCTTGTATGTGAGGCAATTTAAGTTAGTCTCAAGTTTGTGGTCAGCTTCATCGTTGGCCAGGGTGACGTGGTGGTGAACCTGCTTTATACAGGACATTAATTTGCATTCCATATGCTCCAGGATCGTCGCTTGTGATTTCTTTTCTGTGTAGTGTAGGTAGGCCGATGTTGGGGTGACAGCCAGTAATGGCATAGTGCGGGGAGACACTAGTGGCTCTGTTGGTCATGGCATTCATGGACGAAACGACAGATTCTAGAACGTCTGTCCATTCCCAGTTCCTGTCTTCGCATAACATATAAAGTGCGTTCTTCATTGTGCAATGTTGTCTCTCGATATTTCCTGAGCTTTGCGGGTGCCAAGGACAGTGAAGTTCTTGCGTGATTGACATCTAGTTACAGAATTGTCGATAGACTTCTCCAGTGAAGTGTGTCCCTCGATCAGAGGATACTATGCGTGGAATCTCTCTGTGTCGAAGGAAGAAATGGTACAATCCGCAGGCGGCATCGATAGCACTGTCTCTCGCGCATGGTATGGCTGTAAAGTGTCGGCTGAAGCTATCCAAGATGGTTAGGATGTAGTGTTTTTCCTTTGAGTTGGGCATTATATCAAAGTCTATAAAGACGAGATCGAATGGTCTCTTTCCTCGTTTACAGTGGCCAATTGGCCAGTGGGTACGTCTACCATAGTTGACCTTGCACTTAGTACACATGTCGCAAGAATCAACATAGGCCTTGATGTTGTGGTTTTTGAATTCCCACCAGTAGCTGGAATGGAGTTCTCGCATACGGGTAACACCTGAGTGGTTGTTGCCCTCGTGTGCCTGGTAGAGGTATCTGGGTCGTAGTTTATATGGAACAACCAATCTCAGAGAGTGTTTACTGTCTCCTATCGTCAAAACGGAGGTGCCTGGTGTTACGGTTTTTTGGGTGTATATATATATATAACTAGTAATATTTATTGCTGTCAATACAACAAATGTGGCACAAGGCCAAAAAGGGTGCTGGGGAAAAGGACGGTCATCACTTGTCTTAATATAAAACTTAGCTAGCCACAACCACTGACCCTATCATACTAGACAATATTCCTATCACCAAAACAACACATTTATCCATACCTTTCTTACTACATCCACCAAAATACCTCTTTGTCTCAATGAAAATCCTAAATAATCCCCTTATGTACAAATATTGTCTGTGGGGGGAGGGGCATAAAAACAACAATTTTTAAAAGATCCCCAATGAGTATATACAATTATGACATAAAATATTTACAAGAAATTAAACAAAATGGAGTTAGTAATAAAACCCCCCACAAACTTTACATGTGGCAGAAATATCAGTTAACCGGACAAAATTGATGCGGGACTATGTTAAATAAAAGAAACATTCATACATCCAAAGCATTCACACAGGCACACACACATTCATACACAACAACAAATACGAAACACACACACACGAAACGAAAGGCGCCCCGCATCCACCGGAGAACTGACATCACTGACCACCTAAACGAGGGAGGGGATGGGGAGTTAAACTAAAGGAAAGAAAAGGGGGGACAGAAATAAAAGGGGCCAATGCGCAAACACACCCTAGCTAAGTTTACCGAAAAAGGAAAGAAAAACTAAAACATCAAATACAAAAAACCCTAATCTAGCCTAAACTCGGGATGGGTTGCCCATGTTCAACCCGGGAAAACAATATCCTTATGCCTAACCGGCATCAAAATGCCACTCAAGGTCAGTCCCTTTTACTCGGCACATACGCGCAAGATTCACCCACCTTTTGCCAAATTCTGATGAGGTGAGCCGCCGCTTTTCCGTCTTAATCTTGACTTTAAGCTGATGCTTAAAGAACAAGATCAGTTGGGAAGAAGTGAACTTCTCACCCTCATAGAATTCCTTCTGACGTGTCGTCCAAATCACGACTCTCATAACCCCTAGTAAGCAACAGAACACATAGTGTTCAGCCTTCGTCATCTGCGACACCACATTGCTACAAACAGAACTGGCTTCAAGGACAAAAAACTTTCCCTGCAGCATGCGAACCATGAGGCCTTCAACAAACTTGCACAACGGCACTACTACCCTGCACTGAAAGAAGGCGTGACCAATGGTTTCGACTTCCCCTGTACAGCGACGAAAGTTTGGATATTTCTCCAAGACTGTTGAACAAAGTCTCTTGCCGACCCAGAGGGCTTCACGAATCACCAGCCAGGTGAGTGATGCCTCATCGTTATTGAGGCATTTCAACCCGGGCGCCCAAGGCCATATCGAGCGAGCCTCCTGCTTCGTAAGACCGAGCTCGCCAATTAGATCATCTTGAACGGCCCCCATAACTAACACTTGATACAATGCCTTGCGAGACAACGCCCGGGCGTTGGAGAGGCCATCCAAAGCCCGCAAGAGGAGCTTCAGAGCACGACGACATTCGCTGTAGAATTTTGGCTTGGGGTCTACGGCCGGCCTCCTCCGCGCACGAGCACACACTTCTCAGGGATGGGAAATGTTTACGGACGTCTTCTTTCCAGAAGGCGCCCACCTCATCCGATCCGCGACACATTTGGTCTAGAAAGGTAATGCGAAGCATATGTTAACGAATCTCAATGCTAGGCATACCCAGACCGCCCTCAGAGAGATGAAGGCAACAGATCTCGCGACATACCATAAGGGCCTTGTCTCTCCACAAGAAAGAGAACAAGACCCGTACTAATAAAATTAGTCTGGCATACGGGAGTGGAAGTACAGAGAGTCGGTACAGGAGAATCGGATATATGTGTGAAACACATACTTCAGTCCTTCCCTTCAGGGAAAGGCCCCTCCGAGACTACAGATTAACCGCGATCTCGGCCTTCCCTTGTACCCCAGACCAATTCATTTCCAACTGGAGATCAGGACCGAACCAGACGCCGAGTATCTTGATCAGCTCATCCGTCCAGAGGAAAGGTCCGGGAAGAGAAACTCCCTTCCACGCACCCAACCGCAAGCCAACAGACTTATCGCGGTTGATCTTGGCCCCTGTCACCATCTCATACCCACTGATCTCTTTGCTGACTTCGTCAATCTCGGCTCTGCTCGACACAAGAACCGAAATGTCATCAGCATAGGCAGAATACCTGGCTGAGGTGGTAGCCCCAGGCAGGGAAATTCCGCGCAGGACCGGATTCGCCTTTAACTTGCGAAAGAACGGCTCCAACGCAAGAACGTAAAGCAAAGGCGAGAGTAGACAACCTTGACGAATGGAGCGAGACAACACGAAAGGCTTCGATCTTACCCCATTCACTTCCACCAGCGCACCGGGAGTCGCATACAAAAGTCGGATCCAGGAGCGAAAGTCGGCTCCGAAACCGGCCGCCGAAAGGACAGCCTCCAGAAATCGATGGTCAACCCTATCGAAGGCCTTGGACTGATCTAAATTGATCAGCGCGGCTTCACTGTCGACTTTTTCTAAGATCAAGCGTACCATATGAAGGTTATCCTGAATAGTCCTACCCTTCACAGCACAAGACTGTTCGGGGCCAATCAGACTAGACAGGACAAGCTGCAAACGGTTGGCTAAGATCTTCGCCAAAATCTTTAACTCAGTGTTTAACATGGTTAAAGGGCGAAAGTTCCCTAACCCATCCTCACCGTTCTTGTCCTTACGCAGCAACTTGATCACACCCCTGGTGAAGCGTTGAGGTATAGACCCCTGCTTCATCCAGTGGTTGAAAATCAGTTCCAGCAAAGGAACAAAAACGGGCGACTGCCTCAAGTAAACTTCGTAGGGAAGACCATCCAGTCCCGGAGATTTATCCAGGCCAACCTGCTTCAGCACTTCCCAGATTTCCGACTCAGTAATGGGACCCTCGCACCTAGCCGCTTCAGCTGCCTGAAGGCAGGGAAAGTCGGCTAAATAGGCGCCGAACTGAGCAGAGCTCAGACCGGGCTCCCTGGTAAAAAGATCCTGAAGGTAATCACAAAAGTCCTCGCATATGCCCGCGTTTGTAGTCACGTTCCGCTTATCCGGCAATGTGACGCACGCTATATGTCACCCAGCCGCGTTCCGATTTTCCTCTGCACGCAGTTCAGCGGCCATATTCGTCGCCTCAGAAGACATTCTTTTTAACCTAGCCCTAACTACCAGAGCTTGATCCTTCTTGATAAACAAGGAGGCCAACTCTGCCTTAGCTAAGGCTATATCCCCACTAACACGGGATTTCACTGCCCGATCAACTTTTTCTTCTAAAGCCGTTTGCGCTGCTAATCTATCTAGATTGAGTCGACGACTAAAATCGGCAGCAAACGTTCTAATTTTCTAATTTTAGATTTTAATTTATCCCACCAGGCGTTTCCCACAACCGCCCCCATCAATTCCCTCTGAATCATTAGTAGCAGCTGGTCCCGGAAACTCTGCTCACCAAATAATGATGAGTTTAATTTCCAGTAACCAGCCAATCTAACCTTAGGCTTATCTAAGTTTACACGGACCCGGACAAGCCTATGATCCGTATAAACTATATAGTGGAATCTTGGACACCCTAAGAGCCCTACGTCGACTCTCCTAACTAGGACTCGGTCGAGGTAGCTCGCAAGCGTCCCAGGAGCCGAAGTCCATGCTACCTCCCGAGGGTGTTCATTCCGGTACTTATCGACAAGATCAAACTCATCGATAAAGCCCCGAAATGGTTTCACGTCCCGGTTGTTAGTACCTTGTTTTGGCCCTATACGATCTATATCGGGGTCAAGGACGGCATTCCAATCCCCCGCTAAAACTACCCGACGAGATGTCGTCAAGTACGGCGCGATCTGCCGAAACAAAGCAGTCCGCTCGGCATGGATATTGGGCGCATAAACCCCAATGAGACGTAGAACCTTATCCTTTATGGTAACATCCAGCACGCAAAGTCTTCCCGCCGGATCCGCGAAGACAAGGGAACATGCAGCCTTCAACGACGTGCTCACTAGCCAAGAGACACCCCTCGAACGACCGTCAAAACATGCTGAATGAAGGGCGAACCCCTTAGACAGTATGTCCCCACGGTCATGAGAAGAAAAACGGGTCTCTTGCACACAACAAACATTCATCCCGAGGCGCTGAAGGTCACGAGAGAGCCTCGACCTGCGAGACTCGGACCTCAGGCCCCGGACATTTAAACTAGCTAACCAGAGAGCCATAGTGAAGACCGGTTAGGGTTGAAGTACTGGTTTGAACATGGAATGGGTAAGGATACCGACCGCCTCTCCCACAGACCCATGGCCCATCTCAGTCTTGATGGTACCGTCTTGGGAGATTCCGCCGATATCCCAGGGGAAGGTCAATTTAAGTGCTCTATAAAGGGAGGGGTGAACTAAAACTGGGACCCTTCCTGCCCAAAATTGATTTAAATTTTTTAAATAATCGTTCTGAGTGATTGCTATTGGCAAGGTCATTTTATATGATTTGATGGCCTCCTCAAGCATTGCCCAAATCTCTTTTGCTCTGGGTCCAGTTCTGATCACAGTGAGAACCCTTTGGGCCAGAGAGAAATTTTGAGGCACCTCAATGTCTTGGTCCGCAAACTGCCTTATTGATAGTAAATATTTAAGTTCCTTAATGCGGTTTCCATAATCCCTGGCTCTCTCGGTTTGGGCCGGGGAAATACGGCACACATCCTCTCCCATGTTGTAAATAGACTTCTGTGCCTTCTTTTTCTTTTCTTTTTCGTCTTCTCTGTCGCTTGGAAGCGGGAGGTGGCATATCCACCTTTTTAACAGGGGAATGACTGGGAGTATGCATATGTGCGCTAGAGTGTCTATGTTTAACAGGGGAAGGAGTGGGTGTGTTGAGGGGTGTATAGAATGATCTATGCTTGTAAGGGCTGGGATCTCTACTGAGGGGAAGCGATTTGGAAGGAGTTATCTGGGGAGAAGGTCGATTCTTAGGAGAGGGGATGGACTGGGTAGAGGACGTGGAAGGAGTTGCATTTAGGGATTGGGAATCTAACTTTTTCTTAAGTTCCTTAATTTTTTTAAATCCGGGGTCGTACTTCTTTTGCTTGTCCTTGAAAGATGGTTGAGAGGCCGGGGTATTGCCCTTACTGTTGCCAGAGGGAGTGGGGCTGTTAGTGCCTTTCATCCTTGGGGCTTCAGGGGACTGAGGACCTGCTGTCTGGCGCTTCCTTCTGGCCTTCCCCTCTAGCCATTCCCCTCCCCCTTCTTTGGAGAATGTGGTCTTTTGACCAACCGGAGGATTATCCCTACCGGTCCCAGAAGCTGGCATGCCCATTACAGGCGAGGCGGTAAGTAAAGACTCGGTCAGAGGGGGATTCTGGTCAACGGGAGATTGAATTCCAAAGGCCTTCTTCTCTGGGCAGGATGAGGAAATGTGACCAGACTTTCAGCATACCGGTTTACAGCCGGTCACAATGACCGGTAATTTCAATTTCCTTACTACCAGACAGTTGGGGATGGAGAAGAAGGCTTGTTGATTTAAACGGATATCCAAACTCCACCCACCGCTCAGGCTATCGCAAGATGCGGCCAGAATTTCACCGAACAGGAAGGCCGCGAGATGTTCCCCGAGCACCTGAGGAGGGACTTCATATATTGAAAGTCTGGTCCTTTTTCGGCCTATGTACTCTGTTCTCAGGATTAGATCTTTGGTGATCAAGTCCCTGCTCGAAGCTGCCATCAATCTTCCGGCGTGGTTAACAATACGTCCCACATGAAAAAGCCGGCTCCTTTCACAACTCTGAGGAGCTTAAACCCCAAGGACTCCAGTGATTTTATCACTGAGTCTTTCGTCGAGCGACAAATTTTGCGCGTACGCTTGTCCACGACGAAGACTGACACTATTCGTGTTTCAATTTTTCTTAAATCCTGGGCGTCTTCTAAGAGTCCACCTTCTATGACAAGGTGTGCGTAGCTCTTATCTCACTCCAAGAAATTCGCTACATGGATAATACAACTCGGGGAGGACTTCCAACAAGAGAGCAATTCCCCGGCCCCAGTCTTCTCTTTAGAGTCAGTCTTGGCACTCGTGTCAAGTAGGGTTTTATGGCCATTATTGGCCTTCATACTTTTTTCAGTTTCCTTATTTTCATTTCCATTACTGGCCTCCATACTGGAAGTAAGTGAATTTTCACTTTTCCCAGCGATATCATCCTCACTAGAGGAACTTGATTCTAGGGCTGGGTAATCTTTAAGATTGTCCTTATCCGGTGGGTCTTTTTTTTGGGGGTTGAATAAATGTTTTCTTATAGACTTCCTGTAGTCTGATAAGTTGGGCTTTTTTTTATTGCTAAAAAGGAAGGAGCTTTTTTTTTCCTTTTCCATTTTTTTATATTTAAAGGGAAGGGTGGGAGGGAAAAGGGGTGGAAAAAAAAAGAAAACACAAATTTAAAACAGATAAAAAGAAAACGCAACACAAATAGACAGACGAGAAAAAGTGAACAAGGTTCACAAAACGAAGAAAGAACAAAAATTAAAAGGACAACAGACAAGAAAGCAACAAATTACACAATAAAACGAAAAGTTATAAACGGAAAAATGAGAAAAAACGCTATACAAAATAAAATACGAAACTAAAAATGTGACAATTTACAATATGGCTGCCGATAAAAAACGGTCAACCCAACAACAAAAAAGTTAAATATGGAAAAAAGGACAGAATTTACAAATTAAACACAAAATTTAAAAACAAATATTATACACACGTAATTAACAGAAAAAAAAAACTTTTACGGATATTTAAATGAAAAACACAGAAATAATTAACACGTAATAAATAAAGGGAAAAAAGGTCGGACGAGAAACGTAAAGACGAAAAATAAACAGATAAACTCCGGGGTGTGGGCACGGGAAGAACAAAGATTTAAAAAGGAAAAATAAAAACGTAAAAGAAAATCAAAACGTTAAATAAAAAAGGAATAACTAATAACAAAAATGAAGTAACGGTAAAAAAAAAGGAAATGAAATGGAAAAAATCAAAAATTTAAACAATAGTCAAAAAAGGAAGGCTAGAAAAATGAAAAATTTAACAAAAAGTCATAAAGCAACGTTAGAAAAACGGTAAATCAAAACTTAGCTAAATTAAGGCAGTCAAAAGTTCAAAAATAATCCTCTGAGAGACAGAATAAACGTCTAACACGGTCAGAATATATATATAACTAAAAGATTTATTATGTTTTTATACATAATTGTGGCACGTGGACGATGAAGGGGAGGGGTAAAGGCTGGCCCAAACTAACTATCCTATACCTAGCTAACCAGATTCACGACCCATTCGTACATTACAATTTACCCATTCACCACAAGAACTCGTCCATCACCAAACAAACCACCATAATACTACATCCTCTCAAGGGAAGCCTACCAAAACGCGCCCCACACCATAAAAATTTGATGATGATATAAATGCTATACATAAAATTCTAATAATGTTAGAATGAGAGGGGAGGGGAGATGAACCCAATAATCAACTAAAAAGTAACACAAAAGGCAAACTAAACATAACAGATGTTAGTAGGGACCATCCAACCCTCAAAATAGAAAGGCCGGTGTATTCTGCCCAGGGGACAGAATCAAGAGGCAACTCTCGCTAAGGGTGTGGGAAAAGGATAAAATATTATGCGGGAATGGGAAAATATAAAGCTGACCCAGTCGAGATAAAAGGAGGCCAAAACAAACTGGGGAGGTTGGGAATCTCAACTTGGATCATAACCAAAGAGTAGCCGGGTAACAGGCCAGGAACAACACTTACTCACATTAACTAGGTACACTGAAGCTTGTCTAACCTAACCAAGGGGAGGGTTCCACAGTAAGCCACCCCGATGTGCAATAGGTTGACCTAGAAGAGAAAATCAAGGCTAACGCCAGTGACACGAACCAAGCTCGCCTCTTTTACCCACCCTTCGCTAAAGACTGTCGAATGCAATCGTTTTCTATCAGATCTAATCTTCATCTTGAGCTGATGCTCAAAGAATTGGATTAGATGCTGACGAGAAAGACGGTTTCCTCGCAAGACTTCCTCCTTTCGCATCGTCCAAATCACCATTCGAGCCGTGGCCAGCAGCGTCAGAAACACCATCCGTTTCACCCCGGAATACGGGGGCGACACATTGTCACACGCGTATGCGCGATCCATGGACACAAGCTGTTCGGGAGCGAGACGAGCCGTCAGCTCGCCGACATGGTCCCATAAGGGGCGGACCTGGGGGCAATGGAAGAAGGCGTGCGAAGCCGTTTCTTCTAAACCAAGACCACACCGTTCACAGTCTAGCAAATCCGTCAAACCCGATATGAAAGCCTTGTCGTTGAGAGGCAGCCGATTCCGAGCCAATCGCCAGGTAAGCGAAAACTCAGGGTTACTGAGATAATCCGCCGCTGGCTCCCAAGACCAGTAGGAGTGATACTCCTCCTCCGACAAGCCGAGCGTATCTCGTAGGGAATCCTTCGCGGGCCCTTCCACTAATCCACGATAGAAGACCTTCCTAGGCCGTGAAAGGTCACTGGACCGAAGAATGGCCTTCAATGCCAACCGACACTCGCGAAGGAAATCCGATTCATCCCGGGGTTTACAACGGCGCTCAACCCTCGAGATGGGGGCACTGATGCTAAGGCTAAGGAAGGCGTCCCTAACAATCCCCTCCAGAATCGGATCTCCTCCAGCCAATGCGCGGCGTAGGAAAGCCAACCTAGAGGCACGGATGTGACTCAACAGGTGCGGCATTCCCAGCCCCCCATGACAAGGACGTTTAGTGCAGACTCGTCTGTCGACACTATTCACGCGTCCCCTCCATAAAATGGAGGATAGCGATCGCTCGAGCGACTTCCAGTGGGTCTCACAGAGAGGAAGTACAGACAATCGATAAAGAATCAGGGGGAAAATGTATGTAGCACACACCTCCGCCCTGCCCTTCACGGACAACCGCCGCCGATTCCAAGTCTGACGGGCAGAATCGACCTTTGCTCATACTTCAGACCAATTCTTCTCTAGCTGGAGGTCAGGCCCAAACCACACTCTAAGAATGCGGACAGGACCATCCGTCCAACCGAAGCGGCCCGGAAGAGCGACCCCCTTCCAGGCACCTAACCGCAAGCCGGACGACTTGTCGCGATTTATCTTGGCCCCTGTCACCTCGTACCGATCAAGCGACTTCTGTACCGCCTCAATATCGCTGTGGGACAACACAAAAGCAGATACGTCATCGGCGTACTCGGAAAACCTGGCTCGAGACCCTCCAGGAACTGTAATTCCACATAGGGCCGGACTGCCGGTCTCGTCCTTCAGCCGGCGAAGGACAGGCTCCAACGCCAAAGCATAAAGGAGAGGCGACAGCGGACAACCCTGACGAACCGACCTAGACAGCACGAACGCGTCCGACAACCTTCCGTTCACCTGTACCACAGCACTGGGGGAGCGATACAGGAGGCTAATCCAGCGGCAGAAGTTGGGTGCGAATCCAGCGGCCTGCAGGACAGTAGCAAGGTAGCGATGGTCGACCCTATCAAATGCCTTGGACTGATCCAAATTGATCAGCGCGGCTTGCTCGTCGTCTTTTACACCCTCTATGATCGTGCGGATCAGATGCAGGTTGCTCTGAATTGTTCGGCCCCTCACAGAACAAGTCTGCTCAGGTCCCAACAGAGACTCGGCAACTGACTGCAAACGCTCCTGCAGGATCTTGGCCATAATCTTTAACTCTGTGTTTAGCAGAGTTATGGGCCTGTAGTCATCTAGCTTCCCCCCACCACCTTTGCCCTTTTTCAACAGAGTGATCACTCCCCTGGTGATCCGGTTGGGGATGGACCCCGACCGAAACCAGTTGTTGAACACTGCAGTCAAAATCGGAACAAAGATGTGCGACAGCCTCAAGTACAATTCGTAGGGCAAACCATCCAGACCGGGCGACTTGCCTCTGCCGACCTTCTTCAATACCGCGTAGACTTCGCCCTCCGTAATCTCTCCCTCGCAGCTAGCCGCTTCAGTCGGCGAATGCCGAGGAAATTCAGTCAAATAGCTACGAAACTCCTCCTCACGGAGACCAGGCTCCTTGGTAAACCGGCTCTCGAAATGGCGCCGAAACGCCTCGCACATGTCGTCAGTGGCCCGAAGAGTACGCCCCTCCGGGGATATGACTTCACGAATGTAACGATCGCCACCTCGATGGACCTCTTCCCTGCGCAGATCTGCGCCCAAATTCACAGCTTCGGAAGACATCTTGCTTAACTTATGTCTAATTATCTGGCCCATGTAACGCTCGCTATTCGAACGATCCAGGGCCTCCCTAGCTAAGGCTATCTCCAGGGGATCCCACCCAGCCACCGCCCGGGAAAAACTAGACTTAAGCGTCTTCACCTTGTCAGCTCTATCTAGAGCGAGCCGCTTGCTGAAATCAGTGGTGAAAGACCTAATCCTACATTTAAGGCGTTCCCACCACTTATTCCCGATAACCGCCCCCACTAGCTCCCGCTGCACTAGTCTACCCAGTGGAACGTAGGGCAATCTAGTAGATCTATGTCGGCTCTTCTAACTAACATTCTGTCAAGGTAGCTAACTACCTTGTCAAATGGCCAATTAAGAGCCCACGTCCACATATGTATATAACTATATGTATATAACTCGTGAGACAATCCAGATGACTTAACTTCCTTTATAGTCTACCAATAGAAGTTTAACTAATCAGAAGCCGCAGAACATTGTATCCGTCGTGTATAAAGGCGGCCATCTTTGTTTACCCTCCAGAAGAACCAGTGCCAACTTAACAGGCGAAGATGATAAAAGGAAGAACTACGCTCTGCTACGATATCCACTGCGAACCTGAACTACGCTTTCCTACTGTCTCCGAAATATTCACTGCCAACCTCTGGATTCTATACTCGAAGACGACCGTCATGAAAATGTCTAACATTGGTTATAAGCTCAGATCACGATTATATTTTGACGGGAATGAATCGAGATATGAATTATGGGAGACGAAGTTTTTAGGCTACCTCAGAATACAAAAACTCCATGACATCATTCTTTGCAAAGTCGACCAGGAGGGGGATGATTTTATGGAGAAAAATGCGACCGTATTCGCTGAATTAATACAATTCCTGGATGACCGGAGTTTGTCTTTAATAATGAGAGAGGCCAAGGACAATGGAAGGCGAGCTCTACAAATTTTGCGTGAACACTATTTGTCAAAAGGTAAGCCTAAAATTATTGCTTTATATACTGAACTAACCGCATTAAAGAGACGAGAAAATGAATTTATAACCGATTACACCATCCGAGCGGAGAATGTTGCAAATGCCTTAAAAATTGCAAGTGAGACTATCTCGGATGGGCTGCTAATAGCCATAGTCTTGAAGGGTTTGCCACTGTCATTCAAACCATTAATGACAGTTATAACTCAAAAAGATAAACAACTAACTTTCACTGAATTTAAAGTCGCGTTACGTAGCTATGAGGAAATTGAAAAAATGTGTACCCCCCAAAATCAAGGCAATAACGTAATGCAACTGAGAACGTCATTTAAAAAATTCAGAAAACCAGTTCCTCAGACCGATCAGACTAGGAATTATGATATTAAGAACAAGGGCTTTAAAGACAATTATTACAAGAATTATAAAGGAAGAGACATTAAAAGAAATATCGTTTGTTTTCGTTGTGGTAATGTCGGCCATGTCGCAGGGACATGCAAATTTTATACATGGAATGACTATTGTAAAAATGGAAAGACTTCTTCGAATGGACGTACATATGCCTTTTCGTTTGGATTGGGTGCTGTGGCCAGTAGTTATAATTCTTACCTTGTCGATACGGGTGCGACAAATCATGTAATTATAGATGAAACAAAATTTATTAATTTTGACCCAATTTTGAGCCCGACTCACATTTTATCAAGTTAGCTGACGGGACCAGAGCTAATAATTTAGTTTTAAAAAGAGGCTATGCCTGTATTTATCTACGAAATACTAAAGGAAATATTTGTAAATGTTTATTAAAAAGGGCTTTATATATTCCTAAATTTAAGCAAAATATTTTTTCAGTTCAGTCTGCAATTAAAACTAGCGTTAAAATCCATTTTCACCGAGACAATCCAATGTTAATATATCCAGACGGAACTGAATTTAATATACAGCAAAATGGACGTTTGTATTATTTGAAAAGTATTAAGTCTGCGAAGACAGTCATGATATTAAGACAAGACAAGTCGTGCGTGACTTAAGAACTTGGCATAAAATATTAGGCCACTGTAATAATTCGGATGTTAAAAGATTACAAGAACACGTCACTGGAATGAAAATTACACATCCAAAAGGCTTAAAATATTGTGACCCGTGTATTAAAGGTAAAATGACGAAATATAGAGAGCGGGGTCGGATCCCAAAAGCAACATATCTTGTTGAGAGTTTATTGCGATTTAGCGGGTCCAATTTCCCCAAAGGGTATAGACACCTATTCATATGTATTAAACTTTGTTGACGAATATTCAGGACTTATTATGGTATATTTTCTGAGAAATAAATCTGATACCCTGCAAGCTACAAAAATCTATTTATCCGATATCTCCCCGTATGGAAAAGTAAAAATAATTCGGACAGATAATGGTGGAGAATTTATTTCTGATGCTTACGAAAACCTCCTAATAAATGAAGGCATTAAACATGAGAAAACCTGTTCTTATTCTCCACACCAGAACGGAGTCGCTGAACGCAATTGGAGGACACTTTTTGGAATGGCTAGATGTTTGTTAATAGAATCTAAGTTACCCAAAAATCTGTGGGTTTATGCATTAAATACAGGCGTATATATGAGAAACCGCTGCTATAATAGTAACATTAAAAAAAAAACTCCTTACGAAGCTTATACGAATTTCAAACCCAATGTGAGTGATATGCATATTTTTGGTACAATTTGCTATTCATATGTTGACCACAGGGCGAAACTAGATCCAAAAAGTGAAAGGGGCATATTTATTGGGTATGATAAGACAAGTCCAGCCTATATGATTTATTTTCCACAAACCAAAACGATAAGGAAAATTAGATGCGTCAGATTTACAGATTCCTTTGAACGAGGGGAGGAACCCGAAGAAAAGAATATTAACTGCGACGAACTAGTCCAACCCAAACTAGTATGGCCCAATTATGGGCCTATGAGTGGAAAACCCGTCCAAAATCCACAACCAGAGGAAGGTATTATACCAGATGATGGAGACGAGGAAAAATCGGACGCAAAACTTGAGTTAAAAGAGAATATAACTGCTGAGGGGGGAAAAATTCCGCGTTATCCGACGAGAAACAGAAGAAAGCCAGATTATTTTGGAATGGATCAATGTAATACGTGCGACATTGATTGTTGTTATTCGGTACAATGTATCCCAAAGAATTATCAAGAGGCCATACATTCTGTCAATTCCAGACGGTGGATAGCTGCCATGCAAAACGAAATTAAATCATTAGTATCAAACGACACGTTTGAATTAAAAAAGCCCCAGATGATAAAAATATTATAGGCAGCCGTTGGGTTTATACTGTAAAGCGTGCTGAAGATGGATCGCCAGTGTACAAGGCTCGTTTTGTAGCTAAAGGATTTTCGCAGATAGACGGGGAAGATTATGTAGAAACATTCAGTCCAACAACAAACATGACAACAATTAGAGTTTTGATGCAAATGGCCGCACATTATGGTATGGATATACACCATATGGATGTGAAAGCAGCTTATTTGAATGCTGCCATCGATTATGAAATATACATAGAACCGCCAGAAGGTTTTGAAGAAGGTGATAATTATGTATGGAAACTTAAAAAATCACTATACGGACTCAAACAGAGCGGAAGAACATGGAATAAATTAATCCATTCTTATCTAATTGAACAGCAATTTCAATCCTTCCAAGTTGACCCCTGTCTATATACGAGAACATTTAATAATGAAATATTGGTAATTCTGGTTATTTGGGTCGACGATATGTTAATTGCATCAAAGTGTGAGGCCGCTCTATTAAAAATCAAAAATTCCCTGGAAATAAGATTTAAAATGACCGATTTGGGTTGACTATCATGGTTTCTTAGGATACAGTTCGAACTTAAAGGCAACACTATTACAATGAATCAATCTAGATACATTGAAAGACTCTTATCTAAATTTAGCATGCAAAATTGTAAAACCAGAACTACTCCATGTGAAATGGATTTAAATACAATTATGAATAAGGAAGATGGTATAGCGGCGTGTGAGAAAGAATACAGAACATTGGTCGGAAGTCTTATTTACGTGATGACATCAACCAGGCCAGATTTCTGCTATACCGTTACTAAGTAGTTGTCCCAACACTTAAATAAACCGGGGACTGTGCATTTAACGAGGGCTAAACAAGTATTACGTTATCTAAAGGGAACTAAGAGTCAGTGCCTAGTATTTCGACAAGCAGATAAACCATTAAAATTGGAAGGATTTTGTGATGCTGATTGGGCCAACTCACCAGATCGTAAGAGTATAACAGGCTATTGCTTTAAGCTGGCTGACGGTAACCCAATAATCAGCTGGAAATCGAAGAAACAGGGGATGATTTCACTTTCTACTTGTGAAGCTGAGTATATTGCATTGTCAAAAGCAACACAAGAAGCTATTTTTCTTAAATTACTAATAAAAACAGTTACAACACTGGTAATAACTGAACCAATAATTATTTACTGCGACAATCAGTCCAGTATTGTTTTGGCCAGAAATCCAATAATACATCAAAGATCAAAGCATATTGATATCAAATATCAATTTGTTAGAGACCAAGTACAAAAGAAAATAGTACAAATTGAATATGTTCAATCGGGAAATAATATGGCGGATTTATTTACAAAACCAATTACGAAATTCAAATTACGGGCTTTCACTTCTACCATATTTGGTACTGATCTATAAGGTCCTTATTGGTCCTGGGCAAGACGTAAAACTGCATCCATTAAGTCCCTGTTAGGTCCTTATTGGGTATAAATGTAGATAGTCCTACTTTTAGCCCAATCCTCTTTCTAAATGATTCCCAGGATCACTCTGACCCGGAGTGATAGTAACTGTTTTAATGGGTCCCAGTTATGGATAAAATGACAATTTTTCACTTTTTAGTGATTCTCTGGATCACTCTGACCCGGAGTGATAGTAACTGTTTTAATTTTAATGGGTGTTTTAATGTTGTTCATGTTTTATTAACCCGGAAGTACTTAACTGTGGATAAAGTGATATGACTAATTTTTGTGAATATTAATTTTCTCTAAATATATATAATATATATATATATATATATATATATAAATTTGCAATACTAAAGTATTTGTTACATATTAATATTAACTTTAAAAAGAAAAAAAAAAATATCTATATATAACTAGGGAGACAATCCAGATGACTTAACTTCCTTTATAGTTTACCAATAGAAGTTTAACCAATCAGAAGCCGCAGAACATTGTATCCGTCGTGTATAAAGGCGGCCATCTTTGTTTACCCTCCAGAAGGACCAGTGCCAACTTAACAGGCGAAGATGATAAAAGGAAGAACTACGCTCTGCTACTTTGCTACGATATCCACTGCGAACCTGAACTACGCTTTCCTACTGTCTCCGAAATATTCACTGCCAACCTCTGGATTCTATACTCGAAGACGACCGTTATGAAAATGTCTAACACCTGGTTCTAGAAAAAATTGGTGCAAATGTTTTTTGAAAAGCGTAGCTCGGTGGTCGTCAGGATCGATTTGAGGTTCGCTTGGAGTAGGTGACTGGAGGGCGCTGATGATCTTTGCCAGGGCGTCGTTCTTCTGTTGTTCATCTGCGATGCCGAGGTGGCTGCAGATTCTCTCAGTGGGGATGGTGGTGGTAGAGTGATATGCGAAGAATGCGTTGGTGACGCGCTTGTTGATGCGGACGTTTTGTGCTGTGTGAGTTTTGGGAATGAGCTGTAAACCGTTAAACTCGCCAAGGCACCAAGATGGGATGTATACGTGGAGGTCTGAACCGCTTACCTCGAATGTCTTGCCTGCCGGTGTAGGGTCGTTCGGGGCTTTCGTTTTCTTATGTCCGCAACCTCTGCTGAGCATGTCAGCCCTTACATTTGATTCGCCTTCGACATATTCTAAGACGAATTTGTAACATGAAATTTCTTCTTGCCATCGTCGTATTTTGGCATTATTGAACTCCCGTTGGTCCAGATATGTCAGCGATCTGTGGTCGGTGAAGATGGCGAAGGGGCGGTTGCAAAGGAAATAATCAAATTTCTATATTGCCCACTTTATTGCATATACCTCTCGTTCCGCCGTGGACCAGTTCTGTTCCGTGGAGTTGAATGTATGGGAAGCTATGATATCTTTCTTCCCGTTGTCGGCTTCTTGCATTAAGATTGCTCCACATGCGACGTCACTGGCGTCGGTGGTGAGTGTGAAAAGTTTGGAGAAATCCGGAAACGAGATGACGGGTGGCGAAGAGAGATGGTCCTTGATTTTTTTTGAAGGCTTTGTCGGCATTTTGCGTCCAGATAAACGGTTTAACCTTGTTGAGTTTGTGTATGGGACCCATAAATTTTGAAACATATCTGACCTGATTTGTTCGTGAAGACGTGTCTCTAGGAATTGTTTGATCCACACTAAACGACCAATAAGGCTTTGTAATTCCTTTTTTGATGTTGGAGGTTTCATTTCCCTGATGGCACGAACGTATTCTGGATCAGCCTTGAATCCTTCGCTGTTTACTATGCCTCCTGATCGAGGAAGGAACATTTATCTGGATTCAGCTTGAGTCCGAATTTTCAGAGGGCAGTAAAAAATTGTTCGAGGGAGAGTATGTACTCCCTAAATGTCCTAGCGTGAACCAGGTTGTATTGATAGCATTGGTCCTTCCATGTAAATGCTGTTTTGTATCGGTCTCGCTTGTCGATCTCAATTTGCCAGTAGCCGCTGCGTAGATCGAAGGTAATGAAATATCTATTGCCTTTGCCGATTTTGTTGAACAAGTGGTCGATCCTTGGCATCGACTAAGACCTTGTTGAGAGTTTTTTTAAAGTTAGCAACGACGCGAATCGATCCGTTTTTCTTGGGTACGGCAAATACAGGGCTATTGAAGCCTTTGGGGTCGCTGCAGTTTTCAATGATACCTTCATCAGCCATACGCTTAATTTCGGTATCTACGTCTGCTTCCAAACCCTGGGCTATCGGGTGTGGTTTCTGGCTGCAAGACTGGCCGTTGGTTGGTATGCGGATGGGTCGGATGAATGTGCCTTTGCTGCTGCTTTCTGTGCCGATAATGTCAGCGAAGCGAATGAGTAAGTTTGCAGTGGCCTCTAGTTCATCTCGGTTCGGGTGGTTTGGTAGCGATAGCCCCGTGTTATGCTTCAGCCAGGTTAGCTTTTGATCCAGTGTCTGGATGTTGGGCTGTAGTTCCATAGTAGGCTGGTTTTGGATGATGTCAGCTTGGGCGCCATATGCTGGATCGTTGGTTGACGATGACGGTGATATGATTGCGGCTGTGTGTGTTGTGTATCCTGAGGAAAGTGTGCGTCTGAATTCTATAGTCGCATTTTGGCTGTCGATTAGATAGGAATCGAGCGTGTTGTGACATAGGATATTTTGGCCGATCAGAATCAGTGTGGTTTGGGTAGTTACCAGCATGTTAACCTTTTTGAATGTTGGTGAGTTTCGACTGTCGATGGTGATGTCGCAAGTCAGTTCGCCGAGGGCGGTGGTGCTATCGTTGATTCCTTTTACTACGACGTCGGAGCGGGTCATGAGTTTCTTGGCTTCTCTGGGTAACTGAGATATTGGTACGATGCAGGTGGAGCATCCAGAATCTAGCATTGCGACACCAGAGAAGGTGATTTCCCTGAAGTTGAAGGTGGACTGGACGAGCGGTGAATGGTGAGCGAGTCCTTGAAAGTTGAAGGTGTGATGGCTGACGTAGGGGCATGGCGAACGAGGCATCACATCTTGTCCTGCCTGAAGCGAAAATCCTGTTCCACATCATTTATGGCTTGTATATTGTCATTCGTTGCAGCGATATGGGCCTGTGCCCGAGTGCGATGTGGGTGGCAATATAGGCAGTTGCGTCCATGGAGGCAGGGGCAACCTCTGAGGTAGTTCTTGCACACGCTGATTCATGGTGTGTGCTGACGGTTTCTGTGTGTCGGATGGTGGCCATGTTCGGGAGGGTTAGTGAGGCCCGTCTGCTTTTTTGTATTTGTTTTTTTTTTTATGTGGACGGCTGCCTCTCTAAGGGTGTTTTCGAGTTGACCCGCGAAGTCTGTTAATTTTTCGCCGTCTCGCCGTTCCAGATCCCAGGCTTGACTGAGGTGTTGGAAGTTAGTCATCTGGCTTCCGTGGGCTGCTAATAAGTATTCCTTCAGTTGTTCGAAGGTGGATATGTCTTTTTTTGAGTCAACCATCTGCTGAAAGATACTTTGGTCCAGTAAATCTTTAGCAGACTTGACGAATTCGCATTCCAGGCTGGGATAGGTGCTGAGTTCTGGCGTGACGTGGATTGTGTATGCTTTGTTAAGAGCTGTGATGAATCAGCTCACGTCGTGTCTAGTGTGAAAAGTTCTCTGTAGCTTCAATATGTCGCGTATAGTTTGTTGGCGCATCATTAAGCTGATGTTTGTTTGAGCGGTGGGAGGTGTTGAAGTAGTTGATTTTAGGGCAGCCAGCATGTCGTTCATGTCGGCTTGAATTTCTTGTATCGTGGCTTCGGAAGGCTGTGTTGGTCCCGTTTTCAAGTTGAATAGTAGTGTTTTCTGTTCCTTGATGAGAGTAAATAGTTCGGCTCGGGTGAAGCTCGTGTAGTCGACCATATTTCTCTTGCTGTGCGCTTCTGACACCAGTGTTATAGACAATCATATGGTTGCAAGAAAGAAATACGACAACAGCAGAAATAGATTTACGTGATTTATTTCAACAGGAACGTGAGGGTTTCGGAGAGCTACCTTGTGGTATAGTTCATAAGCCGGCTTTGGATCTAGGTCAATCTATCATAGTAGTTCACACATGATGACGCTGGCGCTCCCCTGCCGACAGCTGCTGACCGCTCGGCCTGATCGTGACATGTCTCTTCCCTGGCCACCTGTTGATGATATTCAGTCACCCCCCTCCCACGAGGGCGTCATGTGGCACAAGGCCTTTTTAACGTGGGATCCCCGAGCCCGTGTGCTCGGCCAAAAATATGGCCATTGAACCCATATAAACGGGTTCAGGGTCGGTTTACCTCCCCGAAAGAGAATCCGCCCTTCGGCGTAGCCTCCTTCGGGTTCCTCCCCGCCTGAAGGCAGAGAGTTCAACCGATCTGTCGTTCAAAAGTTGAGCGACTGACTGGCCACCTGTTGACTGCCTTGTACTTCTGTGTGACCCCTTTTATGGCGTTTTTTTTATGGCTTAACAGGCTCGAAAAATGAAGCGAGTATAATTAGGAGGGTAGCATTTTTATTGGGCGAAAAATAGAACACTTTAAATATTATTTTATTTTTCGACCGGAACTCGTGCGTCGGGAACATTTGTAAATGAAGATAATGATCATTTTGTGATGGGGCTTTGTCCCATTCACATCCGGCTCTCGCTCTTGAGTATGTTAGCTTATTTGACTGTAAATCAGCTAAGATATGTCTTATTTTATTTTATAACATTGCTTAAGAATAATAATCTTTAACTTTGCTTAAAATCAATAATATAAAATAAATTCATATTTTATTTGCCGATCCATATTCAAAATATATTTTAAATTATCAATTAAATATTTACTGATTACTTTCTGATTAGATAATACCTAAATGTAAAAATATGCCAAAATAAAAATGTAAATTTAAAACATATACTAAACACACACAGATCAGCTGTAGGGATAGTTTAAATTAGAAAAATATCTGTTCAATTCAAATGAATCAATAAGGCATGATATATTTTTTAAAATAGTGTAATAAAAGAAAAGTATATAAACCTCACCTGAAACAAATCACAAGTGCAATGATGATAAAAATTACCAGGAGAGGAACCAATGAAAATGTCAGAATTAAGTTTAGGTCAACTGAATCAGAAAAAATACATTAAATTTTATAATTTAGAGACATTTTTTTAAACATAAAAGCATTTTATTCTGCACTATATGTATACATTATTTTAATTTTCTGTTCATAATACAGGGGGAAAAAAGAGATGAGATGGGAAAAAAGTAAATAAAGCCATGAAAAGAACAATAAATTCTAAATTTCAAACAAGTTTTTAAAATATAAAAACAGTCTTTTGCAATATATGTGTGTGTGTATATGTATGTGTATATATATGTGTATATATGTGTGTATATCTGTGTGAGTATATATATAAGTGTGTGTGTGGGTGTGTGTATGTAAAAATATACCAAAACAAAAAAGGAAATACATATATAAATTTTCTGTTTAAATGTTATTTTTATAGATACAGTTTATCTAAGTAAATGCTCAGTCTTTAATTAAACTGTATTAATTATATTTACTGGCCTGAATGTTCAAGAAATTCAGGGCAATAAATGTAATTAATACTGTTTAATTTACTTAGATAAATTGTATCTATAAAAATAACAAAATATATTAATAATTGTTGGACTACATCCATTTCATAATATATATATATATATATATATATATATACACATACACGAATATATTATATATTAGCTAAACGATTGGCTGAATAATTGCCATTAGTTTCCAAATGTATTCTACTTCTTGTGTTCCAGACTAACTTTGCTAGAGATCCAGATTTGCATTCTTTGAACAAGCTTATGGTGTCTTCTTATTTATCAATGTCCCTCTTCAGGACACTTTACAGATCTGCACTGACACTCTTTATAGAGGTCACCTTGGTCCCCCTAGCATTCCTGAAAACTTGTTTCTGGAATTTATGCATTTAGCTATTGAGAGGGTGGCATTCTGCTTTAATGATATTATGTATGCCCAAATTGATGGGGTTTCGATGGGTAGCCCCTTGTGTCCTGTTTTAGCTAATATTTTTGTAAATTTCTATGAAAACCTTCTATTTGAAAGATACCCTCTATGTATATTTGCGTTATGTAGACAATACTTTTTTAGTATTTGATTCCATGGAGGAGACTGAAGCTTTCCACTTCCAACTTAATTCCCTCCATCTGTCTTTTGAGTTTACTATGGAGCTGGAGAGTGATTCCTGTTGTGACATTCTCCAGGTAACCATTCTCTCAGAAAATACTATAAATGTTTGTCATTTTCCTGTCCAACCAACGAGGAGGACATATCATCCATGCACTATGGTTCGAAGTGGGAATCAGATTTAACTTCCGGGACATAGGAAT
>OZ010595.1:14857764-15255264 GCA_963932145.1 Acanthosepion lycidas | reverse complement strand
CAAAATTTATTACCGACACAAATACTTTGTAATTCACAAATACAAAATTATATTGTTCTCTGGGCAATAAATAAAAATAGTCAAGTATATTGAATATTTAAATGGGAATCTAATAAAGATTTACATTTTATTTGACTTACCTTCATTGCAACCATATCCCATCCATCCAGCAGCACAGGTACATGATGGAGATGCGCAGTACCTAAGATCACTACAATGGCATCCTTCTCTGCAAGATGTTCCATTACGTCCATATAGACATGCTATAAATGTGAAAGAATTTCTCTTAAACAATCAATAAATTCTTCCAATTCATTACGACAAAAAGAAAAGACATTGATGTTCATAAAATTCATCTTCTATTGGATTTGCAAATGATTGATAGAAATTGTTTTAATCAAAAATAAATTAAGTCAAAATTTATTACCGACACAAATACTTTGTAATTCACAAATACAAAATTATATTGTTCTCTGGGCAATAAATAAAAATAGTCAAGTATATTGAATATTTAAATGGGAATCTAATAAAGATTTACATTTTATTTGACTTACCTTCATTGCAACCATATCCCATCCATCCAGCAGCACAGGTACATGATGGAGATGCGCAGTACCTAAGATCACTACAATGGCATCCTTCTCTGCAAGATGTTCCATTACGTCTATGTGGACATTCTAAACATTTTAAAAGAATTTCTCATGAATAATCAATGAATTCTTTCAACTCATCACAAAAAGAGAAACAAAGATGGATTTAGATTTGGATGAAATAAATATTGTAACGAGTAAAAACAATTCATGTCTAAAATATAATTTCTATCTGATTAACAAGTAAATGATAGGAAAATATTTCAGAGGGTGAAGAATATTTCCAATGACATCCATTTTCATAGACATTTCTATAAAATCCATGCAGACCAATTTAAAAAAGAGAAGATAAAAGAATAAACTTCTAATAAAAATTAACAATAAGACACTGCTCCTAGTTCCAGCTTGGACAGGATTTGAATTTTCCCCGCGCTTTTCTCTGACGCCACGGATGAACAGCGTTTTCAAGTGAGTCGTGGTTTGTTTCCTGAAGTAGAAGGACGACTCATTTATTTCGCGCCCCTTACCCATACGCAGACCGGAATATCTTAACTAACCAAAATTTCCTAGTGATTCCTTGGCTCATCATGCCGAATAATTTCCCTGTGATTTGCAACTTGTCTTCGAACAACTTGTTTGAACTTTCCTCCGTTTTCTGCTAGAAAACGCAGAGACTACGTACTGTCGTCATTATACCTTTCCAAGAAATATCCTTCGTCTTGAAGCGAACAACTCGTTCGAACTTTCCTCCGTTCACTGCCAGCGAACGTAGTTTTTCTTCACTGAAGAATGATGAACTTTTCATACACCTCTTTTGAATTCTAATCTTTACGAACCAGTTCTAAAAAAAAAAGATTACATTACACACACATTATTAAACCTAGCAGTGAGTTTTTTTTTCCTTGTTGTGTACGCATACACTTTTTTTTCCACAAGTAGACTATTTTCCAGAACCTTCCTGTGAAGAAACTTTTCCCGCCTTAGCCATTTTGATTTTCATTTTGGCGCGGAACATTATCAATCTACTTGTCACAACCTTTTCATTTATTGCAAAGATACAGTAACTTTACTGAATGTCTCCACTGTCGAGACAAATTACTTGTTAAAAAAAAATATAATAAAATTTTATATTTGTGCTTTTACCAGACTTACTTTCGTCATTCCTCCTGTCTACTTATTTTTCACATTTTATGCACGAGTTAAACGACCCTTCTTTTTCTCACCGAGGAAATTGTGATAATTTTACAGAGAAAGAACACGCTATATATATAAAATTCTTTTTTTTTTACTTTGTTAGCGGATTCGGTAGTCATGTGTAGTGTCTGGCACAAGGCCACCTTTTCATAGGCCGGCACTGCATTGCTATAGGGTCCGCAACAAAATTATATTGAAAGATTTTGAGATAATGAGTTTCTTTTTTTTCATTTTCTGGCTAAGAGAAGAAAAAAACATTGAAAATGTTGTTATTTGTTTAGCAGTGAATGAAAATAATCAAGTATATTGAATATTTGGATGGGAATCTAATAAAGATGGACATTTAATTTGACTTACCTTCATTGCAACCATTTCCCTTCCATCCATCAGCACAGGTACATGATGGAGATGTGCATTTCAAAGTATAATAACAATGACATCCTTCTTTGCAGCCATTTCCATAACGTCCATATGGACATTCTAAACATTTTAAAAGAATTTCTCATGAATAATCAATGAATTCTTTCAATTCATCACAAAAAGAGAAACAAAGATGGATTTAGATTTGGATGAAATAAATATTGTAACGAGTAAAACAATTAATGTCTAAAATATAATTTCTATCGGATTAATAAGTAAGTGATAGAAAAATATTTCCAATTTATTCAACGGACCTTTTATAAGAAAATATTTCAGACGGTGAAGAATATTTCCAATGACATACATTTTCTTGGACATATCTATAAAATCAATGCAGACCAATTAAAAGAAGAGAAGATAAAAGAATAAACCTCTAATAAAAATAGATAATAAGACACTGACTTGTTTTCTTCAAATTAAACATTGACCTTCATTATATATATTTCATTTTCTTTCGCATTTTTCTTAAGGCAAAAAAGACAGAAACAAGTTTTTAGAGAATATTTCTTACTTGTTTGGCATTTATCTCCTGTGTATCCATGTTCACAGTTTCCATCAGGACATCGCCCGTCTATTTTATTACATTTAGAATTGTCAGCACAATGACATGTCTTCTGACATTCATAACCAAATTTGCCAAATAGACATTCTGAAAATAAAGCAACAAATGATGAAACCAATCTGAGTGGATATTGAAAACTAATATTGAAGAAAAGTGGAAAGTGATAAAGTTGCATTCACATAGAATTACATCAAGAAAATGAAGAAAAATAGACAAGAACTTAAATAAATAAGAAATGTTATTAATCTTAGAGAAATAGACAATTAAATAAAACTTACAATTGATGAAATTGAAAAGAGGATATTAGTAAAAAAACATTAATTCCCTAATAAATTACAAAGTGAAACTGAAAATATATGAATCTGAAGAAAGAACAAGAAATGTATTTTGATTTGTGGGATTGAAATTTACTTTTTGGTTCTATAAGAAATCTCTGGCAGTAAAAGATGTCTTTTTCCAAAACTCTTCTGCCTGAAATATTTCAGAGTCGTTCATGATCAAAATGTATTATTTTCTTTTTAAATATAATAGATTAATTAATAAATAGGAAAAACAAAAAAAGCAACTTCTTTCAGTTACTAATTCCACGTCTTTTTACCCTCAGATTCTTAAATATTAATGTTTTTCACTCAACATCTCTGTAGTCGAGTTCTTTCGTTGCCACCAAAATAAAATAAAACAAACAATTCTCAGACAGAAATGAATTTTTTTTCTCTTTTGAAATTAATTGAAATAAATTCGAAGTTTGGCAAAATCTGAGAGATTTCCATTTGAAACAAAAAAAAAAAAAAAATGTATAAATTCTGTACTCATGTGTTTTCTCTTTTTATGACCCCAGAAATTTTTTTTTTCAATTTTTTAAGCAAGAGAGAAATTACAAAGTTGCAATAAAAACGTCCATTTTTTTGTTGAACAAAATTTCCTCTGATTTGTATCATTTTTTAAAAAATTTTCTTATTATCATCAGCTTGTTTCAATTTAAGCGAAATATATCGATAATATTAAAAATTTAGCATTAAAAATTATAATAATTTATTTACCCCCATCATATCATTATTATTATTATAATTGTTATCATTACGAACAGTGCAAGGGAGAGTACTTTGCAGCTTGAAAAGAAAAGATTCGGTTTTTATTTCCCTTACTACATGTCATGCCATGAAAGTATTTGTGATATAAAAAGAAAAGAATTCACCCCAAAAAGGCATAAATGATGATGGTGAAAAGAGGAAAGGCCAGAAACTGATACTGTCATAGAATTATATTGTGGTTAAAGAAAAAAATAAAATTTAATGCCCACTGTAAGGATCGATTTCACAACTTTCAGTCAATCAGTTACAGACTTCATCTTTTTTTAACAGAGATGTCACCCCTATTGATTGGAATAAGATGACCCAGTGGTGCTCTATACACGACCCTGGCATCTTTAACCCCTCCCTCCCCCATTTGATCAATTGCTGAAGGAGTCAAGAGGAGAATGAAAGAAAAAAGAAGACGAAGTTGTCAAAACGAACGAAGATTATTAATTCATTTAAATTATATTGAAAGATTTTGAGACAATGAGTTTATTTTTTTCATTTTCTGGTTAACAGAAGAAAAAACATAGAAAATGTTGTTATTTGTTTAGCAGTGAATGAAGATAATCAAGTATATTGAATATTTAAATGGGAATCTAATAAAGATTTACATTTTTTGACTTACCTTCATTGCAACCATTTCCCATCCATCCAGCAGCACAGGTACATGATTGGTATGTGCAGTATCTAAGATTATTACAATGGCATCCTTCTCTGCAAGATGTTCCATTACGTCCATATAGACATGCTATAAATGTGAAAGAATTTCTCTTAAACAATCAATAAATTCTTCCAATTCATTACGACAAAAAGAAAAGACATTGATGTTCATAAAATTCATCTTCTATTGGATTTGCAAATGATTGATAGAAATTGTTTTAATCAAAAATAAATTAAGTCAAAATTTATTACCGACACAAATACTTTGTAATTCACAAATACAAAATTATATTGTTCTCTGGGCAATAAGTAAAAATAGTCAAGTATATTGAATATTTAAATGGGAATCTAATAAAGATTTACATTTTATTTGACTTACCTTCATTGCAACCATTTCCCATCCATCCAGCAGCACAGGTACATGATTGGTATGTGCAGTACCCAAGATCACTACAATGGCATCCTTCTCTGCAAGATGTCCCATAACGTCTATGTGGACATTCTAAACATTTTAAAAGAATTTCTCATGAATAATCAATGAATTCTTTCAATTCATCACAAAAAAGAGTAACAAAGATGAATTTTTAGATTCTGATGCAATAAATATTATAACGAGTAAAAAAATTCATGTTTAAAATATAATTTCTATCTGATTAACAAGTAAATGATAGGAAAATATTTCAGAGGGTGAAGAATATTTCCAATGACATCCATTTTCATAGACATTTCTATAAAATCCATGCAGACCAATTTAAAAAAAGAAGATAAAAGAATAAACTTCTAATAAAAATAAACAATAAGACACTGACTTGTTTTCTTCAAATTAAACATTGACCTTCATTATGGCATTTTCTTTTGCATTTTTCATAAGGCAAAAAAGACAGAAACAATTTCTTAGAGAATATTCCTTACGTGTTTGGCATTTATCTCCTCGGTATCCATGTTCACATTTTCCATCAGAACATCGCCCATCTTCTTTATTACATTTGGAATTGTCAGCACAATGACATGTCTTCTGACATTTATAACCGAATTTGCCAAATGGACATTCTAAAAATAAAGTAACAAATGATGAAACCAATCTGAGATGATACTGAAAAAAAAAACTATTGAAGAAAAGTGGAAAGTGATAAAGTTGCATTCACATAGAATTACATCAAGAAAATGAAGAAAAATAGACAAGAACTTAAATAAATAAGAAATGTTATTAATCTTAGAGAAATAGACAATTAAATAAAACTTACAATTGATGAAATTGAAAAGAGGATATTAGTAAAAAACATTAATTCCCTAATAAATTACAAAGTGAAACTGAAAATATATGAATCTGAAGAAAGTGCAAGAAATGTATTTTGATTTGTGGGATTGAAATTTACTTTTTGGTTCTATAAGAAATCTCTGGCAGTAAAAGATGTCTTTTTCCAAAACTCTTCTGCCTGAAATATTTCAGAGTCGTCCATGATCAAAATGTATTATTTTCTTTTAAATATAATTAAAATTAAGAAAAACAAAAAAATGCAAATTTTTTCCATAACCAATTCCAACTCCCCCCCCCCACTCTTGGATTCTTAAATATTAATGCTTTTCACTTAACATTTATGCAGTCGAGTTCTTTCGTTGCCGCTAAAATAATAATTTTAGTTATGTCCGTCATATCGTTATTATCATTATTATTATTATCGTCATTATCAAAAGTGCAAGGGAGAGAACATTCATTCCCTAAGAAATAAAGACTGACATCCTGCTATCTTTGTCACCCAGGATTAAGCCCTCCCCACAATTACTCGATTGTTGAAGAAGTCAAGAGGAGAATGAAAGAAAAATAAAAAAATAAGACAAAGTCGTCAAAACGAACAAAGATTATTAATTCATTTAAATTATATTGAAAGATTTTGAGTTTCTTTTTTTCATTTTCTGGTCAGGAGAAGAAAAAAAAAACATAGAAAATGTTGTTATTTGTTTAGCAGTGAATGAAAATAATCAAGTATATTGAATATTTAAATGGGAATCTAATTAAGATTTACATTTTATTTGACTTACCTTCATTGCAACCATTTCCCATCCATCCAGCAGCACAGGTACATGATTGGTATGTGCAGTATCTAAGATTATTACAATGGCATCCTTCTCTGCAAGATGTTCCATTACGTCCATATAGACATGCTATAAATGTAAAAGAATTTCTCTTAAACAATCAATAAATTCTTTCAATTCATTACGACAAAAAGAAAAGACATTGATGTTCATAAAATTCATCTTCTATTGGATTTGCAAATGATTGATAGAAATTGTTTTAATCAAAAATAAATTAAGTCAAAATTTATTACCGACACAAATACTTTGTAATTCACAAATACAAAATTATATTGTTCTCTGGGCAATAAATAAAAATAGTCAAGTATATTGAATATTTAAATGGGAATCTAATAAAGATTTACATTTTATTTGACTTACCTTCATTGCAACCATTTCCCATCCATCCAGCAGCACAGGTACATGATTGGTATGTGCAGTACCCAAGATCACTACAATGGCATCCTTCTCTGCAAGATGTCCCATAACGTCTATGTGGACATTCTAAACATTTTAAAAGAATTTCTCATGAATAATCAATGAATTCTTTCAATTCATCACAAAAAAGAGTAACAAAGATGAATTTTTAGATTCTGATGCAATAAATATTATAACGAGTAAAAAAATTCATGTTTAAAATATAATTTCTATCTGATTAACAAGTAAATGATAGGAAAATATTTCAGAGGGTGAAGAATATTTCCAATGACATCCATTTTCATAGACATTTCTATAAAATCCATGCAGACCAATTTAAAAAAAGAAGATAAAAGAATAAACTTCTAATAAAAATAAACAATAAGACACTGACTTGTTTTCTTCAAATTAAACATTGACCTTCATTATGGCATTTTCTTTTGCATTTTTCATAAGGCAAAAAAGACAGAAACAATTTCTTAGAGAATATTCCTTACGTGTTTGGCATTTATCTCCTCGGTATCCATGTTCACATTTTCCATCAGAACATCGCCCATCTTCTTTATTACATTTGGAATTGTCAGCACAATGACATGTCTTCTGACATTTATAACCGAATTTGCCAAATGGACATTCTAAAAATAAAGTAACAAATGATGAAACCAATCTGAGATGATACTGAAAAAAAAAACTATTGAAGAAAAGTGGAAAGTGATAAAGTTGCATTCACATAGAATTACATCAAGAAAATGAAGAAAAATAGACAAGAACTTAAATAAATAAGAAATGTTATTAATCTTAGAGAAATAGACAATTAAATAAAACTTACAATTGATGAAATTGAAAAGAGGATATTAGTAAAAAACATTAATTCCCTAATAAATTACAAAGTGAAACTGAAAATATATGAATCTGAAGAAAGTGCAAGAAATGTATTTTGATTTGTGGGATTGAAATTTACTTTTTGGTTCTATAAGAAATCTCTGGCAGTAAAAGATGTCTTTTTCCAAAACTCTTCTGCCTGAAATATTTCAGAGTCGTCCATGATCAAAATGTATTATTTTCTTTTAAATATAATTAAAATTAAGAAAAACAAAAAAATGCAAATTTTTTCCATAACCAATTCCAACTCCCCCCCCCCACTCTTGGATTCTTAAATATTAATGCTTTTCACTTAACATTTATGCAGTCGAGTTCTTTCGTTGCCGCTAAAATAATAATTTTAGTTATGTCCGTCATATCGTTATTATCATTATTATTATTATCGTCATTATCAAAAGTGCAAGGGAGAGAACATTCATTCCCTAAGAAATAAAAACTGACATCCTGCTATCTTTGTCACCCAGGATTAAGCCCTCCCCACAATTACTCGATTGTTGAAGAAGTCAAGAGGAGAATGAAAGAAAAATAAAAAAATAAGACAAAGTCGTCAAAACGAACAAAGATTATTAATTCATTTAAATTATATTGAAAGATTTTGAGTTTCTTTTTTTCATTTTCTGGTCAGGAGAAGAAAAAAAAACATAGAAAATGTTGTTATTTGTTTAGCAGTGAATGAAAATAATCAAGTATATTGAATATTTAAATGGGAATCTAATAAAGATTTACATTTTTTGACTTACCTTCATTGCAACCATTTCCCATCCATCCAGCAGCACAGGTACATGATTGGTATGTGCAGTATCTAAGATTATTACAATGGCATCCTTCTCTGCAAGATGTTCCATTACGTCCATATAGACATGCTATAAATGTGAAAGAATTTCTCTTAAACAATCAATAAATTCTTCCAATTCATTACGACAAAAAGAAAAGACATTGATGTTCATAAAATTCATCTTCTATTGGATTTGCAAATGATTGATAGAAATTGTTTTAATCAAAAATAAATTAAGTCAAAATTTATTACCGACACAAATACTTTGTAATTCACAAATACAAAATTATATTGTTCTCTGGGCAATAAATAAAAATAGTCAAGACTCAAGACTCAAGTATATTGAATATTTAAATGGGAATCTAATAAAGATTTACATTTTATTTGACTTACCTTCATTGCAACCATATCCCATCCATCCAGCAGCACAGGTACATGATGGAGATGTGCATTCCGAAGTATAATAACAATGGCATCCTTCTCTACAAGATGTTCCATTACGTCCATATGGACATGCTATAAATGTGAAAGAATTTCTTTTGAATCATCAATAATTTTTTTTATTTGACTTACCTTCATTGCAGCCATTTCCCATCCATCCATCAGCACAGGTACATGATGGAGATGTGCATTCCGAAGTATAATAATAACAATGGCATCCTTCTTTGCAACCATTTCCATAACGTCCATATGGACATTCTAAACATTTTAAAATAATTTCTCATGAATAATCAATGAATTCTTTCAATTCATCACAAAAAGAGAAACAAAGATGGATTTAGATTTGGATGAAATAAATTAAATATTGTAACGAGTAAAAAAAAAATTCATGTCTAAAATATAATTTCTATCCGATTAATAAGTAAGTGATAGAAAAATATTTCCAATTCATTCAACGGAGCTTTTATAGGAAAATATTTCAGACGGTGAAGAATATTTCCAATGACATCCATTTTCATGGACATAGCTATAAAATCCATGCAGACCAATTTGAAAAAAGAGAAGATAAAAGAATAAACTTCTAATAAAAATAGACAATAAGACACTGACTTTTTTTCTTCAAATTAAACATTGAGTTCATTATTTCATTTTCTTTCGCAATTTTTATTAGGAAAAAGAGAGAAACATTTTAACTGCGGAACACGTACGGAATATTCCTTACGTGTTTGGCATTTATCTCCTCGTTATCCATGTTCACATTTTCCATCAGGACATCGCCCGTCTTCTTTATTACATTTGGAATTGTCAGCACAATGACATGTCTCCTGACATTTATAACCGAATTTGCCAGACGGATATTCTAAAAATAAAGTAACAGATGATGAAACCAATCTGAGACGATACTGAAAAGACAAAAAAGTCATTTTTATATCCGTCTTAAAAAGAGAAATAAATAAATGACCCATTAAGTTGTTGATGAAACTGAAGAGTAGAAAATCATAAAGTTTTATTTTCAGACAATTGCATAATGAAAATATCTGAAAATGAACAAGAACAAGAGGCAAAATATATTTTGAGTTTAGACGATACAAAATTACAAATGACCAAAGAAATAAAAGCAATTAATATTATTGAAGAAAAGGGGAAAGTCATAAAGTTGCATTCACATAGAATTGCATCGAGAAAATGAAGGAAAATAAACAAGAACAAAAGAAAGACGTTTTAGAAAAAGACAATTAAAACGTAATTGATGAAATTGAAAAGAGGAAATCAATCTGAACAACATGCATAGAAAGAAATTATTTTTATTATTATGAATTAAAGAAAAATAAAAAGGCAAATTCATTCCATTACCAAAATTCTTCCTCTTATTTTCCCTTCGGATTCTTAAATATTAATGCTTTTGACTCAACATCTCTGTAGAAGAGTTCTTTTGTTGCCACCAAAATAAAATAAAGCAAACAATTCTTAGAAATTAATTTTTTTCTCTTTGGAAATTAACTGAAATAAGTTCGGAGTTTGGCCAAATCCGAGAGATTTCCATTTGAAACAAACAAAAAGGAAAAAAAAAATGTATAAATTCTTTACTCATGTGTTTTTTCTTTTTATGACCCCAGAAATAATTGTTTTTCAATTTCGCAAGGAAAAAAAAAAAAAAAAATTACGAAGTTGCGATAAAAAAAAAGCACATTTCATTTTGCTGGACAAAATCTCCGACTGTTTTGTATCAATTTTTTTTTTATTAATTATCGTCTGCTTGTTTCACTTTTATTCCCGCTCGAAATGGTTGTCATGTCAACCATTTAGGTTACAACTATTTTTGTTTTTTTAAATACAATTTGAAAATAAATTGTTAATTTCTCTCTCTTGTAGATATACATAAATAAATAAAAAAATAATAATTTATTTTTCCCGTCCGATTGTTAATGTTATTTCCAAGGGAGATGACTTTTCTGTTGAAAATAAAAAATCAGTTTGTTTTTCTGTATTGATATCACAAGATGACATTATTGTCTAAAAGAGAGAATGGTATAAATGAAGATACGGGAGAAGTGTGAAAGAGTCAGAAACCAGCATTTCCACAGAATTGCACAATGAAATATATTCAATAGTAACAAAACTAAAAGTTATGTTCTCTACTGTAGGAAACTGGACCGCTCGCAAAATTAGGGAAATAGCTTATTTTTTTTTTATCAGCATTTATTAGTCGACATTCCAGGTACGACTTTTGTCAGAACTGAAAAAAATAATGAATTTTTTTTTTAATTATTTTTAAGTGGCGGGTTCTGTTCATAGTAGAAAAATTGTATCAAAGCGATGACTATTGACTATCTTTAATCTTTTAATGCCAAAAATTTGGGCGAAAAACCTTAAAAACGCATTAATCTCCTTTTTAAATATAGTTTTGGTTTTATTTTTTAAAAGTAGCAGCATTTCATTGAAAAAGTAAAAATAAGTTTTAATATTTCAATAAACTTTTGCGTTTTTATGTTACACAACATAAAGCATTGTCAGGGTCAATTCATCATTGACCCACTATTCTAAGAGAAAAAGATACTATACATATCTTTAAAATCTGTGCCAGAGATATGTTTTAAAGCAAATTCGTGAAATTAAGGTATTTTCAAATCAATGCGTTTTCCACTACAAAAAGACACTGAAATTTCCCATACTAATTGATGGGCTCATGTTGATGCCAGAAAACAAAAATTTCAAAGGTTCTTAAAAGGTATTTAAAATAATTTTGCATAAAAATCATATGATCTTCTGGGATAATATCTTCAAATTACTGTAAAACTAAATGAACAAACAACTTCGCCCAACCAAATTAAAAACTAGAGATATTGAAAATGCTTGTGAAATATACTCTGAAAAAATATTTCTGCAAAGAAATAAGAAAAACCTCTTCAGTATAATATTTGTAGCAATAGCAACAAATAAATCACTAAATTACCTCTAACTCTTAGTAATAGATGGTGTAGGAATATGAAACTAAAATAATTAATAATAAATGAAAAAATAAAAGTTAATAAACTTACTTTAAAACAGATAAGAATGATTATTCACAATAAAGAAAAAGTTACATCATAAAAAATATAGTTAAATAAATATAGAATCCTCCCATGATGCATCAGAACAGGCATATTATTGCCAATTGAAACAAAATTCAAATACTCCCTCTTTGAACATCTAGAGGCATTATTATTATTATGAATAAATAAAAATAAAATGTAAAATAATAATGATAATAAAATTATAAATAAAATAAAATAAACTATAACATAAAACGTATAAAATAAATAAAAATTATAAAATCAACAAAAAATTGTTTTTCATACACATTGGTGGTTACCAAATTATGTGGGTGAATAGGTTGTTTTTTGTTATACCATCGGGGTCGTTAAAATATTGTGGGAGATTCACTCACATCATAGCAGCAGAAATTAGCCTCATGTTGATGGAAATAAAACATACATTGCAGAAATAAAAACATACAGAGACAACAGGAAAGTTATGGTAAATTTTACGTAAATTTCATAAAATTTATTTATATATTTCTATGCATACTGGTGTGTGAATTTTTTTTTTAGGTTATAATTGTTTTATGGTACATGTGATAAAAGGGAGAAATTTACTCCATAGTATGACAAGTCATATCAGAGAGTGAAGTCGGACACATGTTGCCTGTACCAAGGTTTCTGGTGAAAAAATTGAATTTAATGTCTTTTGGTGGGATGTCCATATTTCCTGCAGGAACAGATTTTGTTGCATTGTATAAGTACAAGGTTGGCACACACGGAATAAAATTCCAATAATCAAAAACACTATTCTTGAAAGAGTGCTCAACACCAAGTAGAGCTAATAATGTTTATGCAAATTTATTACATATGCATAAGTTGCAATTATTAAATAAATTGTTGGACGTAAATTAAATGTTATTTAATACTGTTTATTATAAACAGAGCATTTACTTAAATACTTGTATCTATAAAAAGAACGTTAAAATAAAAATATCTTTAATAAATAAATTGTCGGACTTTGTCCATTTCTTAATGTATGACGTTATTTGTTTACATTTGATACGCCATGAGCAGTTATGAATGTACGAGATCATGGAAGATTGAAGTTTATAAGCAATAAATTCGACCTTGCCTACCGAACGATCCTTGGTGGCCGAGAGGTTAGGCACGTCAGCGTTCCGTATAGGATGCAGGTTCGAATCCTGTCCAAGGACGAATATTTTCTATGAAAATTTCTCGGATATTCAGGCCAGTAAATATTATTTAATACTGTTTATTATAAACAGAGCATTTACTTAAATACTTGTATCTATAAAAAGAACATTAAACATAAAAATGTCTTTAATAAATAAATTTGTCCATTTCTTAATGTATGTATATGTGTATATATATGTGTGTGTGTGCGTATATATATATATCTGTGTATGTATATATATGTGTATATGTATGTATGTATGTATATATATATATATATATATGTGTGTGTGTATATATGTATGTATATATATGTGTATGTATGTGTGTGTGTATATATATATGTATGTGTATATATATATATATATATATATATATATATGTATGTGTATATATATATATATGTGTGTGTATATATATATATATATATATATGTACAAAACATATCTATTTTGGTCTGGGAAGGTAATAATATCTATTTTATCCTCCATGCAAAGTTTGCAGGTTTTTGATTGATTGTTGTAGGCTGATGATTTTTTCCTTATTTTCCATGATATTTTTTGTGTGATTTATGTTTTGTTTTTAATTTTTCAGATATACTTAGAAAGCATTGTGCTGTTCATGTATTTACTATTTGTAGACCAAAATAATTTACTAAATAACTGATCCAAGCTCATCTCAAAATGCAGACATAAAACAGATTTTTACTACGTTACTTAAAAATCGAAAACTGAAATGAATAAATACAAATAAACAAAATAATATAAAAAACAATAAAATGAATTAACCCACACAAAAAATATTAACAACCCCTCCCTTAGAACAGATGAAATAGAATAAATAAATAAAATAAATAAAATACATAAAAACAAGTAAAAATAATCAACCCAAATAAATAAAGTAAACAATAATAAACAAATTAACAAACAAATCCCACCAAAATAAAATTAGAATAGACTACAACAACCAGTCCAAAAATTGGACGTAAAACTATCTATAACTGCTATATAACGATAAAAAAAAACATTACTACGTCACTCAAAAATCAAAATCACGCAAAATAAAAAATAAGTAAATAAATAAAAAACAAATAAAAATAAATAAATGAACAAAGTAAAAAATTGCCCCCACTAAGATAACTGTTAGAACTAATAAAAATAAGGATAAATAAGCAACAACAAATAAAAATAATCAGTCCAAATCAATAAACAAATAAATAAATTGAAAACTGTCCCCCACCAAAATAACAGAATAGACTACTACAGCAAGCAATCTAAACATTGGATAAATAAATAGCTTTAATTATCTTCCCAGACCAAAACAAACTATTAAAGAAATGGCCTAAGCAATTCTCACCCCCTGCAAATGTTTTTACTACGTCAATAAAACATCAAAAAGCAAAAAGAATAAATAATACAAAATGAAAAATAAGTAAAATAAATTAACCCAAACAAGTAAATAAATAAATAATTAAATAAACAAGCCACTCCCAAAAAATAACTGCCAGAATAAATTACCGACAATGCACCACTGACCCATACATATAAATAGTCAAGGAAAAACCCAACTTTCGTGGCCTGACAATTGTGTCTAGCATGAAACAGCTTGTTGCCTCTGAGTGTTGACTTCAATGTTCATCGGATTGCTAAGGCTACTAGTGCTTTTGGCAAACTTTGCCATCAATTGTGGAATGATCAGGGTATTCGACTGGATACGAAAATTCGGGTTTACAGAGCTGTTGTCCTTGTCATCCTTTTGTACAGCTCAGTCATGGACCCCATACAGGTATTATATATGCCAGGTAGATGTTTTCCATAAAAGCTGTCTACTTGCTATCTGTGGAGTTAACCTTCAAGATAGGGCATCTAACGTAGACCTGTTTAATTGGTGCAATATTGGAGGAAACGAGACTTTTCTCATACAGTCTCAGTTACGATGAACTGGTTATGTCTTGAGAATGTCTGATGATGGGATACCCAAGATCCTAATGTACAGCCAGTTAGATCAGGGCTATAGGAATGTAGGATGATCATGGCTAAGATACAAAGACAAGCTGAAGAGCAACTTGTCAGCTGTCAATATATCTCATAACACCCTCGAGCGCTTAGCCTTGGAGCAGGTAAAATGGAGATCAACATGTTTTAGTAGATTCAGTAGTTTTCAATCTGCTTGTCTGAATCATCTACAAGAAGCGAGAATAAGATCTAAAAGCTCAGCCAATTTAACAGTGATCTCATCCCACAATCCTCACTCTTGTTCCATATGCAGCCTCCTTTGTAAATCATTAGCGGGTCTTAAAGTGCCACTTAAGATTATCGCACAAAATTTCATAACTGAATCAATTGGTTAAGTTGTCAGATCCTTATTCGTCAAAATCAATGGGAGAGCCCATTATATATACAATATATATATATATTGTTATGAACCCTGATCTAAATTTGTTATAAAAAAATATACCATTGCTTATATTTTAGAAACATTCTAAAATAAAGAGCCCAGTACTTGCAGAAAATGTAAAGTAAACCCAAAGAGATAGGTAGACTTCATGGCGACAAGGATTGACCAGAGTGTACCCTTTCCTTCTCTATTGGTCAAGGTGTTGACAGCATGATTTACGTGGATAGAATCTGGTTGGGAGAAGTTGAAACACTTTAAACTAAACTTTCTCTGACCCTGAAGATGAGAGAGAGGGTCGATGACTGCATTCCTCCCATAATGGGGAAAAATTATTTTTTTGAAAATTGACCACGTGACAAGAAGAAAACAGAAACGAATAGTGTTAGTCTTTGTCCAGGCCTGCGGGCTGGTGGGATGTTTGGCAAATGTCTCGATATATGAGCTGAAGAGATGTGTTTGCAAAATTGTGAGGAGAATTGGTCTCCTAGTCAAATGGATGGACCCGTTTTGACGACGTATGTGGAACACCGCTATATCGAAGAGAGAGAAAGCAGTTTCAACTGTCACCAAGCCCTTAAACAAAGCACGAGAGGGAAAAGAAAGAAAGAACGAAAGAAAGAAAGAAAGAAAGAAAGAACAGACCATCTCGAGTGAGGATGCTGTTATACCAAGACGAATGAGAGAGGGAACGCATTTTCTGCTTAATCATCAGCCGAGCCCCTAGACGACGAAAAGAGAAAGAGAGGAAGTAAGAGAAGACCTCAAAAAGAGACCCTTATAAAAAGAAATAGAAAAAGAAAAAGAAAAGAAGTAGATAAGACTAAGAGACATTATTAGTGGAAAAGACTTTATTCTGAGTTAAGTTTGTTATTTTTCTTGTGCTCCATTTTTGCTTAAATGTACCTCTTTTTCATGTTTGTACTTTCATGCAAATTTAGCATGAAATCTTTTTATTACATGTTCCTTTCCACATTGTCTTAAAATGTTGATGTTTTGTGAATCCGTGCAGGTATAGCACATGTTCTATAAATTCATGGCAGTATGGCACAAGGCCATATGCTGATTTTTATTTTTACCTTTCTTAGAGGAGGCTCTCCTCCCACTATTTTGTCCTCAATGTTTTGAATATTTAGTCTTGACAATATCGTCATTTTTGTTTTGGCCGTTTTTTTTTATTTTTTCTTTTCCACGATTCCATGTTTGTTAATAAATTTATATTTCCTGTCTCCATTGTTGTTTGTTACGTATCGTGTTTGTTCCTTAATTGATTCTGCCCAGCCATGTCTGATCAATCAGAAAGAGACCCTTGGGAAAGAAATATATTTTACAAAAAAAAATGTAAAATGTTAAAAAAACAAAATAACATAGATTAGGATCCTCCTCAACCTTTGCTATTGATAAGGTTGGAGAAAGGAAGGAAGGAGAGGGGGGGGGGGCTCGTAAATATATATATATATATATATATATATATATATATTTAAAAAAATATGATAAACTGCAATGATTTTCACCCGTTAGAATTTCAGCAGACTGGGCTTTGTTCACAATGCTACACCTACAGATGCCCATGAAATGACAGATGCAGGTAGTTTCAAAGTTTTTGAAAGAATATTTATTTATTTTTTCTAGATGAAATCAATTGCATTCTTTTTCTTTTTCTCTACATCACCTTTGTCCCTGACTTTCTCCCCTTGACAATATAAAATCCACCAAGAATGGTGATATATTGTAAGAGCCTGGTAGAAAATTTATTGTGGCTCAAATAGTGATCAAGGCATTTTTTGTCTCAGTGGAATATTTTCTCTTTTAATCAAAGTAGCATAACCTATGTCAAAATTGTGGTTTGATTTTTATAGTGAAAAGCCAATATGTTTTGTGTGTTGTTATTTAAAATGTCTCTTTTGTGTTCTTATAGTCTCTTGTTTATACTTCTTGAGGTTTCTCCAATGTATTAATTCTGTCAATTCCTACATTATGATAGAGCATGTTCCTCTTTCAAGTTTTAGCTTGTTGTTTTGTGTTTTATTGATTAAGTCTTTGATTGTTTTAGATGTAGTTGTGACAAATTTTATGTTGAGTTTAGATAAATTCTTTTTTGTTGTAGTTGTGATACAGTCAATCAGTAGAATTATATCTTTTTTGATTTGTTAGGTTTGTCAAGAAGGACAGCTCTTCTATTTTGGAATGTTTTATGAGCCTTTTGTTTCATACTGAATATGAAATAGGGTACTGAAGGGTCTTGAATATATTTTCAATATATTTCTCCTCTTCGTGTAAATATTGAGGGTTGCAAATTCTGAGTGCATTAAACAGTATCCAATGATCATTCCAGATTTTATTTTTTTATGATAGGGGTATTTTATTAAAATCATTTTTATTGGTTGATTTTTGGTAGACACTAAGTTCTACTTGTCAACTCAGGGTAACATGATGTCTAAGAAAAATACTGTTTTTTGAATTTCATATGTGAAATCTATTGTGTATTCAGTTTTGTTTAGTTTATCTACAAGATCCAGTAAATTAGTATCATGGGAATATATTAATAGAGCATTATCAATATATTGGAAGTAATATGATTGTTTAGGTAAAATGTTTTAGAAAGAAGTAAACTTGAGAAATTCTAAGAAAATATAGGCCATCACTTCATTGAGAGGGGGATCCTATTGGTAATTCAAATTTAATGCAGAGGTTGGTGAACTTTTGTCTTATCAGCAATTAGAAAAATTTCAAAATTCCACCGAATAATTACAAGTAAATTTTTCAAAAATAAATATTCATTATAGATTTTTTCTGTCAAATCTGAAAGAAGATAATTCATTTTACTAAATTTAGAAAGCACAAACACTCCACAAGAAAGTAATATTTTGAGTTTTATTGAAATATTTTTGTAAGGGTTCTGAACATATTTTTGAGATGTTCTCATTTGATATTATGTAATTTTTTTTATTGAAATAACATCTCCAGTGATTTTGCTTAATGAAAATATAAAAATATTTGCCATGTTTGACCAATTTTAAAAGTGTTTATGATGATATAAAAATTGGTCTGCAACTGACAAGAAATATTTCCATGAAGTTTTCTAATAAAATAATCCATTCAGTATAAAATTAATTTATTAATAAATAAATTTCTTTAAAATTTGATAATTTCCTGGTTTAGAGAAAATTAAAAAAAAACAAAACAAGGTGTCTTGTTTATTTGCTTTAATTTCAAGATGCATTTTGGCAGTACTTGTTATGTGGATCTGAAAGATCATTAATAAAAAAAAAATGGATGCAGCAAAGGATGCATTTGTCTATGTTACAAGCAGACAAATCTATATAGCATATGCAATATTACTTCTAATAATGACTTCAATAGGAATAATTTATGATAAATATTTATTACCTCCCTTTGTTTGTGCAATTGTCACCAAAATACAGCCAAAGCCATAAAGGAAAATGCATCAATCTGTTTCGTAAAATTTTATCTAAAAATTGGAAAAAAAGGACAATATCAGCAGTATGCAGTTATCAACAATATATACCAAGTTTAAACTCTGACATTTTTTTTAAGCATTTCACCCCTAGCAAGGCAGGAGTGCCACAAGCACGCAAGGGGTTACAGAGAGTGGAAGAAAGAGTAAAGAGGCATAATAGAGGAAAGGATGAATAGAATGATGGGGAATAGATCAAGGCATCTGGATATCTCGATTGACATTGCATTTGAATATTTGGAGATTATAGCTATCAGGGAGGCAAATAAGAGGAAGGGAGTTCCACAGATGGGAAGTACAAGACATGAAGCTATTGGAGTTGAAGAAACGACTACATTTAACTGTTTTGACAGTGAAAGGGTGGGACTAAGATGCCAACCTAGTAGCACATTTAAATTCATGCAGTTTGGGAACTAGCGAAAGTAGGTCATCAGAACAGTTACCATGAAAGTATTTGTAGAAAAGACAGAGATGTAAATGAGATGCCAAAGCAGAGCCAATCACATTGCATATGAATTTCTGGAATTTTGTCGAGGACGAACAGCAAGGGCTCCAGACCATATATGGCAGTAGTATTCAATGCAAGGGTGATTTATATATTTGAAAGATGGACTTGGGCAAGAAGAACTTTCTGGCATGACACAGAGAACCAGCTTCCCTTGTAGTAGATGAAGCTATTGATTCAATGTAATTGTTCCATCTCTGGTCAGTGGACAGTGTGAGACCAAGCAGTCGCAAAGAAGTTAACCAGTCACTTCCTGCCACAGTCAACAACTGATTGGAGGTCCTTTTCAAGACCAACAGCCAGGTTAGTTTTGTTAGCGATGTTATATTTGCTATTGAGGCAGGAGTAAATAGTAGTGTCATCTGCATAGAACTTGATAACTGATGACATTGGGAAGATCGTTAATGAAGATAAGGAACAGTGTATGTCCCAGGATAGAGCCTTGGGGAACACCTGTGTTTGTGAGAAAGGAACTGGAGGAGAATCCATTAAGGACAACCTTCATTACATGGTTTGACAGGAATGATTATATTAAGTCAAATAATCATCTTGAAATTCTGTATCCCTGAAGCTTATGAAGAAGGCTGGCATGTCAAACCTTATCAAACATTTTAGAGATAATGAGGGCCATAGCAAAAGCTTCTCAGTTATTGTGAAGTGTTTGGTAAACAAATTCAGTTATGGCCATGAGCACATCAGCAGTAGATCAAACAAAGCAGATACCATATTGCTTGTCAGAGAGTAGATCATGGGATGTAAGATGTTTAACCACTTCAGCATTGATTAAAGCTCAAAAACTTTGCCAAAGAGTGGTAGGAGACTGATAGAACAGTACTTAGATAGGTCAGAAGGGTTGCCAGAGTTCTTAAAGACAGGTACAATAGATGAGGACTTTCAACAGGCTAGAAAGCAAGAGTCATTGAGGCAGTAGTTATAGAGGACAGAAGCCAGTTCAGGAGCATATTTCTTCAGGAAAATGGCTGGTATCCCACCCCCACTGCTAGCCTTATGGGAGTCTAATTTAGAGATGATGACCAATACCATTGATGTAAATAAGAGGGTGGAGAAATGGAAGGTCTCATTAGATAATGGGGTGGGGGGGCTTCCACAGGCAGACATAAGTTACCTTGTCAATTGTTATATAAACAGCTGACTGGCCAGGGGCCAGATATATTTTTCTATTTGTATCTCATTGTTATGAGAATAAAGTAATTGAGAATTACTACTAACATTGCTGTTGTGGTTATTCTAAATACCACTGTGAAGAGGATCTGGTGATTATATAGAACTATCTTAAAAAAATTAGGCATGGCATTTGCACCAGGCAGAACCCTTGATTTGGTTGCTCAACTCATGCAACAAATGATAGAGCTACAAAGGGAAACTATTGTGCTTCAGAGAGATGGAACTCCTAATGCAACGCAGACACCCAACACAAAATACCAGACTGTCCAATCATTAAACCCAAAGCAATGGACAATGACTGAGCATTATTCCTTGACACTTGGACTCAATATAAGATGTGTAAACTTACAAACTCAGTTGAAATATGCAACAAACTGATAATGACATACTCACCCAAATAGGCACCTTTAAAATCTTATGGGGGCTGAAACCTTAAATTCAGTTATGGATGAAATGCTTTTGTCACACATTGGATTCATTGCAGTAAAGGGCTCAGTAAGTTCACAATCAGACCTTTCATTCCACATGTCAATTACTCATTTCTAGCAATGTGAAAGGTGAATCAATCATTCATTTTTAGCAATGTGAAAGGTGAATCAATTACTCATTTCTAGCAATGTGAAAGGTGAATCAATTACTCATTTCTAGCAAGGCTATGAGCTTGTCACAGTTGATTGTCCCAACACTGAAGGTTGCACTCAGCAAGTCAATTACCTGTCAGATGATTGTGGGACTTGCCAATAAGAACACTAGGGTTGAGTTTTATCCAAGATTGTCAACCTCACCACACTTGAGCAAAAGTTTTACTGAATCTTCAGCTTGGAAATGATGTACCAGTCAGTTGCATGGTTACTAAATTATGTTTAGTCTGTCAACCTCGTCCTACCTATAGATATGTAACAACCCTGAAGAACTAATGAACCAGCTTCTTCATCAAATAAGAATCCTTGTGTGGGTTTTGGGAAGATATTTCACCTAAGTGGATCAATTAGTAGGAGATTGCCCAGTATCTAAACAGGTATGTCATCATTTATGGGAAAAACATAAAAACAGTATGCCAGAAATCTACTAAAATTGAAATTGGAACCCCAAACAGATTAACAAGGTGCAAGACAGGGTGAGATTTATTCACTTTCTCAAACACTAGTCTGAAAATTTCCCCCATCTACATCATATGCCATGTTAGCAAATCAAAAACAGAGCTATAAAACCAGTTAGGTACCACCTAGTGCTGTGCCTTATCTTGAATGGAATGGAACGTGATTTAAAGTAGGTGTCCCAGATCTACCATCATCACTGACAATAAAAGGGACTATAATGCATCAGACACATTGATTCATTTGGACGCATGCAGATTGATCCAATTAACCATAGTAGTCATTACATCCTTACAGTCACTGGTACAGAGGCTCAAATTTGATCAAGTGGACCAGAGATATTAAAACTACTTGGGTGCCCAGTACGAATATAGTGCATTACAGACAACAAACTTCATATAAAAGGCATGTTGTTCGTGCATATAAGAATTGGCTTGAGGAAACACGACAGGTCGTGTATGTGTTAAACAGCACATCTGGTTTTTACTTCTCAGAATCTGCCCTGAAGGACCTACACCTGTTGCCACCTGTTTTCCCAGCCCATACATCACAGGGTGCAAAGGAAAATGCACTGTGCACATGCCCATGCAGAAAACCCATTCCAGCAATGCCTAGTATCATTCTTTCTGACGGAAACCAACAGACACCTACTGGAAGGATGGATACATGACCATTTCAAGTTCAGTGCACACACACACACCAACCCTTATAGTCTATGACCGGAAAGCCATTGGACATTAACTTTGTCCCTGATGCAATGCCATCAGTGGTCCACTCACCAATACCTGTCTCTTACCATTGGAAGAAGAGAGTGAAATAAGACCTTGATTGAGACGTCACATTGGATATAATTGAACTGATGCTAGAATGCACTCTTACAACCTGATGCTCAAGAATGATAGTTGTATCTAAAAAGACAGCTTTCACAGACACACAGTGGACTTACAAGAACTGAATGCTGCCTCCATGAGGGAAATCGATCACACCCCCATCCCCATTTAATCAGATCTCTATCGTTCTGGCTTAGACAAGGAAAACACTTTTGGATGCATGGAATGGGTGCCACAGCTTATCACTTTCCTCAGCTGTAAAAGATCCGCCTACATTTATTTATGAATGGGGCCAGTACAGGTATCTTCGTGATCCCCATGCGTCTGGTTTGATGATATTAGAGTGTACATGCTTTAAAAAACCTGTTGCATAGATGATAGTCTCTCTTGGGATGATTCTATAGAGTCCTTGTTCTGGCATACAATGGCATATATAACCCACTGAAGTAAAAGTTGGATTGTGTTTCACCCTTACAAATTCCATTTTGCAGAGAATGAGGTGGAATTTGCCAAGTTCTTAATAAATTTCCTTCACCTACAAATATCACAGACGTTAGGTCCTGGTTTGAACTGGTGAATCAGGTATCTTAAGCAATTTCACAGGCTGAGATGATGGCCCCTTTCCAGAAACTACTGTGCTTGAAGAACTGAAAATTTTATTGGGACAAAACATTTGACCAACTTTTTGAGGAGTTGCAGCAAGTAATTGTGTGGAAAATTGAGTACGGAGTCAAGATATTTAGGATCAATAACACAATATGCTTTTCAACAGATTACATTAAAACAGGAATCTGTTACTTTCTTTTTTAAAAACACTGTCATTGGTCTGGCAAAGTGAATCCAAATTGTGGTGATGGTCACTGGTAAATTATTTTGGTCAGATCTTGCTTTTCTGATGATGCAAAATTCCACTAAAGACCAGTTGAAGGTGAATCCCTGGCTCTTGTGTATGGGCTAGAATCATGTTGGATGTTTATATTGGGATACCCAGATTTGATAGTGACTGTTGACTATAAACCACTCATAAAAATTTTCTCAGATCAGGCCCTTGAGAAAATAAAGAACCCACATCTCTTTGATTTCACTAATGTACAAATTCAGCATTAAACATCTCCCTGAAAAACTTAATGCCACACTTGACTGTGCCTCCCACTAACCCGCATGGATCCCATCAGAGGACTTGACAGAACATCCCCAAATATCATCTGCACATATACAACAAAAGCATAGACAGTCATACTATGTGGCAACTACAACTGATGCAGTTGAAACCAATTGACAGTGCAATCAAGGCTGCATTAATGTCCACATGTGAGCATGGCATTAGATTGAGAGCTATCACATGAGATAGGACCATTGTCATGGCAGCCATTGATGAAGAATGTCAGACTCTTACATATGGACTAGTTTCCCCAAATCATGCCATGACCTCCCGTCGATGATCTCTTGGTTTTGGCCCAGGTGTGAGGAATTGTAATGCATTGAAGGTGTAATGATCAAGGAGAATAAAATCCTTATACCTCAACAACTTCATGTGGAAGTACTTGAATCCCTACATTCTGCACATGAGGGTGTAAATGGCATGCTAGCAAATGTGAGACAGCACCTATTTTGGCCTGGTTTGGATGCCAACATCTGACAGATCAGAGCCCAATGATAGATATATAATTCTATCACCCCTTCACAGCCTAAGAGAATGAATTCATATTCCAATGAACCATGATTGACTTTTTCAACTTAAACAGTAGAAATTAGGTTATATACACAGATTGGTACATTGGTTGGGCAGAAGTGGCCCTAATGTCATTGGGGAAGGCCTGGGCATTATGTGACATCCTATGAAATTGGTTCTGCACATATGGTGCACCTGAAGAACTTACTTTCGATGGGGGACCACTTTTTGATTCCCAAGGATACAACTTGTTCCTTAAGAATTGGGGAATATGGAAATGTACTTTGTCAACTTACTACCCACAAAGCAATGGCTGGGCAGAACTGGCCGTCAAAATGACTAAGTGTGTACTTGCAGACCACACTTTCAGTTGTGCTCAGCTGTGTTGTGATTATACACCCTGTTCTTTGCTAACCCAATGCAACACTCCCATCCAGGATCTTGGCATGCCTCCTGCTATGATATAATACAGTTGTGTTATCAAAAATTGAGAGAGGCAGTTATGGCTAAAAGGCTCATGCAGAATGAACATTTTTACAATGAGCACTGTTGCCCACTTTGAGAATTAGAAATTGGTAATTCTGTTCAGGTCCAGAATTAAGATGCCTCTTACCCTCATCGGTGGATGAAAACAGGAAGAATTGCAGAAATACTTGGTAACCAGCAGTACTGTGTGTTGGAGAATGAAAGCAATCATGTAACTCTATGCAATCGTCACCTCCTCCATAAGATCCACCCAGTTGTTGACATCCTACATCATTCTACCCAGGGATCATGTCCCTTGACCATATGGCACCCTGATTTACTGCTGGTTCAAGATATCAACATAGAAAGTAGATTAAACACATCTAGACCAGAGCCGTATAATACCTCTGCAGATCCTAGGGTCTGGCTGTTGCAATCCTGGTGAATTCTCTATGGTGATCAACACAGATTATAATCCCTTATCATGCAACATAGAACATAAACCAAATACCATGAGTAATGAACCAGAAGAAATGGAAATTAATGACACTGTGGATTCAGTAGGCACAATACAAAATAATATTGGCGAAAACCAATATCAGACAACACCAGCCCAAAGTCAATGCCCACATTGAAACTTGCAAGCATCTCGAACTCTATGCCCCAAAATGTGAGGACAATTGCACACATAGTCTAGGGAAAACCTTCTACTGACTACATCAATCAGTCCTGTGGTCAGAGGAGGAAGGGGGCATGTAGAGTGGAAATGGAAGGTCTCATTAGATAATTGGGAGGGAAGACTTCCACAGGTAGACATGTTACCTCTTCCAGTGTTATATAAACAGGTGGCCAGGGACCAGATATATTTTAGTATTTGTATCTCATTGGTGTGAGAATAAAGTAATTGAGAATTACTACTACCATTGCTGTTCTGGTTATTTTACAATGACAAGTCATCAATATAGTGCCATGGATAAATAAAATATTCTTTCAAAACATATAAGGGATTAAAATTTATATTATTAATAGGACTCTGCTTCTAAAATGATAAAAAACAATATTTTTTGATTCTGATAAACATTCTACTTAAAAGGAGTGTTTAATGAATACTAATCAAGAAAAAAGTAATCATAAAAAAATGTTTCCCATTTTTATGTGTGGACCAGTTTCTCAGTCGAGCTGAGATAAGGAAAGGCACTGTAGTGTCTAAATTAGACAAAAGTAACAAATTGCTAAATCCTTTAGCAAATATACTGATGACTTTAAAGTCATACATTAGCATTTAGGCTGATTTGTTAATTTAAATATACCAATTGCATTTATGGAGTGCCTTCAAAAAATTTCCATAAAAGTTTGAAAGTTTGTAATATACAAAAAATTGAAAACAAATAATGGCTTGTCAGGAGTGATTTCTAACTTAAGACAATATTCAAAAACAACTCCATATTAATTTTTTTTTAAATTAATTTTTTTTCAGCCAATGGAAAGATTAAAATAGGGAAACACATCTATGCAATTCACTTTCACAGAGGCCAATCTTTGAAAAGGACACTGAATGGTTTACCACTGAGAATAGTCATAAGGAAAATGACATTAAAAAAGTTATAATTCACATTTCTCCAAATGAAATGTATATTGGAATTTGGTGAAAAAATGAAATTAATTACTTACTTCATTGGCACTTAAATCTCTTCAGTATGATTTTTCATATCCCAATCATACATTCTTCCTATAGTTTTAATGCATTTGTGAATGTTTGCACAATGGCATGCCTGTCTGCAGTAACTTGGCAATAAAGTATTTTAAAAACAGAAAAAATAGCAAAAGAATATACCAAATGTGTCCTTTAATAAGTTTATTCTCTACCAAATATCATTAGTAAGAAAACCAACAAATAAAAAATTGTCAGACTAAAAGAAACAAAATAAAAAATGAGCATAAAAATCTGTAATAATATTTAAGAGATGAGCCAATTTAGTACATATGAAAAGGAAGATTTGATTGGGAAAAACAAACTGAGACTAAAAGCTTCAAAGTAAAAAATGAGCAAAACAATCTGTAATAATATTAAAGAGACTAAAGTAGTAAACATTCCCATCAATGTCCTAATGAAGAATAAATGAAAAGGAAGAAGTATTTGGGGAAAAGAAACTGAGACTAAAAGATTCAAAGCAAGAAATGAGCAATTATTGCCATCAATGAGCCAAGTGAGAATAAATGAAAATGAAGAAGTATTTTGGAAATCTGCAGAGTCTACTGATTCGATCCACATGTGTTTCAGAGACCAGAAGGTGAGCACATTGACACCAAAACCTATGAATGTATGAACCAACAACAAAACAAGCAATTTGATCAACTGCAAGCTATGGTTGAAAGTTTAGCCAAACAGATGCACTCTGCTTTGAACCTACAATAACAATGAACTCCTAGTGAAATGAGCAAGCCAAAGTACAGACAAAGGAGTGACAGCAGGAGTTTCAGCACTGATAGAGGAAGACAGAAATTCGACATTTGCTACTACCATTGTCAAGTTTGTTACAGAGACAAGATGCTGTTTGAAACCTTGTGCCTTTGTAAATGTGGCACTGATAAACTTACATTCCAGTGAGTAGAGATGACGGCAGTTGCTGGACTGTTATAAAAGTGTGCTTTATATCCTGGATATAAATCATGGATGTAACTTTTTAATAGATATCTGTGCTGAAGTGAGTGCTTTACCACTGGATCAAAAACAAAATTCAAAACCAGGATTTTCCAAACTTCAAGCTACAAACAGTATGAAAATTTATACATTTGGCAAGAAAGCAGTGACCATCAACCTGGATATGTGGTGAAATTTTTTGTGTTTTTTTTATCCAAGCTAATATTTACTACACCAATATTAGGTGCAGACTTTTTAAACTTATTGCTTATAATAAACAAATCAATTATTCTTAATTGGTATTTTCATCTATTTGTCATATCAGAACAAAATGAATGCTTCTTAATGTTCTTACATGCAGTAGAAATGATTTAGAAATTAACTTTGATGTTTGACTTGAAACATTCTCTTATCATTATCCTCCTTGAATAATAACAACAAAAAAGAAATATATTTCAATATCTATAATAATAATTTTTTATGACCCTCTGATTATTGATCAGATTTAATGAAAATTAAAATACACTCATCTGAAAAACAAAATCTTAAGCCAAGAGAAATTTAAAGAGATACCAACAATGAAAACCAAAATAGAATGTGATAGAGGAAGGTAAATTTGGTTATGTGTCTTTTCAGGGAACAAAATATATAAATTGAATGAAACTATTTTGTGTGAAAAATATTTTTAGCAAAGAAAAACATCAAACATGAAGAAGACAAATTTGAAAAACTGAGTTAATTCCATTTAAAACAAAGCAAATATTTTTTTTATTATGAATGATCATTAATATAGAAAAGTGTTTTCCAATGAATCCTGTAACACATTTGACACTTTTGCTTCCGAGACTGAAACAAGTTTCAAGTCAAGCTTTTATGTGACTGAAGCAAGGTTCAAGACAAACCTTTATGTGACTAAAACAAGGTTCAAGACAAGCCTTTATGTGAGTGGAACAATGTTTAAGTTAAGCTCTTACAAGATTGAACCTAAGTTAAAGTCAGTCTTTTACTAACTTGAAAAGAATTTGTTAAGCCTTAACATCAAAAGTGTTAGGAGACTCCAGCATAAAATATGAAAGAATTGAATATAAAATAAAATATCACTATTAAAGAAAACACAAGAACTCTGCAGCATTACTGTCATAAAATTCCATTCTCATTTCCTTTCTAATAACATAAACAAGAAAATAGAAAGAAAAAAGGTTAACTTACAAATTTCAGCCTGGACTTTCAGAAATAAAAGAAATATAAATAAAAATCCAAGTAGAATCTTTCCTTTTGTCAATTTTGTCATCAAAAACATTCTCTCAATTATTCAGGTCAATATATGTTATTAAATGGAAGTTGTAAAATCTGTCTTCAATATAACAATAACAATATTATGCAGGTTTTGTTGAAAGAGGATATATCCGTATTTCTGATGTCACATTCAATACTTGAAATTTAAATTTTATATCTGACTTACTGCCACATCCTTGAAGTCTGTTTTAATAATTCAGCAGTCATTTTTGTTAACATTTGAAATCATTTACAATTCTATTCTTAAGTTTTGACTCTGACTGCACGAACTGAATATCTATATTTTATGTATTTAAAACTTTGTATGCATGTTTGAAGTTATAACTGAATCCAGGATATCCAAAAGAGCAATTATATTTTCAAATTGCATGATTTTAATCTAAGGAAGTCAATTGTAGTTGAAAAACAAATTCTTAAATCTTCATCACTGTATTTTATTGTTCCATATTCAACTTTCATGTTAAAATCTATTATCTGGAGAGAATAAAAAACAGATTTTAAGAATTTATTCAAACATCTCAAAACCTGTCTTTTATTCTCAAGAGCAGTGGTTCCTAACCAGGGTGCTTGAATCACCTTTAAGTGGGTGTGAAACCTTGGATTTGGCAATTTAGCAAAAATAATAAATAATTTTAAATGTTTAAACTTTAATAGTTAAACATTTAAATTTATTTCTTTATTATTTTTGCTGATACCATTAACCATTTTAACAGTAGCGGAAGAGAAAATGACTCTTTTGTTAAATTAGCCAGTTTAACAATAATAAGATATTATAGATAGCATTTAAATTAACAACCAAAAATAGGTGGCACTGCCTTCTGTCAGCTACAGTTTATAATCAGGTTACCAAAGGGGTGAGCCTCTTATTTTTTTTATTTCATTAAGTTCAGAATTATCTCTAGAATCCAAATTTGATATGTGCCGGATTCCATTATATTGGTTATCACATTGGTGATTATATTGAAGTTGGTTATTACATTGGTGAGTTATTCTTCTTTTCTATCGCTTTTACAGATTATTAACTCTTCATCATGTGAAAAAACAGGAAATGGAATGATGACTACTTGAGCTTTGGTTTCACTTGCTTGGAAAATGATGAATTGCAAAAACTCCAGTGCATATTTTGTAATGTCGTGTTTTCCAATGCAAATATAAAGATATCAAAGATGCAAGAGCATTTCAACAACAATCACAGTGGAGGTCATGATTTTGAATCACTGAAAACTAAAAAGAGACTATTTTCAATCTCAAGGAACCCTTCCAAGATTAAGTTTAGCTTCTGTTGACAAACCATTGCTGCTGGCTTCATATCAAATGGCATATAAAGTAGGCAAATCCAAGAAGCCCTATACAATTGCAGAAGATCTGATCAAACCATATGCATTAGAAATGGCAACAACTGTTCTTGGCCAAGAAGCAAGAAAAAATCTTGAATTAATGCCGCTATCAAATAATGTCATTCAAAATTAAATTGGTGATTTGAGTGATGATATTTTGGATCAAGTTATCTCAGAGATCAGGTCTATTTCTTTAAAAATCTCTCTCCAATTGGATGAATCAACTGATGTGTCAAACTGCAGTCAACTCATTGCATTGGTTAAGTATGTCAATGATGGTATTGTGAAAGAAGATTTCTTGTTTTGTGTAGAGCTGAAAACAACCATACAGGGAAATGTGTATCAGTTTAGGAAAGTTTTCTTTACCAAACATGATTTAGATATCCATACTATTGGTTCTGTGTGCACTGATGGTTCTCCCGTGATGTTAGCAAATAAATCTGGATTTTTTGCACTGATGAAGAGGGAGATTCCTGCACTTGCAAGTCATCTACTGTTTCCTTCATCGTTATGCATTGGCAGCAACGTCCAAGGTTGAAAAAATTACTCAACACTTGTATAAAGATCATCAACTAGATTAGGGGTCATGCTCTGAACCACCATATCTTTAAGTTGTTTTGTGAAGTTCTGGGAAATGAATATAGAGTTTTGCTTTTCCACATGGAAGTCCGCTAGCTCTTACTGGGGTGAGCTTTAATCTGCTTCTTCAAACTGCAAGAAGAAATCAAACTTTTTCCAGAGGAATGTGACTATGATCTGGATGGTGAATTGGAATCACAAAATTTCATGCAAATGCTGACTTATCTGGCTGACATTTTCACTCATATGAATGAACTGAGTGTCTCTCTTCATGGAAAAAATATGAACATATTGAAATGTTGTGAAAAGTTACCTCTTTGGCATTGACGGGTGGAAAGAAGTAAATAAATCTGCACTGTATATGTTATCTTTTTCCTCAGAAATTTGCAAGAACTTCAGGTCCTGTGATTTTTATTACATATCCAAAACATATAGAAAATAGACACATACATGCACACTTGCACATGTAATGAAATTCTATACAATTGTAGCTAAGACAAATTCTCAACTTGACAAAAATGTTTTTTGTCTTTAATATTCCTAATATTAAATATATAATATTAAATATTGTTATTATTTTTCTCAAGAGCCCATATCTGCTTAGTTTCAACCCGTTTTATGATCAGGTTAAGTGAAGAGTAAAATCCACTCATATTGTTGAGCTGTCAACTATTTAGCATCCATCTTTTAACAGATACATAATCCTAATATAGACAAAAATTCTTTTTTAATGATCTTTGAATTTTGAAAATATATTTTCTTGCAAACAAAAAAAAAGAAACTGTTTACATAGAACTTGCAGTTATTTCTAGACAATTCAACTGTAAATTGATGAGACCTTGTTGCCAATCCAGTACTGCACTTAAATTGACAACAGCAGTGTGTTTTGGTAATATGATCTTGGTCATTTTTTATATATATTTACTCATTCAGGATAGTAAGCACATATTATTTTTTAGTCTTAGGTTTTTTTTTATCTTTTGTGTTGCATGAAACTATAAAAAAAAAACCTTGTTTAAAAGCATTAATGGTTGGTCCATTTTAAGCTTTAATCTACTTTTGAAAAAACAGCAATTATATATGTGAAATATAGCAAGAGTATATTTACATAGAGGCTCATTTTAGGGATGACTTCTGTCCTCTGGCATTTTCTGTGATCCTGTAGTGGCCTGATCCCAAGGGTAATGGATTAATGTGTTTAAACTGTATTTATTTATAATCAGAAGTTCTACTGACAGGCATTTATACATTTGAAAAACTTAAATATACAAAAATACCTTTTAATCTTCTGTTTACAGTAGCAATTAATTCCCCAGAATTTATTCATTTTTGTAGAAAATTGCTGTAAACATGTTGAGAAATATATTGTGCGAGAGAAAAACAATACAGATTGAAATAATTTGTAAAAAAAAAAACAAAAATATAAGAAAGTATAAATTTCAGTTGTAACAGCAACAAATTTTTAGTGACCAATTCATTTTTTGAAGTAGAAAAATGTGTGTATGTATTATGTGTTTTATTTGTAATGAAAATTACCAGGAAAAAAAACGCTGAGCTTCTAATCTTTAATGGACACTTGAGACCCGGATATCCTTGATCTGACCTTTATAAATAAAACCATTGTTTTAGAAAAAATTTTCTTAATTTTGTTAAAATTGTTTTGTTTAAATATTTTTTTAATCATTTCATACCAATCAAGACAAAAAAGCCACTAAGATGCAAGGGGTTACTGATTGGAGAAAGAATACATTAAGGAAAGAGAACAATAAAAGAAGAGAAATTAAGGAGACAGAAGTAAACAATTGACATTGAATTTAAATACTTGAAGATCAAAGTTGACTGGAAAGCAAAAAGCAGGATTATAGTTCCATAGGCAAGAAGTGTGGGAGAAAAACTGGTAGCATAGAATGGATACATTGAGAGCCATTTCAGCTGTAAAATGATGAAACCTTGCTGCCAATCTCATACTGCACTTAAATTCATAAAGTGTAGGTACAAAAGAGGAAAGCTCATCAGAACAATTACCATGAAAATATTTATATAAAAGGTATGGGGAATCTACATTATGGTGGTGGGTAAGTGATTGAATCTGAGATGCCAGGTCAGGACTAATAACATTGCAGGTTCTTTATTTTGCAAAATAAAAATCAAATCATATCTTTTCTAAGGGAAAATGCAAATTGTACTTTAATGATTGAATTCTTCTTTCTCTTTATTTAAAAGAAATGAAAGGAATTCTATCTCTACTTTCACTTTATACTCCCAGTTGTACAGAGTCAAAAAGAAGATCAGCACCTCTTATCTTCACATTAAGACATTTTTAAAAGATTACATTATAAAAGTGACTTGTTAACTTTCTCTATAGAATGACATAATCCATTTAAAAACTCACATTAAATAATTCTGTTAAATTTTATTTCTGATGGTCATATAAATAATTTTTCGAATTACAAATGTCAACAAAACACACCATTTGAATGTTACTCCAAACTGCTTAAACCTAACATTAAATGCTTCCTTTGACAAAGAACACAGACTAAGCAGATTCAATCAAAATAATTTGCTTCATCTCTAAATGTTATAAACTTCTCAACAGATTTTCACATATTACTTTACAAATCCATTAAAAGCTAAAAAATGAACACATTTTCTTTTGTGCATGATTTTCATAACTTAAAGGCATTTCTGGTTATAGCTTTGTCTTCATGAGTTTAAACTGAATGCCTGTTAAAAGTTGTGCATGTTAACTTCTATACATTTTTCTTTAAAATCTTATTCTGTTTTTAATATTGTATTTCTAGCTTGAGGGTATTAAGTTCAGCTTTCAAGAGTTTAAATTGAATGTGTGTCAAAATTTCATTTCTTTAAAACCTTGTTCTACTTATGATGTAGAATATGGATGTTTTGCGACCCATATGGGTGGCCATTAATGATAAAGTACAACTCAAGACTTCAATGTTAAATAAACAGTATTTTATTACAAACTGCAAGTAAATGTCACAGAAACAAAAGAAGTAAGAGTCAATCAAACTTAGTAAAAAATTTAGCACAACTCTGCTTAACGTCCAAGAGTCACTCAATAATAAACCAACAATCAACCAGTAATCAATCAGTAATCAACTTGTAATCCACTCGTAAGCAACTCATAATCAACATAATAATCAGCCAATGGTCAACTCTGGTGTCAGTAGCCTGACACTGCTATTTATACACCTGATGGAAAACATATTCATAAGTCCAGATTGTCATGCTTAAACCCCAGTGTCAGTAGCTACCATTTTCTTTCTGTATGACAGGATGATATCATATTATTATGGTTTATCACATTCACTGATTCTCTTCTATTGATCACAACACATTTCTTAGTCATCTTCTTGCAATTCTCTATGTGAACCTTAGTTTCTGACCAACTGTTTATGATCATATTCACCATATCTCTTCAAATGGCTACTATGAATTACCTTGAAAGCTTTTTTCTATCACAGCTGATTTAGACTGTGATTTAAGCTCAATTGCTATGACCTTTTAGAATGTGATAAAAATATAAAATATGTGATAGCCACTATTCTTTATTTCTTTGTACTTATATTTGTTTATAATTTCATCTAGTTGATTATATTGTGGTAAGATTTGCATGATGTGGTGGGGGGTCATTGATTCCATCTAAGTTCTCATTATGCCAAAAGATTCAAAGAAAAAGAGTTTAGTAGAGTTATCTCCAACACAAACAGGCACTGGTCAAATAGATGGATGTCAAAGGTCTTGGGCAAAACCTCATTTAACTGAGTCAGTCTGTATTCAAAACAAAGTCAGCAACTTCTCCTGATTGTCAAATCTATGAAGTCTCTGTCCATTTTAGAGCCTATGTTCAACTACTGAGACAGTCCCAAAGATGAGAGGGAGCCTTGATTATAAGAAGACATGGTGGCTATGCCAGTTCTAAGAAGGAAAAATCAAAAATTATTAATTCTTAAAAAAAGCAAAAAAAAAAAAGAAATCATTGAACCAATAGAAAGAAAAGTCATCATGGGTGGCTGCTTCCTCTAGTTGCCTGCCATTCCTTGAGACACTGCCACCATAATCATTGTAACCTTTAGCACTACTAGTACTACTTCAATAGTGAATAGGATAAGTGTTGTAGCATAACTATGAACAATAATGGGTATGTCCCCATTCACATAAATATAGTTGTAAATACTGTATATTGGTCTGCAGTTGGAGATTCATTGTGGAATTCACTTGACTCACTTCTAGCAGTTGACTCCTTCTTCTAGACTCTTTAAGTTGTAAGTATGTGTTGTGCAAAATTCTTGACATCTGGTTCAGTCCTGGCCATTAACTGGAGAAGAATTGGTTCAAGATATTGGCCACAATTAATCTGTGATCTTGATGCAATCTATCCTTAAAGGGGAGGACAGAGGTGTGTGTATCACACATCTACTCCTCATCCTTTACCCACTGTCAGTAATTCCACTTCCATGAGGCAACCTTATTTGGGGGTCACAGAGCTATCATTGTGTGTTGCAAAATCTGTGACTTCCATTTTTCTGAGAGCGATCTAAGCATACTGAGTATCAAGATTTCTTAATATTCAGCATTGAGGTGCATTTTCCTTGGACAAATATGTACATAAGATGAGAGCAAAGGTAAATTCTGGAAGAAGATGCTAAGAAAGCCTTGAGAATTATGCACTTGGATGGAGAAGAGGCCTGCTGTTTTCCCTGAAATGAGTGCTCCTTTTATCACAAATGTTGAAATGCACTGAACATTTCCTCTTAGGCAAAGACTGTCCTCTCTGATATCTGGCCATCATGAGAAAAGCATTAAATCAAGGATTAGTAGCAGGAGGCTATTCAAAACAGTTTGATTAAGTTGCTTGACATGACAAGGAGTATTGTTCCCTATGGATTTAAGAATCCAGGTTGGAAATCCCTCAAAAATGACAATGTGACCCTCAACCCAGTAGGAAGAAAAATAAGACCTCCCAAATTTGCAGATGTTTTCAAAAGTGTCAACACCCAGCAACCAAAATTTAATGACTAGAAAAAAATCACCATATAGAAAGCGGCAGGAAACCATTCTGCTATCCCTCCCCAAAACAATCCTGCCAATATGTAATGCAAAAATAACATGAAGTGAGCCAACTACATTGGAACTGTCTCTTCCTCCAGTAATTAGAGACATGTGCAACTTAAGTCACCTGACTGTCATTCAGCAAATGTTTGTAACAAAGGCAAAATTATAATTGGAACAAAAAGTTTGAGGTGCAGTATCAATGCAGGAAGATAAAACATGTCAAACAGGAAATGGATAGGCTACATACCAACATTCTGGGAGATTAGATGAATAAACGATGGGTACTTGACAAATGATGACCACAGAATCATATATGAACGCTTAGAGAAATGAAATAGAAATAGGATTAATATTAGATAAAAGCAAAAGAAAATGTGTTCTAGGATTGTAACAGTTGTCAGAAGTTAGGGTTCTTTTAGGAAAACTAAATGGGAAGTCATTCAACATAGTTATCGTAACTGTATACCAGAAATGAGCAGACTTTTTTGAGAATGTGTGCTAAAACCGGCCAAATCACTGACACAAAGATTTTCATACCCACAAAAATATTTTGAGAACATATTATTTAATGTCTGTTAAGTATATGAACAAAGTTTTAAATGATAAAAAGTAACCCCAGAGCAATAAAGATATGGTATTGTAAGAAATTATGTAAATCTTGTAAAACTGACTGAATAAAAAAATTATGACAGGTTTTTATGAAAATGTTCTTTTGTGATATTTTTTATTAGTCTGTAAGTATAAATGCTGCTTCTATTAAATTTTGTGAGCCAACTTTATCCATGTGTAGCAAACGAATGATCTCTTTCTCAAATAAAACTACAGCCAGGAACCAAATAGGATGGGATCAATTCAATGTAGGGCATTAGAAAAAGACAAATTTTGATAGCAAACACTAAACAATTTACATTATCGACGCATTTTCCAGAGCGTGCTACATTCATCTAGGAAATAAAACAGCACCCTGATTATAGCAAAAGTACATTTTGTCAAATTACACATCCCAGCCACACTTTCAACACCATTTCTTTTCAGCTCACAAAGACAGAAACAACTACACGAACTTTACGTATGGACAGAAAAAATTCTACCCAACTGGAGGGGAGTATTGTTGGGTTATCTCCTCCTAATTTTCAAAACCGCTGCTAGGAGACACTCTCAGGACTACAAATGCTCTGCTTTAATTTTTATATCACCCTCTTCTCAACTTATCTACTTATTCGTCAATATGTAACCTTTCATGGAGAATGTGCACTTTTTGGGAAATGCATGAACAATACATATATAGACACAACCATACACATATTCACTCACTACACATACTTTGAACCATTAGGTTTTCACATTCATTTGATACATACATCTTTATATTGTCACTTGTATATGTTTATTATTAATAAATTATCATTTGTTTATACATATTGGTTCTTGTCGTTTCTTTATAATGTGGACTCCCGTTCATGTTCATGGCGGACAAGTTATTACTTCAGGATCTTTAACTTTTCTTTGTTGCATCAACCCACTTTCTTCTATGTGACATAACGAGTCTATGTGATCAAGCCCATGCAGCCAGATACTTCAGTTGACGAGAGTTGAGGAAAGTTGGTTAAATAGCTGCAAATCTCTAGTACACAAGCATTGACATGTGGAAGATTCCACATTTGCCGTTACCCACTGAGGGAAAATGCACTCTTCCCCTGTGGTAATTATCATCACCATCATACATACAAATCATGCAACAAGCATTCATTGGTTAATCTCCTCAAAACTAGCTCGCTGATTGGTCAATTCCGACCAATCAGATATCCTGCACGTGAGGAATGAAATTTCCCGCTCACTAAGGTTGAGCCGATCATGGGATACACCATTTTATATAAACAAAACACAAGTAAGCTCTCTCTTTCTCCCACATCTCATTTCTAGCTGCCAAAATGTGACCTTAAAGAATTCTTGTCTTAACTGTGCGGTCAGACGTTAAACATCATTACCAACATTCACGCAAGTACAAACTCTAAACTCTCTCAAGCTTTATCTACAAATTTCTAAAAAAGTGATAATATACACTACCAAAATAGAAATTGTAATCAGCAACCAGATAAACTCAAACCAGTCCAAGGTAAACAACTCCTGAAGACTTAAGACATTTATTTCCTATTTTAATCATGCACACAAACTAACATTTATTTCTACATAAGTGACATTTTCCATTCTACACAATTTAACCTGTTTAAATACATGAACAATCTTGAACTGTGAATTATTAAGACATCAAATCAACACATGGTCAATTCTTGCATTATTCAATCACATTTCACTATAAATTGTATAAAAATGTCTATTATTGTTATTATTATTGAAACCTAAAATACCGTTGTTTCTTATTGAATTACCTTGCAATTATTAATTCGTTTTGAATGCTCATCTTTTTATATTGTTGTGAATTAGTATTGTTGAACACACCTATTATCTAGCCTTCTTACCATTCAAACCTTCTGATACTTTCTCTAACTCTTCATACATCCCCAACAGACGTTGCAAACAAAATGAGTTTCCTGGATAGCATCCACTCCAACGGTCCAAACTTACAATCCATTTGCTTTCAGACAAATCAACTTGGTAGCCATTCTCTAGTGTCTAAGCACAAACTGTTCGCAAATCTGCTAAAGGTTTCATTGATGGCACTTCTGCTGTAAATCTTTGTATAAGTTGGGCCAGGAATCTTCATTTTCTGCAGGCATGACATCGTCCCAATCACATTTCTTTCCACAAGTAACCTATGAGTTTTCTCCCCTTGATTGTCATTGGCAGACAAAAGAATAAAAGGTTAAATCACAATAATTTCTCAGCTCATTTGGATTTCACATTACCGTTAATAGAACTTTTTCTAATTCAAATTTATATTTTATGAAATCTCCATCTTCATTTGGGTTTTGAAATTTTCTTAATTGGAATTATAAGATCTCAAATATATATATATATATATATATATATATATATATATATATATATAGATATATAGATATATACATATATATATATACCCCCTTTTCTTGTCAGTATTACAAAAATATTTCTTATTTGCACTTAAAACAAGTTAAAAAATGATTTACTTTAAGGAGAGAGGTTTGACTTTATGATTTATATATAATTTGATAGGATTTATTTTTTATTTGAGCGTCCAGGAATTAATATTTCTTTCAAAGTAAAGTTATATTAGATCATTTTAAATATTTGTGTCTGATTAGATAATTAAAAACAAAATTTTATGTACTCACAAATTATAAATCAATGTATGCTGATGTCTATTGAGTTTCAATCTTTTCTTTGAGTTGTCTTTTATTCATAAATGAATTAATTTTTAAATTTGCTTTTTATGGTTTATATGAACAATTTGAGTATGAATTTTCAAAATTATAAAAAAAAAAATAAAGAATATTATAAGAAATATTTTTAAGTCATCAATCATTTTGTTACAAAGCGAATTCTAACACACTCAATATTTGAATGATTTGCATTTTATGAAATACATTTGTTTTTTTTTTTTTTGTTTTTTTTAGAATGTGATGATGCCACTATTGGTGATGGTTGTCAGTTAAAATGTCATTGTGCAGATGATTTACAATGCAGGCATATTGATGGTGTGCGAACCTACTTATGCATGAAAATATACATACAAACACAAAATCACATGTACAATGCCAAACGATCATTAGCTAATAAATCACGTATACATTTTCTACAGGCAATTTACAAGTTGCAGTAATGCAACAATTTTGGAATTGCTTTATTTTTAAGTAGTCAAATTTGTGCACTTTTGGGAGAAGTGGCTCACAGAAGCTTCCTTAAGTTTCCTCAAAGCTTACTCACTGATTGATTGATTCCAATCCAACCAATCAGATTGTTTGCACATGAAGAATAATTTTTCCCACGCAATGAATCAGAGCCTCGCTTATTTAAGCCAACATTTTTCTCATCTCAATTAGTGAAACCTCAACTGCTAAACAAATCTACGACAGTTGGAACTCCAGTTCTAATACGCACACCCACATGCTGATGATAATTTTTACACCTTCACTAAAAACTTCTTTTCACACAATACTTTTCAACAGTAATATTACATGAATAATTATATCATGAAACACTTATGAACATTTATCCAGTGAACTTTTAAATCAAATAATTAACTCTCACAGAACTCTTAAATTGCAACCAAAGGGAGGTAACTCTTGATTATTTCAACCTTTCTTACTTAAAATGCATGCTTTCTTTCACCTCGTTGTTTGATATTGTACATTTTGATATTTTATGTGCAAAAATGTCTTGTGATTATTCTTCTTGCGTGTGTCCTGTTTTCTTATCAAATTTAAATTAATGTTGTGAAGTCCGTCACAATGGCAAATGTCTGGATGGTAAAGGCGCAGTTGGATACAACTGACAACAAGGTAAAGAAAGACTCAAAAGAGTTTCTCATTTTTAAGAATAATATTACTCAGCAAGATTTTAAAATATCAAAAATAATCTTCAATCAGATTTAAAATGTGTAATTCAGATTTAATTTAAATAATATGAACAGACAATTAGAATAATTTGCAAATGAAGGTCTTTTTGTGTTTCAAAAATGTCTTTGAAATTTAGAATTTATTGTTGTTTTGATGCATTTTATTCCGATTTTTTTCTCGATTATAATATAATAACAAAATTAAGCTTAGGTCAATATAATGATTATATTGACCTAAGCTTAATTTTGTTATTAGATGAACGTATTTCTTTTATTACTTATCTTCAGTTTTTTGTTAGTTTTATAGCTTAAAAAGACAATATTTATACAAAAAAATGATCACAAGGATGGAAATGGAAACCATTTATTAATTCATTAGTGAAACTAAATTTTGGATTCAATAACTTGCACCACTTTAAGGGTTTGTTGATTTTTATATTATTTATAGAACATCATTAAAACAAGCTCTTTGTGTAGTAATTACCAAGATATGTATTTTATGAATTTGACAATAAGCTGACTTAAATGGCTTTGAGAAAAAAACAAATTATAAAATCTTTTTTGTTTTTTTCCAATTGAATTTGCAATTAGCATACTTAAGACATGAAATAGAAACTCTGGTTTCTCTTCTTTCATATCACAACTTGAGCTATATTGATGTGGTTTATATTGTAACTGTAAATTCAGTTGCATTTATTGAACAATGCAAGATATAGTAATACTGATATCAGTGTTTATCTTAAGTTTTAAAAAATGTCATATACTGTAGTAAGATTCTATGTGAAGAAAGAAGCCAGTACAAACAGGTGTGTTGTCATGGAGACACATACATGATCTTTTTGTTAATTAAGAGACGTTTCAGAGGCTACATAGTCATTTTAAAGAACTGCTATACATATTGGACATGCATGGCAATGTTACTTCAATGTAAACAACAGTAGTCAAATTAATCAGCCATAGACAATGTTCTGGATGGCTATGGAGCACTGATGTTTGCTCTGATTGTGGTATCATAAAATCAGTGGTGACAGCATAGTATCCACAGGACAGATCAGAGCAAATGTGACCCAAGGAGTATTAATGTAGATTTGGAATAATACTCCTCACTACAAAATAACTTTGCTACTCAACATGATCTGTAAGATGTTTGATGAATTCCCTTGATAGTATGATCATGAAATATGCCCTCCATTGAACATATATGGAACATGAGATGCCTGACTGGTTTAGTTATCCAACCTTCAACTCATTATATTGTATTAACAGGCGAAAGAGGTGTGAAATCATGTATTGTAGGATGGCATTAATTATCTCTAAAGCAATAATTCCCAACGTGGGCATGGTAATATTTTGGTGGGGCATGCATAGGATGTGCACCCTTCGGCTTACTATATCAACAGAATAAGGGGGCAATTTGAGAATGAGTTATTAACAGTGAATTGTTTTCTAGTGAGCATAAAATTTCAGTTTGCATTATTATTTCATGATTAAAATGATCAAAGTATATTACAGAATAAGCTTTCATTCAAATATTTTATATTTCTGCCTTTCAGTTCTCTATTGTATATTTTGAAACTATATATATATTTAACTGTCTTTTTGGTTTTCTTAAGTTTTGTCTTTCATGGACGCCATGGTCTTTCAAGGCTTTTTTAGAGACAAAGTTAATGGCCTTTTAAGCTTCCTTCATGTGAACTGCAGTTAAATTTTGAATATATAAGAATTAAATATTACAAGAGGTGAGCACCATAATTTCAGAAATACCAAAGTGGGGCATGGCCCCAAATCAGTTGGGAACCACTGCTATAAAGTCATATGCATAAGTGATTACAGGCCTGTATTCACATTCAAAAGAGGATAAACATTTAATAAGAGATTTTTAGTACAAAATTCCCCATTTTAAAACCTATGCATACAGAAACACACACACACATATATATGAAGAATTAATGGATTTATTTTTTAATCCAAGAGTTTTTATTATAAATATAAAAAAAGTGTTCATTAAGGTCAACATCAAGTGACACAAAGTGTTTCATGCTTAAATGCAATGTTCTAACTATATATATAGATAGATATATATATCTGTGTGTGTGTGTGTGTGTGTTTAGGTGGTGTGTTTGAGAGAGAGAGAGAGATAAGCAGGGAGCTCAAAATATTTTGATGCAATCAAGAAGGGGTTTTAAAAGTAATTTTCATGTCTGGTCATTTGGCTTGATCTTTAGAAGTGGGTGTGATTGAGTATATTTCCACACACACTTGTGCATATTGAAAATACAACTCTCCTGTTCATTGCCACTATTACCCTGCCAGTCATATACCCCACCCCATAGTTAGATTTTTAACTCTGAAAAAGTCTCTCAGTAGTGTTGGTTGAAACATCTTGCATATCTAGAGGGTAGTGTTTCATAAATCCATTTTACTCAGGAGTTGGTTAACTTGAAAAGATGAAACAAAGTTGATTTGTTTTTTGTTAGTATTTACAGTGCAAAGCAAACATATGTGTGGATGTCACAGGTATGAAGATGGCAATATCTTGAGGCCCCCTTCGTTTCCAAAACAAGGCTTTATTACCAAACTAGTTCTTTATTACCAAACTGTTTCCTTCTAAAATGCATAAACTCTACATATTTAATTAACTAACTAGAATAACACATTTCCACTTTAAGATATTTATGTTAAGATTTTCTAACTAAAAGATTTGGGGTAAGAATGCCTGCAAGTGTCCTTGGATGTTTTTTTAAGGGTACCCTTTAGTAATTGGATTATTTTTTATTTTTTCAAAGGTCAAGCTTCGTGGTGGGGGTTTTCACAACTTCATTTATTGGAGGTTGGGCACTTTTCCAAACTCTCCATTTCCTCCATCTCACTTTTAGGAGATGGTCTTGAAATAATATGCTGATGGTTTACCATCATTCATTTTCACAATGCAGTATTGTGGTGTGAGGTCATTTCCAATCACTGTGCCTTCCTGATTAGGGCTCAAAAATAGTCAACAACTACAATATATATCTGGCCATTTAGCTTGAATAAATCTGAAGCTAGGGTATGCCATGATCTTGGTGGGAGTTTGGTTGTCATTAGTGGTTTGGCCATCTTATATCATGGCCTGGCATACATCTCACACATCCACATCCTTTATTTGGTTTGATAATCCTGGTCACCAGACTGATTGGTATACTTGTTGGCATCTTGGTGACCGGAATGGATTTTACAAATGCTCATTTATCTCATTAACTCCTGTTCTATGAGAGATAAACTCATACCTTTGTGGTATCTGCATTCGTACTGCTCCAAGGCCAAACATTGAAGCATATACAGAAATTACTGTTCTCTTTTGAAGGACTATGATTGAACTGGTGCTAAACACAAGGCTTTTTTTATGGAGTTGAAGGCTCTTTTTGTTCACACTCCCACACAAAAGCATACATTTGACTCACAACATCCCATAAAGGCTTCATCATATCTGTTTGGAAGTTTGGAATGAATGTCCACATTATATGAATAAATGTAAGAAGTACTTGGATTTGTAAATATATTTTTTATTTCAGGGAAATATAGGGTCATAAATTAAGTGGCAAAATATATGAGGTCAATAACTATGTCTCCTTTAAAAGAAAATTGGCAACAGTAAATGTAAAGTAGAATTATTTGTTGTTTTTCTCTACAAATGTCATGCTACCCTCAATAGACGAGAGCAGATGTGTTGTGTGGGTACTGGTGGGAACTGTCCTCACTTGTCAGGAATACTATGATGTTTTAGGATGAGATTACAGATGACAATAATGAAGTGTAAAAAGATGTATGAGATATAGTGTTATAAATCAAGTGGGAAAACATGGAAGTAAATCACCATGCCTCCTTTAAAAGACAAACATAAAGAAAGATCAAATAAAATGGACAATGGAATAAGTGAAAAGCAATATTTTCACTGATAAATGCTGATTTCAAAGATATTTTTAATCGCTTTCTTGCTATACAGTTTCTGTGATGATAGATTTACAAAGGTTTTTTAAGATTAATATATGTTTCAGTTATATATATATATATATATATATATATATATAAAGCTTGCATGCATATTTTTGTTCTTCTCCCTCAATAAATTTTGTATTGTACTTGATAAACTAGATGGATAGAGCAAACAATAGATGGTTACTCGTGGAAAATACCCTCACATGTCAGGTGTGGTATAATGTTACAGGGTAGGATAATAGATGATGAAGTGTGGGCTTACGGCAAATTCCAGATGGTGTTTAGATGACAACTCAGTCATACACTAATTTTTTGAAGGCACACATATAGCCTTACTTCAAGAAGAAGCCAAACAGTTGTAGAAAGAAGATTATGCATAATGCTGCTCTATCCTAATCGCTGGTGAAAAACAATGAAAGTCCAAATAAAATGGGGTTTAAAGACACTTGTTTAATAAAGTGGTCATCTTACTTGATCATAACCAAAAAGCAAACTCAAGGAGCATTCTGATGTCTGTTTCATAATTTGTTTCATCTGAAGAATTACAAGTATCCACAAAATCAATCAATGAACAACTTTTAATGCTAATTTTAGAACACTGAGTATATATTTCTGCTTTTTAACTTTGTTGTTATTAAAATGATCTGCCTTTGTATACTTTTCTCTTTAGCTTTACATTGCTTATCTATTTCTTCTACTATGCTTTCTTTACACTGACCCAAGGACTGAACTCATGACAGCCAAGAAACCAGACACATTTCAACCAACATTTTAAATCAGTAGGCCATGTATCACTTGAATATAAAGAGGAATAGACTAGAAAGAATTGATATGAGCTATCTCCTAAGCATTACAAAGAAGTTTGTCTTATAATTTGGTCAGAATTTCAATTGTCCTTAAAAATGATATTTTGTTGAGTTCACTTTTCTAAGTCATAACATCTGCATATTATTAACAAAAAAAGTTGTCTATACTCTGAGAATTTATTTAGATTCTTATCAGTTTTGTGTAAACCATCTGAAGAATTTAGACTATTTTGGATATTTCCTGGGAATGACAGTGGGAATAATAAGTGGAATTTTCATCTTGCAGTATTTCAGCAACTGACCAGCAGAATTTGTATGACTCCTGAAATAAATTAAAAAGATTATAATAAAAAAATCAGAGTGGTTGATGCACACAACATACTCTATACATATATGTATATGTCGACCCTAAACAAAAACACTGACAGTTGAGTATACATTAACAATAGATACTTCAGCATGTATATCTAAAATTCTAACATATATACACACACAATCTCAAATGTAAATATGAATTAATTGTGTATCCCATGTTTGATAAGAAAAATGGATAATAGTAAATTAAAGAAATTTCTAGATATTTGCTAAGCAGTGGGTTTAATTTTGTTATGCTTGATGAATTTATCACAGACTATTTTGAATATTTATTTGGAAAATTAAGATGAAGTTCTGAAGATGCATATTTTATAACAATTCAAAATGTTATTTAAAAATTTAATATTGAAAAAAGTAAAACTACTTCTTCAATTTTGAAGTAAAAAAATACAATTTTGATCCAGGCCATAAATGTGGACATTTGCTGGATAAAATGGGATGTCAAACATTTGATAACTTACCAGACCTTGAAACTAGGATCCCTAAAGATATTAAAATGTCATTTTATAGCAAGACAAGATTGTCCCACAGAAGAGGAAATATTTAATAATACTCATTTTATTTTCAAGTAGATGGAAAATCTTTAAAAGAAATAGATTGTGGTAATTAAAAAATGTCACTGGATATCACAGTTCATTGGGTGTTTTTCTGTTTTATAATGATTGTTGTTGTTAAATTGAAGATTTGCAGAAATTATTTCACAAAAATCTTTGTGTTAATTTCTGATATGCATCATTTCTGGTATGCATCATTCAACATGAAAAGAGAGAATGGGATTTTTCTTTTTCAGAATGTTTCCTGAATGATAAATATGATGTTGTTTGCTGATGTCACTAAAGCTTCTCTTTGTGTGTCTCATTTCAAGTTTTCATTTCTATTTAGTCCTTCATATATATTTTTCACACTGTCCATATATTTTTCCTTGAGGTTTGGGTTGTTCAGGAGTCTGTTGTATTGCAATTCGGGTGCTGCATTAGGCTTCTTCAGTTTCCATAGTTTCACTATTAGGTATAATAGGGATGTGTTTGCTTCCACAATTGTCACTTGGATAAGTTTTGAAGTGAACAACTGAATTCCTGAATCTTTTATTGATGGGTATGTAGTCAATTTGCTTTTTAGTTTCTCCTCCTGAGCTTCTCCATGTCCATAATTATCTTGGATGTTCTTGGAACCATGTATTGGTTATTATCTTGTCATTCACTGTGCACTATTGGATTCATATTTTTCTCGTTTGTTGCGGGTCCTTAGTCTGAAATTACCAACTTTCTCCCCTGCCCTCTCCTTGCCTACTTTGGTATTCAGGTCTCCCATGATAATTATATCATCTTGTGATTTTCAATGAACCTTGGCATTGTCTAGTGTATCTGAGTAGATATTAATGACAGAAATTAAAATGCATAAATGTACAACAATAAAAACTTGAGGCATATGTTGACATAAATAACAAGAATTTGTATTTTCTTTTTTGCAATGTTAATTAAAGAATATTGGCAAGGTGTGTGTAAAAATGTTCTCAGTGTCTTTTTCCTTTAAAAGTCAATGCTTACTTGGTTTGGTTCTGAGAATTTTGTTTGTGAGGATGTTTCCGATCTTCATGGAGCGCTGGCTTGATGTGTGTTTCTGTACTGCTACTTGTCTACTGACTACTGCTACTGGTACCCTAGTCTACTCTATTGACTCTCTTGTGGTGGAAGGGTCATTTTTATAATGATGAGGGTTAGGATGAGGAAATATCCTTATTTTTCTATCATCAATGATGACAAGGTTATTGTTAGAATGATGAATTTTTATCATCATTCTGGACCATAACATCTAGTATGGAGTAGAAAGATTCAATTTATTGTCAAATATATTTTTCAAAAATCATTGTTTCATTCACCTAAGACAACTCAAGAACCAGTACTAAAATTTTTGAAATTATCTTAAAATTTTATTTATAAGATAAAAATGTTTATACAATTCTCTTTAAGACCATGTGATCAGTATTAAAAATTCATATTTTTTCAAGTAGTAAAAATATGTTCATGAAGCTGTATTAAAAAGCCATTCTGATCCTTTCAGAGAAATATTTACCAGACATTTTTTATTTTCAATTTCCCCCACTTTTACATATATTTAATTGGTTAACTCCACAAATTATCCTTTTAATTAATTTTGTCTTCTTGTTAATATAAATTGACTTTAATCATTAAAACTATGTGTACTGGTTATATTGTATCATAGCAAAGTAATTGTTTTCTTCATCTTCTGTGAAACAAATTGTGCATGTAACAAAGATCACAATAAATTTTGTAAAGTTAATCAAAATTATTGTTTGTCTAAAATTCACATTTATTGTAAAGTATTTTCAGACTTTGTTGATACAAGCTTTTGTAAAATGTTGAAATTGTTTTCTGATTGTATAATACAATTAAATTTTCTGTAATAAATTGGTATAAATAAATTAACTCATTATTTTTGCAATATCATCTAAAATGACTTTAATTTATGGTAAAAAATGTGATTTTTGTGCATTTAGTTATTTTATGGTAGAAGAGGTTATTTTTCTTCTTTCTTTGTAAATTTTCATTTATGGAAATAATTCAATAATTTTAAGCTGCTTGCTACTATTATATATAGTTGGTAATTAACTAATTATTTGATATTACTAACAAGTGACTTGCTAAACATGTTCTCATTAATTGTTATTTAGGAGTAATTTAAGTCTCCACATGTCCACCTCCAGTTATGCAGCCTTCCTGCTATTTTCTAACTTTACAAGAGCCAGATCTGGCTGAAGATGGATTACTTCTGCTTTCTATGGGCAGGAGCTGCTTTGTCTTCACATTCTGACTTCAAAAGCATCTCCACTGCATCACAGGTGATGAATTATGCTCCACCTTACAACACCCTTCCCTGATCACTACAATCTTAACCTGTTTAAGTCTAGGCTCAAACATTATTTCTCCCCCACATATCCCCATAAACTGTAACTCTTACTCTCTAACCCTCTACCCTAAGTGGCTCTTGGAACTTGTACATCATAAAAAAATGATCAAATTGCATTTCCACTTCCCAATGATTTAATATCCAAAGAATCTTGCATTGATTAGTTCCTAATATCCTTGCCTTGACTAAATTACCTTACATAAATTACCAGCGGTATTCCCTTTCTTTAACTAAGTCAAGAGATCTCTAATATTCGTAGAGAGAAGATAATTTGGTTTAATTTCTTTATTATTTCTTTTCAGCTGAGTCTATTCACAGACATTATACAGACTATTAAGCTAATCAATAATAGCTAATTATTAATAATAATTAAGCTAATTATTAGCTTAATTATTATTAAGCTAATAATGATAGCTAATTACTACTTGCAATAAAGGCTGTGAATATATTGCACAGGAAAAAGCAAAGAACTTGACAGGGTGGAAATATTGCTAACAAGCTGGCTTTTTCCTTTCATGATGTTATTCAGTTTTCCTTGACAGTTACATGAATGACAATTTAAAAAAAAACTTATCACCCACATTTTATAGAAGACAGGAAATATAGAAAATTCTAAAAGTCAGTAATATATTAGTGCTGAGTTTTAGGTTTATGTAACATTGTCACCTGTTGATATTTAAGATGTGAGAGACAAAACAGTTGATAAAACATTTTTATACTTACATAGTCAGTGACAATTTGGGGATTTTTTTTCTTCATGGACCGAAGAAGTCTCAAAATGCTGACCTTATCATTCATTCTTATCTTGCAGATCATGACACATAGAACACAAAAAATACTACTTTTGGTGATGCCATCCCTAAAATTGAATATAAAATTTTGTCACTTGAAAAATTAGAAGCCATTGTTATTTTCAGCATTCTTTTATACATTTACCAAATTGTACTATACAAATCATCATACTATACAGGAATTTATTCAGTTGAACCAGTTGTTTTATTTTCATATTATTTGTCAGTTCTCCCAAGTTTGCATGCAAAAGGTACCAAAGCCTAATTTCAAGTATGTGAGTTGATTTTCTTTGCATGTTCATCAACAGGAAAATATCAAAACAGGAAATACTAGATGCAATTTTTTTAATAACAGAATTGCTAAAAAAGAAAAAAGCAAGCACTCAAAAAAAAAGTGGATGTTTTAAGAAAGTCAGTATGACAAAAGGAAAAAGGATTTTGCATCTTGAACACTAAAATGTTTTCTCTTCAGCTACAGTTTATGTATTTCGACTCTTATCAGCAGGTGAGTGAAAAGCTGATATAGTAATTAATTACATGGCTATAGTTTTTCTTTTATTGATGAAAATGTTGAGGTCAGTAGTCACAAATAATTAAGGATAGAGCTGTGACAAAACTTCATAGTATATGTAATGGTGTACATATACTATTTTATATTTAGAGATGGACAAATGTGTGGGCATAGTTCAGAATATAAAAGGAATAAATTTGTATTCTTACTTGCAATGAATAAGTTGTTTTCCTTGTCCACAAGAATTAGTAACAGTTTGAATGAGCTCAATAAGATCGAATGGAAAAGGAAGCTGCTTTCTTTGCCAAATTTTGGACTGGAATTGAACAACATAAACTGGTTCAAGTGCACTCTGGGTGAAAAAAAAGAAGAAATATTTGAAAATTATAGATTTTGAAACAAATAGATTTTGTTGTTTAAGGCAAATTTTAATAGAATGACATATTTTTAGAGCACTCAGAAAAATTCAAGCTCACTTTCAGTTGCTTCGTTAAGACCAACTACTCTATTATCACAAGTATTCCTATATGGAGTAATTTTGTTTCAGATTATACAATGGAGTGCTGAAAAGTTCTTAGCTTGTTCAAAAAAACATTATAAAAAAAACCCTGATGTTTGGTCAAGTGGTCAGATATTTTTTAGTGGGTTGGGTCAAGAGATTTTCAGACTCCACCCCACTTTATATTCATATGGTTAAGATTTAATAAGGTTAAGATTTAATAGTATTTAGGCACACACCTCCCATTCACAAAACTTCTTTCTGCTACCTGTATGCAAATTGGGATTCATTTCACTTGGGAGAAAAGCTGGCATTGAGGCTTTTGTACCATCTCATAAATACAAGATAAGATTGCCATCTTCACCTTGGTTCACACCTACCTGTTCAGCTGCTATCACCCACAAGAATCACTTTAGCGATAACTCTGGTCACAACAGAGGCCCTCTTTGTGCCTGCTCATAATAAGTGCAAAAATGTCCTCAATGAGGTTGTTGTTGTTTGTTGAGTGAGCCTCTCACAGGTTTGGTTCTTATGACTACTAGTAGTTCTGTCATAGTGCGTTCAAAAAAGAGTAATCCTTAACCCCTCCTCTCTTCAATCAATTTGAAGTGCAATCATCTTCTGCCAATAAAACAGTGCTTAGCCTGCAAATACTCTTTTTTCCAATTTTTCACTCAATTTATCAGGAGTACATTTGCACTTAAAACTAAGTTTCTACTAGGATATGCATATAACTCCATCTATTATTTTTACTATCATCTTCAAACTTGATCTCCCCAAAGCATGTGAACTTGATGGTATCCTTGTAATTATCCTTAAGAATTATGTCCTTGAACTGGCTCCTGTTCTCTCTAATCTCTACAATAGATGCCTTGCTACTTGTTTTCCAGATTGTTAGAAATCCTCCACTTGTGTGGTTCTTGTTTTTAAGAACACTAGCAAAACATCTGACATGTTGAACTGTTGACTTCTTAGTCTTCTACCTTTCTTAGGTAAAATACTAGAGGCTCTAATCAGTTTCAAATTGGTTAAGCATCTCACCTTGCAGTGTCTTCTTTTAAACAAACCATATGGCTTTCACTTTAGGTCAACTAAGGATATGGTGATGGTTATTGCTGAAAGAGTTTGTCAAGCCTGAGATAAGAATGATAAAACTTGGACTGTTGCTTTAGATATTTTAAAGGTGTTTAACAGGGTTTGGCATGCAGGTCTTCTTCACAAATCTCGAAAATGACATTCAATCTGTTTTTAAGTGGGGTAAGAAATGGCTAATGACTTCATGAATATAAGTGCAGTACAAGATTGACCACTAGTTTTCATAATTTCACTGTTATAAAATTACTAATTGTAATAAGTTTTGAGGATAATAGATTTTTCTCTTGCACTTTTTGCTTGTGGAACTATCTTGCAGCTTCTTGCTTCTTGTCAACTATGATCACCAAAAGTTTAAATGCAATGTCAATCATCATCATCATCTGTCTTGTTGAGTTCTGTTCTAATTCTGTTTCTGTCACTCTCAGTAACCCCTTGCATCCGAGTGGAAATTTCTAATGATGAAAAATATAAAAAAGAGTAAGAAGAATGTGTGATGTTTCTTTTGGTTCACAATACTTAGTTCTTTTTAACAAAACATTTCTGGTATTTAGAAACTTACACAAACTCATCATCACTTTCACTGCAATCTTTTGGGGGAGTTGACATTTGCATATTTCAGCTTGTAATGATAGAATAGTCCTATGATATAAGACAATCTGAGCTCATATGCAGTGGACTGAAAAGAATATGGTGTTGTAATTTGAATGATATGAAATGCGGAAGAAATCCAAGTTGATGGTAAAGAGAAAGGAAGCACAACCACTTCCATAGAGAATTATTACTTGTAAATCATTTGATTGGTTTCAATTTTTCTTGTATTTAATTAAAATAAGTTTTTGAAGCATTCATTTCATTATTTATTCTGACATTTTCATTAAATTTTTTAAACAAATTAATTCTGGAAAGCTTACTTTAAAGAAGAAAAAATTCAAATAATCACCTGTTTAGTTGAAGAAACCTGAAAATATCTTTGAAAAAATGTTTTACTTTCGGTTGTATTTTTCAACTCCACTTTTATGGACCCATACACTTCAGTACACTTTATCTTTTGTGGCCAATATACTGAAGCAAACTAAAAGCAAAAATTAAAACCTTCAAGATTTATACCAAGAGAAGATGAAAGGAAAAGCAAATTCAAATTTGTTGTAAATTAAATAAAAGTTAAACATGTATATTGTTGGTTTATTGAAAGTTTAGCTTTGGGTCAGAATAGATATAGAGATTTTATTGAACATTTCAGTAGACTCATTAGTAAATGTAGGAGTAATATGTAACATCTGACTCAATGTATTTTAAAAGAAAGAAATGAGATTTGAATAGTTCATTTTCCCTATGGAGGATTTAAAAACCATATACTTTAAGTTTAAATAATACCATATATATTATATCCACTAAAATCCCTAGAGTCTGTTGATGATGTGTATATGTATGTATATACATTACATCAAATTTTATTATGGTCAATATACTACAGTAACCTATAAGTCAATATTTTCCCAAAAGCAATTGGTATTAACTAATTAATTATTTTGGTAAAATTTTCAGCATATACAGTGGTGAGTAAAAGAAATGAGCTGCTTTAGTAAAAAATCAATTTGTTTAATTTTTACAAAGAAGTTGTAAGTATTCAACAATGTACTTTCAGGAGTTGTACCTGTTGTCTTTCAGAACTGTAATGCATTTTGGTGTATTCATGTAAACACAATGCATGGAGAGCTACAGAGCTGAATGCATTGGGATTCTGAAAATGAGGCTTGCAAAAGTTATGAGCCAATGGACCCACTTCAAGATTAATATCATCCCAGATTTTAAACACAGATTGCATCAAGTCTAGGGCCTTCAAATTGTCTTTATAGTAAAGTTGATTTAATTTCTATTTGAATTTCTACAATGAAGTGTTATCATTTACATGCAGACTATTGTCCTCATCTTTGTTGTTGTTATTATAACATTTTAGCCATTATATTCTCCAGTCTTCATCAGGTGCTTGTTAAGCCTGGTAATCTTCAGAGAATTTTGAACTGAACCTTTCATTTAATCTACAGAGATTGTTCTTAATCTATACTCTATATTCAGGAATATCTTGTCTAGTTCTTATTTAGTGCTGCTCAATTATTGCTTTCTGAGGCCAAGTATACACAGCCCAAAATGGAAAATGGAGAATGTAATTGCTATGTTACCAAATTCATGAGCCAATGATTTAATTCACATGGGACAATTCTAAGTGGAGAATTTGGAGCCTTGAATTTAACCTGCCTGCTGATGACTGCTGTTGCTACTTGCCATGCATGACAGCACTTACCAAGTCTTGACTTTTTACTGTAGGTGCTGCTACTTTTGAAGCCTTGCTGTCATTTATCTTTGTGTCTTTATTAACTGCTCCCATATTGTACTCATGGTCTAGGATATACAGTTATTCATTTACCATATGTGCTTATTCATTTAGATGTCTGTTATTCTAGTGTTCCTTCCTGTCCAGTATTTTTACTTAATTCCTCAGGATTTAATGATTATTCTTTTCTTTGTATACATAATCAGCCATCCTTCTTCTTGGATTTTACAAGTCCCAATTATTGTACATCTTTCTCTATTTGAGATGTACCAGGGAGACATGTTTCACAGATGGCCAAGGTATTGATCCTGCAGAGTGCATTACAGATAAAGGCTGATCTGCATTCTGGATTAGAAAAGCATTTGTTTAGGGCCCCTTTTCTCATCTTCTCCTTGATCTGGAGAGGCCACATATACATGTATATGTGAGTGAGTGAGAGAGAAAGATAGTGGGATGGAGAAAGGTAATTTAAATAAAGCTAAATATTTTTCTCATTATTTCCTTTTCCATAATTTTATTTTATTTTCTATTCAATCTAAACTAAAACAGATTTTAATTTTAATCAAAAAACTTTCAAAAAATAAATTTTATAAAATTATAGCACAAATAATAAAAAAGCTAAACTCTTTATTTCTGAGCAACTCACTTTAGGTGTATTATCAAGCATGACGATAATTGAGTACCTCTTCTCATAAATAAGCTTCCAAAACATGTCTGCATTTTTTTGGGATGGTTGAAGGGTTAACATGAATTCATTCTTCATGAAGAAACCCTAAAAGACAAAAAAACAAAAAACTTTCTTGATAAATAGATAAATATTTTGAAAGAAACCAAAGATCTACATTCTACCAATCAGTTCTAATCTGGTTGTACTAAGTTACATTATCATCATCAATGGCTTTAAAGATTTGAACTTTAGTTTTATGTGAAGTCATTTATAGTATTTAACATTCTAAATGAAAAATAGTTTGTTTGTAAATGAAACCTTGGATAAATTCTTGTATGTAGAAATTCCTTTACTAAGATTTGAGAATATTTACAACTTTCAAATTTACTTGATAAGATTAATTTAAACTCCATATTCTTTTCATTTAAGTTTTCATGTAAGCAATCAAAGATTTATCTGATCAGCTTATTAAATTTGTGAACTTTAGGTAAACTAACACTTAAATACCTCATGAATAGAATCATTATTTATAATGTACATCTTTTTTTAATCTAACTTTGACAACCCAAGTCAATTTGACTGATTTACTTACATCAACAAATATAGGTTCATGGAAAGTTTTGCAACTGGCTTCAAAAACTGAAAGAAAATTAAAATTCAGTGAAGAATAAAGGAATTATTAAAGATTGTCTTTTATTGAAACAAAGCCTCTTTCAAGTCATTTGAGTTTCTATATGAGAAGTGTCATGATCTCACTTGTTGAAATACAGAACTGATAGTGTGATTTCAAATCCAACAACTGGCGACTTAGTTTAGAAGTACATATTATTTCCTTCAGTAAAATTTTGCATATACAAATACTTATATTTCAACTTACTAAAGACAACCAAGTTGTTATGGCTGCTACCAAGAAATGACCATAAAATTTATAGATAACTATAGTGCACTTGAAGTGACTTTAATTACAATTCTGAAGATGTTTTTTAAACAAGTTTTTACACAACTCAAGAAACAGACATTTAAGTACAAGTATTTTTGTCCTGACCCATTACTCAAAATCTGACCAAATGACCAAACATCAAAGTTTTGGGAAAGGGCTTCTTTGTCAGGCTGAGAACTTTTCACCATGTCATCATACAATCTTTTCTTTTAAATAATATATAAAATGAAATGCTGCATGCTGATTGCCACAAAAGCCTTACCATTATTTATCTCAACATTTGTAAATATTGGCTCTTGATATGATTTTGTTGGATGAGATTGATTCAATGGAAATATGAATTCCTGAAAGATAAATGAACAAAAATTGAGTTCATAGAAAAGAGAAAATTAAGCAACATACAAAGTATGAATGTCATGAGAAGCATAAAATATTGTTAAACTGGTAATATCTTTACAATCATAGTAATAAATAATGTGTTATAACAATGCTCATTATTTAATGTAAAATACATAATACTTATATTTAACTCTTAGACTAACATTGCTATGATTGCTATCAAGCAGCACAGATCATAAACAACAATACCCCAGTGAAACTCAAGCCTATATATTCTTATCTTTAGACACTTGTCTTAATGTGACATTTGCCTTATCATAAGATGATCAACATACAGCATCTTCTCTAAAGTAGCACTTTTTTCATTACATGCAAACATTCCTTATCTAATCAGCAATCTAAACAGTTTCAAAACTTCAAATCATTTAGAATCATTTATTTATGATGGAATATATAATTTACCTTAAAGACAGAGTGACATCATAGAAAGCCAAGGAAAATAATTTCATGATTGATGTTATGAGTTTATATGAAGAAAATATTTTGACAAAAATCTTGGAATATATTTAATATTAAATTTGATTATTTAAGCATATACACAAAATATATTATGGACTTGTTTAACATTATCTCTCAGTTTTCTGATACTAGTGTCCTACACTGCCCAATTTACTGATTTATAATACTAATTTATGCATCATGTAATGGAGAAATTGTCATCTAAATTATGTAAAAATTAAAATAACACTAACATCTCATGTTAACAGATATATTTACCAAAATCACACAAAAATATCTTTAAATAATATAGAGTAAATTTATTCAATAAAATTGCTATTAGCTTCAACCCTGGCCTCCAGATGACTTTGGAATCTTTTGCAACTCTTTTGGATGGTCTCCTTGTTTAAGTTGGTGAATGCTGCCATAATAGTTGTCTTCAGTCCATCTTTGGTGTTACAAGGAGTTTTGTTGGTCTTTTGCTCAAGTGTGCCCCATACATAATAATCAAGGGGATTGCAGTCCGAGGAGTTAGGTAGCCAGTTGTAAGAGGTGATGTGGTTGCAGAAATTATCTGACAGCCATGATTGGGTTCTCCTGCTTGTATGGCATGGTGCAGTGTCCTGTTGCCAGACATAGGGTCTTCCATCAGCAATCCTCTTGAACCAGGGTAGCACTACCTCCTCAAGGTACTTGGTGTAAGCTTCTGTGTTGAGTCTGAGGCCATCACCAACAAATTCAGAAGTTCTTTTCTTATCAGAAAAATCAGAGTGACTTTTCCAAGCTGCTGTACCTTCGTAATCACCATTAGACTCATCCAACTCTTTCTGAATCCTCTGCACTGTCCTCAGATTGACACCCAAACACTCTGAAATGTTCATATTGAAGCTTCTGGCACAAATGCCAAGCATTACAGCATGCTATTACCAAATTTCTGGCAGAATGATTTTCATCATGGTGCTCTTTTTGTCATGGACTGTGCCCAGCTGACCCTAGTATACTGTGCAGTTGACAATATCAAAAACAATGTGGATATTCAAAATTAAAAATATAAATTGCTGACAGTTTACCCATTGCAGCCTATATATCGTGATGCGTGTTGCTCAAAGTTTCCTACTTGAATTCTCCATCTTAGTAGTAGGACAATATATCAAAACTTGTGAGTTATTTCATTTGGCTTTGTCAAAAGCACTCTCTAGAAGGCACTCTTTAAGTCTATAAATAGGCAATGTTATTTTGGCCTTTTTAGCTCTGGCTTTCAGATGTATTTGCATGTAAATAGGAACGCTGCTGTTAAGGCACATTCACATCATTCTTCCTCCATTGACTTTTGAACTCTCTCACACTTGCATGTACACATACTTCTTTCACACATACATAAACAAACATATTCTTCTTCTAACTTGTTTTAATATTTTTTTCCTTTCATTATAATTGTCTATACATATAATTTCTTTCCTTAATACATACATTGTTGTTTTTGTTATATTTATTGTTTTGTTACTTCATTTTACCTTGACTCACATTGAGTCTGCCAATATTGTTTGCGAAATAAATATTTCAGGAGCCCATAAACATTTACTATACAAAATGTTGATTCCTGCAGCATAATGGTGGCTAATAGATACCAAAACATACTAGCATCCTGTTACAATCGGTGACCACAATGCAATATTTTCTTCTGGATACAAAATTACGCAAAACTATATAAACAAACTGAACAATGCATCATTTAGACACTTTTCAAAACCAAGAGCCAGTGAAGAAAAAACTACAATCAACTTTTCTATCTACCAAAAAAAGTAATTTGATCAACTTCTCTATCTTCCATATGATGTGGACACCAAAAAATAATTTACTTTTACAAATTTGTGATTAAACCTTATGTAAATAGCAAAATCACAAGTTTCAATATTCTAAAGCACATCTACACAACATAGCAACCATTTGGACAAGATGGTCTGCAAATCAGCGAATATTTTTGTAATATTCACCACATGCAAAGAAAAATTACTAAAAGACATTATTACTTGTAACACGACTGCTTCATTTTAACCCCTTTGTCAGCAGGCAAGCCACACTCTTTTCAAATCTACTCCCATTTGCTTAACCCTTTCTTTCTGTCAGACACAATTATGCCTGACTTCTACTACCACTGGCAGGCTTTACATTTAAACCCAACTTGACACATCATGTGAAAATATGACTTTTGTCTAACAAGTTTGAGACTCAGCTCATTTTCTTCAGGGATACTGCCCAGAATTCAGAAATAAACCTATGTGAACCACACAAGAAAATACCACTCAAGCAAGGATTAAGTCAACTTCTCTCTTCACTATGCTGCAAAACTACAGTCTCTCTCAGGCTTAACAGAAAAAGATGTGAACAATAATGACTAAGACATCTGCAGGTATAATTTAATAATAGCCGCACCTTCAAGAAAAATTGACAATAATACTAGACATCTTTAAAAATTCTCACAAAACATAATTTGACACTTGGGATCAATTTCAGCAGCATTAGCTCAACATTTAAATCAAAGCTTTTTTAACTTTTGACTTTTTTATATCATCAAGATGAATCCATGCACGTTACAGCAAATGAACGTTCAAACAAAAATCAACTCAGCATGGAGCATTGGAAAACAACCATAAAATTTTAACAGCTATATCAACCACTGGACTATCTCTCTCTAACTTGTTTTTCAATATAAAACTCTACCAATATATTTTCCAGAATGTGCTACATTCTGAGTCACTAGAAATTTTACAGAACCCTGATGTTACAGTACTTCAAACAAGTACATTTTTGGCGATATGTTTAATCCCACACATTTCAAATACATCACTTGAGTCTTTTCTTTTCAGTCTACAAAGGACAAAACATACTCAAAATTTATAGATATAGTTGTAGATTAAAATTATACTTGAACTCATTGAGTCTACCAATATTGTTTGCAAGATAAATGTTCCAGGAACCCATAAATATTTACTATCAAAATGCTGATTCCTGCAACATAATGGTGACTAATATTCACCCAAACATACTGATCCCACAACAAATCTATGCACTCATATGTAATTGAGGTAAGACTTACTTCAATATTGCTACACCTTCCAGAAATTAAAGTTTTATGCCCCCCATAAATGTTAAGCTTCTTCTATATGCTGTTTCATTTTTGCTGATTCTTTGACCTCCTTATCTTACCATCTCTCAGGGAGATCTAGATTTATCTTATTGATTATTGTGATTTTGGTGTTGTTTCTTCTTTTCTTCAAATTCTTGTCAAGGTCTTATTTGGTCGATATTGATAATCACAGTCTTCTGATTTTTTTAATACTAATCAATTTAGATTTGGTGATTTAGTTTTATTTCTCACACCTAACATTTGGTAATTTCTTCCTTGGATTAAATATAAATTCCTGTCATAAAATTGCCGATATGCAATGGTCTCTTGCATCTGTAGTTAATGTAATATCTTTTTGGGGGATCAAAAATTTTTGCAATAAATCTTTTAGCAAGTACATTTTGTAAACTATCAAATGCTATTTGTTGGATATTAGTCCATTTAAATTCAATATTTTTCTTAACACAAAATGGAAAAAAGGTTTAATTAATATTAACTATTTTGGTAAATACCTACTGGGTCTGGTGAAATATCTTTTGAAAATTCGTACCCAAATTATGCTATTTTATCCATAATTGAATATACAGATATTCTTCAGTGTTTTTTAGCACATAGTTGATTTTTGACTCCTATTTTTCTTTGTTGGTTGCCACCAAACATATCTCATCTTGAATATTATTATATTTTTTCATGTCTCCTCTTGGAACATTTCTGATTGCTTTTTTAAATATCGTAATTGTTTTTTTACTCTGCATGGCATTTGAGTTCATCTAAGTAAACTTATGGAGGTGTTAATATTTGTTATGTCGCTAAAATCATCATCAATTTGGATTTGGTAATAAGTGGTTTTGAGATTGATTTTTGCAAAAATTTATTGATTCCTAATGAATGTTAATTCCAAATTCAAGGTTTGAAATAGGATATGAATCTGAATCCGTCTTATGTTTCACACCTATATCATAATCTCTGCAAACACATCAACTGCCCTTTAGTTTTCTCAATACAACTAATGGTATGTCCCTATGCTTCCTCGAGGGAAACATATAAAATGCCTTGTAATATTTGTCATAATTTCGCAATTTCTTGGGTCAATATGTGAATTGGTATTTTATGAGATTCAAAATGAGATGGGTGAAAATTTTCTTTCATTTTAATACTGTGTTCAAAATCTATTAACATTTCAGTTTCTATCAAATCTGAATTTATTGCATTAATTAAATGTATACTATTAACATTAATTACATCAGTTCTCATTCTTTCAGTCAACAACAACAATTTCAAATCAAGTGTCTGTTTCAAATGTTGCTTCAAATTATGCTAATGTCTTTATGTTTGACCCATAAAGTTGTCATAGATTAACCTTACTTAATTTATGCCTACCAATTTGTTCCCCCCAAAATTCGCTTCACTGCCAGGTGTCAATTGGTATATGTAAGATTACCCCATCAATTTCACTTTAACCAATATATTTGTTTTTTCTGTAGTCTAAAAAAAATGACCATTTCAATATCTGAATTCTCTTCAATTCTTCTGACATGTTCTATACTTTTATACTCCTTTTTAAACTTACACCCTGTTTGAAAATTATTTTCCTTTTTACATGTCTTGCATAGTTGTTCAAATACTGGACATTTTTCTCATTTTGGTGTGTGTTTGTAATTAAAATATTTGCATTTTGGTTTCACCTTCTTTATTAAGTGCATGTTAGCAATTTCCTATTGATTTTCAGTAGAGTTAAATTTTTTAATTGATTCTTGTTTTTGTATAAAATTGACACATGTGTTCAATGACATTTTACTCAATTGCAGTTATTCCAAAATTTTATATTTATGAGAAATGTTGTACATAACTTCACTTAATTATAGTTGGATTAATTCTTTTTCTATAGACATTTTGTCTTTTCCAAGACTTTCAAATGTGCCCTTAGCCATTTCTACATTTTCTAAGACAATTCCAATTATAAAATAAAGCTACTGATATAATGAGGACTTTCCTTCAAAGTTTTCCTTTTCTCTTTCCATTCGTAGACTCAATCAGTATTTGTTAGAGAAACAACCCAAGTTACAAACCATATTCACCTTGTTCTACTTCTGCTGTTAGATAGTTTTCTAGGCATAAAGTATACATGAAAGATTTTAGAAAGAAAGTGTCATTATGATTTCAAATTGCTCTATTGCTCTATATGTCTACATGTGTGTTCCCATATGTTAAGGAGAGTCTGCTACTCAAAAAAAACATTCAACACAGGTGAGAAATAAGCATGAATTTAAGAAAGAAATTCAAGTATCTTGGAGAAACATGTGTATGTTCTTTGAGGAGCAAATCAAGTAGAAATCAAAGCACCATTGAATAAGAATTGGTTTCTAGAAAACTAACAACAATATTTGATATTATCTCTTGGTTTAGAAACAATAACTCATCAAATGTGTTTAGCATTAGTGCAATGGCTTCATTCTTAATTATAAATGTCAGGTGATTCTTTAATGACAAGAAGGTAAAGGCAATTATCATTTGAAATATTGTTTTCTTTCAATTTAGGTTGGAAAATCCTCTTTTATAGAAATGTCATAATTTACCTCATATTGCTTTTTAAGCATTGGTTTTTCCCCATTTGCTTTGCTTGTTTGCAGTTTCTTAAACTCCTCAGGAATGGAAGTGACAAAAATCTCTGAGAAGCCAGTCAAAATCTCTTCAGCTAAAACATCATGGATAAATTGATACTGACTCTACAAATAATAATCAAACAGATAAACAAATGACATGTACAGAAAATAGAAACTGTTCAAGAAAATAAAAACATCAAATATTATTGGATTTTAAGATTTAATAAGTATAGTATGTCTAACTTTAAAAAGCAACCACATCAAATATAGAGTTTCTTATGATTCAGTGGTTAAAAGTGAAAGAGTTAAAAAAAAAATCTATAAAAATTAAAAAAAAACCCAAAAAACCTGTTCATAATTCTGCAGCATGGGGGAAACTTATCAAGAGATTGGAAGATAATTAAATGACATTGATTGAAGAAATGAATGTTGAATCTTTGACAACAATAGTTGTCCTCCATTTCAAAGTAATGACTACTAGACACCAAAGATGTCAATAATAATAATAATAATAATAATAATTGGTATTTCTAACATCATCATCAGACACATGTTCATAACTAAAAGAATTTTGTTTAAAGATGGAACTAGCATATTTTGTTTTACAGTAAGGTTCACCCTCTATAAGGCCAAGGAGCAACTTGAAGCTGAGGGTTATAGAGTAAAAGGCACTTTTTATGTGGATATGTGGGGAAGATAATGTGTACATTGCATTTATTTAGAGTTGGAGTAAATTTTGGTTAGAAAATACTTTTAAAGTTCAACTAGATTAACATTTAAATTGAAATGTTTTTATAATGAAAGATTTAGAAAAAAAGAATCCATTATTCTATATTGATCAATAGAGTTTCATAAATTTACAAGATTAACATGAATGAAAAGTTTAAAAGAGACAAAATTCAAAAAATTTCTAACTTCTGACATACTTTGTTTTGTACCATGAATGCCCTTTGCTGAAAGAGTTCATTGACACATGAAACAATATCAGTGGCTGGTTTCTTCCATAATTGTTCCAAAAGAATATCTAACGCAATATAAGTCCCCGTTCTTCCATCACCAGCACTGAAAGAAAAAAAATGATCCAAATACAAATACATTTCTTTCTTACAAAAGAGAGAAAAATTTAAATATACACAACAACAATTCACTACACTACATTGGAATCTTTTTTTAAACAAATCTTGTATGTTTGGTAACTACTACTATAGATGAAGAGGCTATGCGGGTGAGTGATTGTGCAAACTAATCTGTATGGTTGGAAAATTGTTTCATATGACTTAATGGTAAATAAATAAATAGAGGTACACTGCTTTGCAGCCCTTACATATTTTGAAATAAATGTGAGGAAGAAATAAGTATTTGTAATAGAAAATATAATTATTAATTTGAAAAAAATTATCAAGTAAAAAAATCAAACTAAGCACATAAAAAAGAGGAATCCATACTTTGCTATTTCAATAAATATTAATCTAAGTAGACGTTTGCTATTTGTTTGTGGGGTGGGGGATGACCTTCACCTTTGTAAATTATAATATGGTAAATACTAAAATTGGTATGAATTGTCACTGTGGCTACTATTTCTTGAATGAAAAGGTGTTTCATGTGATATAAGTTTGCAATTCCATCCTTAAAAAACAAACTTCTTGTGGGGCATGTTTACATTAATAAAAAGGATGTTTCAAATCAAAGCTAAGTTATAGTCTTGGAACAATGATAGACCTTCTATGGCATTCAGGTATTGTCAATTTATTGTTTGTTCTGAAAGTCTGTTGTTTGATAATTTAATGTCTATCATTGAATTTCCAGATGGATTTTATTAAGAAAATATATGAATTGTTAAAATGATTAAATTTATTTCAATGATGTTAATAATTTTAATATATTGAAGGTTTTGTTGATTTTTCTAATCTATGTATTAGGGACTGCATTGTTTTTACAATCTGAAAAACTTTCCATTTATTAATTATTATACTAGCAAAATGTTAAAAGGCTTGAATAATAAAAAATAAAATCGGACTCTTTAATCAGCTGTATTTTAAAAATAAACAAATTGTCCCTAAAAACTTATGAAGTCATTTATATTTTGATCAACACTCCAACAGAGCTATACCCTTATCAGTTATAAACATACAAATATATAATAAACATTACTTATTGAATGTAATGTAAGTCAAGAAATTACCTGCAGTGGACTACAAAAGGTGGTTTTGAAGATGGTGAAAATCGTACTTTATTTCGGAATTCAATGAAAGAAGCTGGTTCCTCTAGGATACCATGATCTGGCCATATGGTGCATTGAAAATGATGTACAAATCTTTTTTCTCTCATATAATACTAAAATAAAGATAATCTTAAAATATAGGAGGGAATTTACATTATTTATGTCATGATAAAATAAATAGAAAGAATAGTAATACAAAGTTTCTATATAGCCCCTTGTGTAGATTAGATTTTTACTAACAACTTTTCTATTTATTTACACTGTTTATATTCAGACTATTGTCCTCATTGTATGAAGACTATAGTCTCAATATAAATAGTGTGAATAATGATAACTCCTCATCCCAGAAATTCAGACAGCAATTTTTCTATAATGCAAATGAAAGTGAATTTATTAAAAAAATAAGACATGTTTCCTTAGAGGAATCTAAACTTTTAGCCAATCAAGCATCTTCTTGAATACAAGGAATATTTTTTTTCTGACAAATGGATGAGAAGAAGTGGGCTAGTATCCAAATGTGTTCCAATTTTAAAATATTAGTTCACTCAATAAAATATACCTCTCAAAGATTGTCATACAATAAGATTTATAGCTTAAGGACAGAATGAGAGAGTGAGTTCAATACAAAAAACAGAACACACAAATTAATCTGGTATTTTTTATTAATACTCATACATTTTTAAACACAATGAATTTTACTCACTCATCAAATACCAAAATTGTTGTTACATAAAATCAATGTTATTTAATTTTATTTCCATTCTCTGTGTTCTTTTAAATCTATTTGTTGTGGAATTACCACAGAGGCTGTAGTTCTGCAACAATACTAATATGTTTGGATAAAAATATTCACCATTATGTTGCTGGTATCACTACTTTTGATATGAGTATATGTACTTTGTATAGTAAATATTTACAGGCTCCTGGAACATTTATCCCGCTAACAATATTGGCAGGTAAAAATAAGTAGCACAAAACAATGAATACAAAACTGATGATAATGCATGTTATTAACAAAAGGAATTACACGTGTATACAATTGTACCGAATAGAAATAACATTAAAACTAGCTATAAGTAGAATGTGCTTGTTTGTTTGTGTGTGTGTATATGTGTGTGTTTATGAAACAAGCATGTGTGATAGACATGTTTCTGTGAGAGAGAGAGAGAGAGTGTGAGTGTGAGTTCAAAAGTCAATAGAGAACCAAAGAAGTGAAAGCTCCTCAGCGCAACATTTCTACCTATGTCAACTACATCTGAAAGCAAGAGTTAAAAAAAGAGAGAATATCATTGCCTTTCTATAGACTCTTTAGTGAATGATAGACTATATCCAGTCATTTGCATGAGTGTTATGAAAGACTTTGTGGTACTGGGAAGGAGTTTTTAGTTTTAACAGCTGAAAGTTATTTTCGAATATGGCGGCCATCTCCTCAACTGATTATGAGAAATGAGAGAAATTATGCTTTAGAGGCTGTGAATATGAAGGAACCCACGTTATTCCCAAATATTACATCTAACCAATCACTACTAAATCTAGATGCTTTAGTCAAAATGACTGGGATTTTATTGACATGGAAATAAATAAACTTTTAGCCAATGAAATTATTGAGCCAAGTATTTTGCCATGGCATGCCAAAGTCATTAAAGATGAAATCAAAAGATATAGAAAAAGATGGTGTGTGGATTACTAACAAAGATAAAATATATACACTAAACCTGGTGCCTACCAGTTTGCTAAGGATTAATGATTTAGTTACAAAGCTTGCAAAGTATGAATATTTCTCAACATTCAACTTAAAAGTGTCTGTCATCAAGCAACCTGACAAAAAAAGTACACAGATTTGAAGACAATGTTTGACTTTATCTGTTTATTCAACTTCCATTCAGGGTGTTACCTTTTTCCAACAATCAATGAACAAGACTGTAAAAGAATAAAATCTGAAAGATATGTCATTAGAGGTTGAGACAGAAAAGGAAGCATGATAAGAACATCAAAGAATTTCTAAAGGTCATAAAGTTTGTAAGATCAAGAAATCTCCATTTTTTTAACTGAAGATGTTAAAAAAATATGTGCATCTTTGTTCAGAAAAAAATCTTTAAAATGGTTGAAGGTGTGTGCCTTCTGATGCCATTGGCTCAATGATAGGAAGAAAAAATATTGCAGACTCATTCCATCATTTTCACAGAAAATGGTTGATAGAATAGTCCAGATGTGCTAACTATGGGGTTGATAGTATAACATGGGTGTATTGGCTATGGATTATTTTATCTACTTTTGAATGCATATAATGTCAATGACAGTGAACAAGAGAGGAAAGGAAACCAACGAGGTGAAAGAGTGAATTTACTTGCAGAGTTTGTGCTGAATTGAAACCCCAGATCTGTTGACCTCCCAAAGATACACTAATGAAAGCTACTGAAACAATAGAACTTATCAGTCTTGATGTTAAGTGACTTCTCTCAATGTCTTCTCATAATTCATACTTGTTCTCAATTGTTATTGAATATTCTCGCTATGCATTTGCATTCCCATGTCTAAATATGCACACCTTTTTTTTAATTGAGTTCACCCCAAGCAAAGCAGTCAAACCACTAAGACACAAGGGGTTACTGGGTGTTAAAGAATTAGAAAAAAAAATATTACTAATGAGTGAGAACAAAAGAAGAGTAGATAATGACACATATTGCATTTAAATTTTTAAAGGTTAAAGTTGACTGGAAAACATGGCGCCAAAATAGAGTTCCACAATTGAGAACTGTAAGAAAAAAACGGTTAGTATAGAACTTAAAGTTACGTCTAGCCTACTCAACCTTAAATTGATGAGACCTCAGCACCAGTCCAGTAGTGTGCTTAAATTCATAAAGTCTAGGTACTATAGTGAAGAACAATATTTGTTTTGACTATGTACAGAAATGGAACACAAGGCCAAAATGGGGAAAAGGACAGTCTTTTTCTGTCTTAATGTTACACTTAGCTAGCCACAAACACTGACCCAAACATACAACAATATTCCTTACACCAAAACAATGCATTCTTACTTACCATGTTTACTTAATGTGTCAGAAATTCTATGAAGTCCTAACTAGTCCCCATATGTACAATTCATTGTCTGTCAGGGGAGGGGAATAAAACAACAAATTTAAAAAATCTAACCCCAATGAATATTTACAAAAATGTACAAAACTATTTACAAGAAACTAAACAAAATAATATTAGTAATAAAACCCACCACAATCATTAACTGTGGCAGAAAAATCAGTTAACTAGACAAAATCAATGTGGGACTTTAATAATATAAAACATTTATTCATCCCAAGCACTCACTCAAACACAAACTCATTCAAACACAACAGCAAATACAAAATTCACACCTGAAATGAAATCTGACATCACTGACCACCTAACAAGGGAGGGGATGGGGAATTAAACGTAAAAGGGGCCGATAAGCATACATCCCCTAGCTAAGTTAACTGGAATAAAGAAACTAAGCACACAAAAACAACTCTAAGATAACCTAATTTTTTTTTTGGGGGGGTGCCAAAGTTCAACACAGAGAGAACAATATCCTGATGCCTAACCGGCATCAAAGTGCCACTCCAAGTCAGCTTCTTTCACTCAACACAAATGCGTAAGATTCACCCACCTTTTGTCAAACTCTGATGAAGGGAGTTGCCACCTTTTTGTCCTAATCTCGACTTAAAGCTGATGCTTAAAGTACAAGATCAGTTGGGAAGAAGTGAAATTCTCACCCCCATAGAATCCCTTCTGATGTGTCATCCAAATCACAACTCTCATAACCCATAGCAAGCAAAAGAACACATAGTGTTCAGCCTTCATCAACGGCAGAGCCACATTACTACAGACAGGACTAGCCTTGAGGATGAAGAACTTTCCCTACAGCATGCAAACCATGAGGCCTTCAACAAACTTGCACAATGGCATTACAACCCTGCAGTGAGAGAAGGCTTAACCCAGAGTCTTGACCTCCCTATCACAGCAAATGTAGTTTGGAGATTTCTCCAAGCCCGCCAAAGTCTTTTGCTAACCCAGAGGTCCCTGTGAAGCACCAGTCAGGTGAGTGATGCCTCATCATTATTGAGGTATTTTAACCCGGGCACCCAAGGCCATATTGAGCAGGCCTCCTGCTTCATAAGATTGAGCTTGTCAATCAGCTCATCATGAATGGACCCCTGACTAACACATGATATAATGTCCTTTGAGGCAACATCTGGACACTGGAGAGGCCACCCCATGCTCATAAGAAGCATTTCAGAGCAATACAAAATTCACAATAGACGGATAGAAGGAGCACTCATTTTGTCCTCAGGTTGCTCAGATTTACAAGGGAAATGATTATGGAAATCCACAATTTGATTAAGCTTATTAACTGCCTACAAACCTTGTTTAGCATGTGTGGAATGCCAGGTTATATTCACTTGAAGGCTGTTTTTTATATCATGAGAATTGAAGAAGTATTTACTGAGTAAAGGTGTTGCTACCTTTAATTCACCACCATATCATCTCCAATGTAATATACAGGCAGAGCAATATATTGGGGTTATATGGAAAACTATTTGCTTGATTTTTAAGTCTCTGTACCTAACAGAAAACATTGGGAACAAGTTTTACCACAGACCCTTCATTCTATTTAATCTTCATTGTGTATTGCTATTAACTGTACATGCCATAAGCATTTCTTCAAGTTTCAGAGATGTACTTCTCATGGGAACTAGCTCACATCTTGGTTAATGAAACCTGGACCCATACTGTTAAGATGATTCATCTGTACTAGCAAAAGCCACCTCTTAGTAGATAAAGTTGAACTGATTGATAGCAATCCAACCTTTGCTAACATCAAGTATCTTGACTGAAAACAATCATCTGTATCAGTTAGGAGATTTGGCTCCCTATCTTGATCATTCAGAACCCTTTCACAAACCTCTAATAAATCTTCCACTGAAGAAAGTTGTAGTCTGACACTTGTCCAGTTACCTACTCTAGATGAGTCTGACATCTCTTGAAAGTGAAAGCCATCAAACAGAAAATCAATATCCACAACTAATGGTGTATAATATGGCCCAATTTTGGAGGTTGATTCATATATCAAAGACCTCTTCACAATATGGGTGGAATTAAAATAAGTAAACTATTATTTAGTAATTAAACAAATTATATACTTTAGTAATTATCACTATAAAAGAAAAAAGTGTTTTCATTTTACTAGGAGGGAAGAAAGTCATAATATGGAAATTTATAAGTCATGTGAGTTCACATTTCTTATAAATAGTAACATGATCAAATATAGCAGCCATCATTTGAACTAATAGAGCATTGAGTTGAGATGAACTGATCAGCAATGACAACCACCAAAATAGAAAAGCTTTTTACTTTCTCATAATCTTCAAAGATTAAAATACAATGTCAATCACCATCTTCTGTCATCTTGAACTCTGTTTCTATACTGTCCTTTCCTCACTTCTCCTCAATAATGTCATCTTATCCACTTTTACTCCTTGTAACCCTGTACATCCTTGTAGCATTATCACCATCTTCTGTCATCCTAAACTCTGTTTCTTTATTGTCCTTTCCTTACTTGTCCTCGAAAATGTCATCTTATCCACTTTTACTCCTTGTAACCCTGTACATCCTTGTAGCATTATTACCATCTTCTGTCATTCTAAACTCTGTTTCTTTATTGTCCTTTCCTCACTTCTCCTCAAAAATGTCATCTTACCCACTTTTACTCCTTGTAACCCTGTACATCCTTGTAGCATTATCACCATCTTCTGTCATCCTAAACTCTGTTTCTTTATTGTCCTTTCCTTACTTGTCCTCGAAAATGTCATCTTATCCACTTTTACTCCTTGTAACCCTGTACATCCTTGTAGCATTATTACCATCTTCTGTCATCCTAAACTCTGTTTCTTTATTGTCCTTTCCTCACTTCTCCTCAAAAATGTCATCTTACCCACTTTTACTCCTTGTAACCCTGAACATACTTGTAGCATTATCACCATATTGTGTCATCCTAAACTCTGTTTCTTTATTGTCCTTTCCTCACTTCTCCTCAAAAATGTCATCTTATCCACTTTTACTCCTTGTAACCCTATACATCCTTCTAGCATTATCACTATCTTCTGTCATCCTAAACTCCGTTTCTTTATTGTCCTTTCCTCACTTCTCCTCAATAATGTCATCTTATCCACTTTTACTCCTTGTAACCCTGTACATCCTTGTAGCATTATCACCATCTTCTGTCATCCTAAACTCTGTTTCTTTATTGTCCTTTCCTCACTTCTCTTCAATAATGTCATCTTATCCACTTTTACTCCTTGTAACCCTGTACATCCTTGTAGCATTATCACCATCTTCTGTCATCCTAAACTCCGTTTTTTATAGTCCTTTCCTCACTTCTCCTCAATAATGTCATCTTATCCACTTTTACTCATTGTAACCCTGTACATCCTTGTAGCATTATTACCATCTTCTGTCATCCTAAACTCTGTTTCTTTATTGTCCTTTCCTTACTTCTCCTCAAAAATGTCATCTTATCCACTTTTACTCCTTGTAACCCTGTACATCCTTGTAGCATTATCACCATCTTCTGTCATCCTAAACTCCATTTCTTTATTGTCCTTTCCTCACTTCTCCTCAATAATGTCATCTTATCCACTTTTACTCATTGTAACCCTGTACATCCTTGTAGCATTATCACCATCTTCTGTCATCCTAAACTCTGTTTCTTTATTGTCCTTTCCTCACTTCTCCTAAATAATGTCATCTTACCCACTTTTACTCCTTGTAACCCTGTACATCCTTGTAGCATTATCACCATCTTCTGTCATCCTAAACTCTGTTTCTTTATTGTCCTTTCCTCACTTCTCCTCAATAATGTCATCTTACCCACTTTTACTCCTTGTAACCCTGTACATCCTTGTAGCATTATCACCATCTTCTGTCATCCTAAACTCTGTTTCTTTATTGTCCTTTCCTCAATTCTCCTCAATAATGTCATCTTACCCACTTTTACTCCTTGTAACCCTGTACATCCTTGTAGCATTATCACCATCTTCTGTCATCCTAAACTATATTTCTTTATTGTCCTTTCCTCACTTCTCCTCAATAATGTCATCTTATCCACTTTTACTCATTGTAACCCTGTACATCCTTGGAGCATTATAACCATCTTCTGGCATCCTAAACTCTGTTTCTTTATTGTCCTTTCCTCACTTCTCCTCAATAATGTCATCTTATCCACTTTTACTCCTTGTAACCCTGTACATCCTTGTAGCATTATCACCATCTTCTGTCATCCTAAACTCTGTTTCTTTATTGTCCTTTCCTCACTTCTCCTCAATAATGTCATCTTATCCACTTTTACTCATTGTAACCCTGTACATCCTTGTAGCATTATCACCATCTTCTGTCATCCTAAACTCTGTTTCTTTATTGTCCTTTCCTCACTTCTCCTAAATAATGTCATCTTACCCACTTTTACTCCTTGTAACCCTGTACATCCTTGTAGCATTATCACCATCTTCTGTCATCCTAAACTCTATTTCTTTATTGTCCTTTCCTCACTTCTCCTCAATAATGTCATCTTACCCACTTTTACTCCTTGTAACCCTGTACATCCTTGTAGCATTATCACCATCTTCTGTCATCCTAAACTCCATTTCTTTATTGTCCTTTCCTCAATTCTCCTCAATAATGTCATCTTATCCACTTTTACTCCTTGTAACCCTGTACATCCTTGTAGCATTATCACCATATTCTGTCATCCCAAACTCCGTTTCTTTATTGTCCTTTCCTCACTTCTCCTCAAAAATGTCATCTTATCCACTTTTACTCCTTGTAACCCTGTACATCCTTGTAGCATTATCACCATCTTCTGTCATCCTAAACTCCGTTTTTTATAGTCCTTTCCTCACTTCTCCTCAATAATGTCATCTTATCAACTTTTACTCATTGTAACCCTGTACATCCTTGTAGCATTATTACCATCTTCTGTCATCCTAAACTCTGTTTCTTTATTGTCCTTTCCTCACTTCTCCTCAATAATGTCATCTTACCCACTTTTACTCCTTGTAACCCTGTATATCCTTGTAGCATTATCACCATCTTCTGTCATCCTAAACTCCGTTTCTTTATTGTCCTTTCCTCACTTCTCCTCAAAAATATCATCTTATCCACTTTTACTCCTTGTAACCCTGTACATCCTTGTAGCATTATCACCATCTTCTGTCATCCTAAACTCTGTTTCTTTATTGTCCTTTCCTTACTTGTCCTCAATAATGTCATCTTACCCACTTTTACTCCTTGTAACCCTGTATATCCTTGTAGCATTATCACCATCTTCTGTCATCCTAAACTCCGTTTCTTTATTGTCCTTTCCTCACTTCTCCTCAAAAATATCATCTTATCCACTTTTACTCCTTGTAACCCTGTACATCCTTGTAGCATTATCACCATCTTCTGTCATCCTAAACTCCGTTTTTATAGTCCTTTCCTCACTTCTCCTCAATAATGTCATCTTATCAACTTTTACTCATTGTAACCCTGTACATCCTTGTAGCATTATCACCATCTTCTGTCATCCTAAACTCCGTTTCTTTATTGTCCTTTCCTCACTTCTCCTCAATAATGTCATCTTATCCACTTTTACTCCTTGTAACCCTGTACATCCTTGTAGCATTATCACCATCTTCTGTCATCCTAAACTCCGTTTTTTATAGTCCTTTCCTCACTTCTCCTCAATAATGTCATCTTATCAACTTTTACTCATTGTAACCCTGTACATCCTTGTAGCATTATCACCATCTTCTGTCATCCTAAACTCCGTTTCTTTATTGTCTTTTCCTCACTTCTCCTCAATAATGTCATCTTATCCACTTTTACTCCTTGTAACCCTGTACATCCTTGTAGCATTATCACCATCTTCTGTCATCCTAAACTCCGTTTTTTATAGTCCTTTCCTCACTTCTCCTCAATAATGTCATCTTATCAACTTTTACTCATTGTAACCCTGTACATCCTTGTAGCATTATTACCATCTTCTGTCATCCTAAACTCTGTTTCTTTATTGTCCTTTCCTCACTTCTCCTCAATAATGTCATCTTACCCACTTTTACTCCTTGTAACCCTGTACATCCTTGTAGCATTATCACCATCTTCTGTAATCCTAAACTCCGTTTCTTTATTGTCCTTTCCTCACTTCTCCTCAATAATGTCATCTTATCCACTTTTACTCATTGTAACCCTGTACATCCTTGTAGCATTATCACCATCTTCTGTCATCGTAATCTCTGTTTCTTTATTTTCCTTTCCTCACTTCTCCTCAATAATATCATCTTATCCACTTTTACTCATTGTAACCCTGTACATCCTTGTAGCATTATTAACTTACTAGGGATAAAATGGCCTATTTTAAAAAAAAAAAAAAAAAAAAGTAAAGCTGATAATCACAAAAATATTAGGTTCGTGCAAAAATAATGACGTAATAATGTCGTTTTTGACATATTTTTTAACGTCAAAAAACAACATTATTACATCATTATATTTGCATAAACCTAATACAAGAGCTTTTCAATTTTGTTTCTCTAGCTATGTGAGTTCATATAAAGTTAATTAGATGGATAGATAATGTATAAACTGGTATAAATAGACATAACTTGATGTGGATATCAGAATGTGATAGATCACACAAGTGGAGCAGACAAGTTATAAATACCTTTCTCTAATTCTTCTGTTATACGTATAATTAATTTTTGTTCTCTTACTATTCCCCTTTGTTCCTGTTTTGTCATCCATTTACATAAGCTCGTTAAGTAGATTACTTTCTGTTTCTCTCTCTATCCCTCTTGCCTTTATTATGTCTTGAGAATGTCACATTCTTCAAACACTCTTTCCTCATTATGTAACTGAAAATTTTATTTTCTTTCTGTTTCTAATTACAAGTTTCCTTTGTATTTCCATTTTCCTTAAAACTTCCTTATTCCTCATATGCTGTATCAATCCTTCTATAGAACTCCATCTCTGTGGCCTCTAATCTCCACTTTGTGTGTGAAGAAACTGTCTGGCATTGATATTGCATTACAGCAATTGAGCACTCCTTGCTTTGTAATAGTTTGTTTAATGTTTAGAAGGCACTTTTTGCAAGTTCAATTTCTCTCTGGATTCAATTATTATTAACTATTATGGACATGATCTAAATAATCATGTGCCACAATTTACTCAAGGCAAAGTCCTAATATTTTTCCAGTCTTTTCCTGTGGTTTGATTGTAGAGCCATAACCATCATCTGGCAGATTTACTTTTTCTTGTTTATGGCAACTAGTAACATTTTTCTAATTTGGATACTGTAGTCAATTTGAATCTATTCTTTTTAATTTCTGGGGTAATCTTTGATAGTATCTGTTTATGTGTTGAATCAAAGTCTTTGCACAATTCCCAGTGTATCACCATTTTCTTACTCTATCATGTTTTTGTCTTTTTACTTTTTCACTGTTAACTCAAGAGTTACACCAAGTGCAAGAATTCTAAAGATAACAAAGAAAAAAAATTCTAAACATTTTATCATGTTTATTTTGAATGTCCTGTATATATTGTGTATAATTAATTTATTTTCAAAGGAAATTAAACATACTAGTGGTAGTAGTGGTATTCCACAGGAGTACATTTATATGAGTTCAGAAATCAGATATCTGTCTAGTTCTGGCCATCTTCTACAGTTTGACCAGTCAAAATGGAGAAAAGCATATGATTTTCTTTTTCATCTTCTTCAAAAACAGATTTTACCTTAGGAAATGATTTCAGCTATTGAATGTCAAAAGTTTTTGTTACAAGTAAGCTTTACCTCTCTCTCGCTGCCTCTCTCTCTCTCTCTCTCTCTCTCTCTCTCTCTCTGTATTTGAATTATTTTCAAGATAATGCTTTGAGAAAATAAAACATATTTTCATCAGTTGAATTTTGTTGTAAGGAATTGTCCTTAACAGTCATGTGTTTTCAACCCATTTGAAATCAGTGACAAATTTTGAAAATGCACAACATCTTGTTAGTGTCAATGAGAAAATCTGTTCATTAAATAATTAGTAAATATTTTAAACAATCAAGTGATATGATTTTATAGCCAATGATAAGATACAGTAGAAGTTTGGAACATCAGTGTCATTCCCTTGCTTAAAAGAGAAGTAATTGTTTTTCACACTCAAGTCAATGATTTGTTGATACATAGTACACAGAAAAACCTCTCTTTATAAGAATATTTTGCTGAAGCCTTTAATTTGTGCTTTATGTTAATATAAATACTTTTGTCCTGAAGAAATTCATTCCATTAACTCTATTTGTTTCAATCTTGTTATTGTTATCTATATCTTTATGATCTGATTTTTGTTTGTAATTTTGTTTGTTACTGTCAAAGAACAAAAACAGCATATCATAGCAAGATTTTTGTTAGAACAATACCTTGAAAATGCTTCTAATACAAAAAATAAAGGAACTTGCAGTCTAATTTAGAACTTAAAAATAATAGTATTTGGTCTGCATTTATATTCACATTGATAATGATTTAATTTTTGTATTGGTGTTTTAAAGCTGAAATGAAAATAGCATCTACTTTAAAAAATGAAAGGAAATGAAATATAACTAATTGAAAAAAATACCTTTATTTCCCCACCTCCGAAAAAAAAAAAAAAAAAAATATGCTGAGTACATATTTTTATGTTGAAATAAAATTTATTAACAAAATAACTCATTTCATTAGTCTAACTATTCATGCAAAATTACTATCAATTTTCATATCTTTTTTCATATTTTTTCCATTTCATCATGAATATTTTAAAACTGTTACAAAAAGAAAATAAATTGTAAGCATGTTTTCTTTTGTCTGAATTTAAGAAATGAAGAATTCTTATTTACACTATTTATATTAGGACTATTGTTCTCATCAACAAAAATGATGAAAATAGTCAATATATAGTGTAAATAATGTAGGCATGTATGTTCAAAAATCACGTAACGTTAGACTCCTACTGATTAGGGATTAGTATATGTAAATGTAAAGTTAACTTGACATTTTAAAGGTAGTTTGGCTAATTATAGAGTAGTTGCTTTTATTTATTTGCCAATAATTATAATACAAATTCTATAAATAGAAAGTAGCTTGACATCAAGCATAATGCTCTATTTTTGTGACCTTTAAGCAGATATATAGAAAAATTAACTTCTGCTTTTTGTGACTTGGGATTTGTAATATTACTTGGAGATTCAAGAGTGAATCATTAATTTTCCTTCAGCTTCAAATAGTTTTTTGCATTACTACCTACCTTCTTGATTGCTAGAATTCGGTAAACATAGACCATGGTATGTTTCTCTTGAACACATTGGATTTGAAATTTTCCATGATTTTCTATTTCATTCAGTTTTGGCCAGTAGACACAGCATTTCAACTGAAAACAATAGCAAAAGGAAAAAATTATGTAGACACTTTTTTAGTAGCGGCATTTATTGAAATGAGAAATGTAGTTTTATATAAACATTGAGAGAAAAATTTGATTTTTGTTATATAATCAAATCAAAAACATTTATTCACAAATTTTACAAAAATGTGAATGAGTCAATTTAAAAAATTATATGTAAAATGGTTGGAAAGAAAGTTCTGTCATTTGTTTTGCCAAAATAAGTTTAAGCCATTGGTTGTTCATATACGACAAAGTTAGGCATATAACATTGTGTTCTGAACTTCCTTTTTCCTTCGAAAAATATTTGATGTCAACCATGAATAAATCTTCAAGTGATGAGATACATTCAAGTCAATGCATGCATTGAAAGATCCAAAAAGGTTAATCATTTTCAAAGACAGTGAGGAGTAATTTGGATTATCAATGGAAATAAAATCTTAAAAAAATGTTAGGAAATATACCAATTATGAAAAAGTTGGAAAAATTATAAATATTATGCCTAAGAATTTCTCAATTGAATTTATAATTGGTTATTAAATATGAGGAAAGTTCTTGGGATAAATTCATTAATTAGTTGATCAGATTTTGGGTAGTGGATTCAGTAATGCCACAAGGGTGAGTATATATAAAGAAAAAAAATACCTACAAATTTATACATAATCAACTAAAAAAGTGAATAATTGTGAAACATGGCAGCTCTTTCATGATAGTCATTTTAAAATTCAAAGATTATGTATTGTTACCATATCAGAAAATTAAAAAAACAATATTTTTGGAAAGAAACTCAGAAATGCGCAATGATCAATAGAAAAGCAAAGGTTTAAAAGATACTGTAAAAGTTCAAAATGTTAAAGAAAAAAATAACACCTACAAATTTATACATAATCAACTCTACAGCAATCAGAGAGAATTATTGTACAATTACAAGACAGACATTTGTTGATGTTTGTAATAACTCTCTCTTTCTGAAAGTGTTTATAATTTCTATAATGTCTGTATAATTTTGGTTGCACATGCAGTGTTTACATATGTACTAGTATATGTTTTGCATATTAGGTGCCAAATACATAACTTATTCAAATGAATAGGTAGATTTTTTTTTTACCTTTCCCTTTTCCATAATTTCAGTTAGCATAACAATTGTGCTGCATTTTTCTTGCCAAATCATCCTCCAAAAATCCTCGATTGTTCCTTCCAAAGGTCCTAAAATTTAAAGTTCAGGTACATAGAGAGTGATTAATAGGTCAAGTAGAATTCTCAAACATATTTTTTGTTTTTACAATTTCAAAAATAACTCTTCCTAAATTGATGCTATAATTTCATATATATTGGAAACCAAAATACAATCTAATAAAGCCACTAATTATGAAATTTGGCAGCCTTAGAAAGCAAAAAGAATAGAAGAGTAATCAAGACAAGTAGATAGGAATTGGCATTGTATTTAAATTTTTGATGATCAAAATTGGATGTAAAGCAAGAAGCAGGAAGAGTGTTCCACGTGTGCACAGTTTGATAGAAGAAACTGTTTGCATTGTACTTATGGTTACAGCTAACCATTTCAAGTGTAATATGATGACATCTTGCTGCTAATTTAGTAGTACACTTATTTTCATAAAGTCTAGGCATCATAGTGAAGAGTTCATCCAAACAGTTACTATGAAATTATTTATAGAAAAGGTACTGGAAAAATGTATTACAGTAGTGGGAAAGTCACTGAAGCTGAGATGTCAGCTCAGGTCCAATAATATTACTGATTCTTCTTTAGATTTTCTAAATATACACTGTGAAACACTAGCAGAAGTGGCAGCAATATTCAAAGTATGAACGAATGGTAGACTTATAAATATGCAACATAGATTCTGGAGAGAAAAACTGTCAAGCACAATACAATGAGCTAACTTTTTTAGAAGCAGACCTAGCAATGGATTCAATATAATCTTTCCACTTCATATCAGCTGAGAATGTTAGACCAAGAAGTGTAACAAGTCACTCTCATGTGATGTGAGGTGCTTAACCAATTCTAAGTTAATTGGTGTCTTGAGTAGTTTACCAAAAAGAGGTAGAAGACTAATAGGTCAATAGTTTAAAGGGTCACATGGTTCACCTGAGGTCTTAAAGATTGGGTCAACAGAGGAGAATTTCCAAAAAGAATAAAAGCAAGAGGCAGCAAAGCTTGTTAGGGATTGAACTCACAACCTTTCTACTTGCTAGTGTTTGTCTAACAATTCTTCAAATGAAACTGACAGTAATTACCTTTGTTCTCCAACGGAAAGATAAAAACAATTTCAGAATGAAATAAAAGGTACTGTTTGAAATTCTTTAGAAGTTGTTGGAAGGCAGGAGAGTGTACCAGCCAAGAGGTAGTGATCAAAACAAGAAAGATGAGATGCTAGTTTTATATTTCATTATCATAGTTTGATAAAAGGATTTCCCAATAGCAAATTCAGTGTATTTTCTTGGATGTTTTAAGTTGTGTCTATTCACTTATATTCTCACATGAGATGGAAACATTTCAAATGAGAGACATACAATGTTTTAAGCACGACAAATCAGTTAATGTTAGTGACTTGATCTCTGCCAAGCATAAAAAAAATTGGGATTTTTTTAAGGATTACAGTTTGTATGTAATAAACCTAATAGGTATAAGTTTGTTCTGTCTTTAAATTGATTAAAATAGAAAGACTATGTGCTGACATTATTCAGAAGAGTTTTTATTTATAAACAATGTTGAGAGAAATCAAATGTACCCAATCAGTTTGTGATTAATGCAAATATTAACAAGATCATATGCAACAGTATAAAAACTTATTGCTTTTATGCAGAGTGAGTAAGTCTGCTTATTTTAAAAGCAACAGAGAAATAAAAATAGAAATTGCAAAGTGAAATCAAAATAATTTTAAAAGTGCCAATGAGTGAATTTAAATGCAATGTCAAATTGGAAAAAACAAAAATTATCACAATCTAAAAGAAGAATAGTGAACCTGTAGGCTATGTAGAATCAGGATAGAAAATGATAAATATCTACATGAAGAATTCAAAATGAAAATGGAAAGGGATTCAATCTAAGAGAAATCTGAAGGCAAAATAAAATTGAAATGAAAAAAGATAAAACATCTTAAGTTTGAAAGAAAAAATAAAAAAAAATTAATGTATGTAAAAGCTGAATGCAAATTAAGATCAAAATATAATAGAATCTATATTTATTTAATGTCATCTTCCTTAGGGTATAGACATTAATGGCTCTCCACACATTCCTTTCTTTGTTATCTATGACTTGGAATCTTATTGCAATGATTTCTCATTAATTCTTTAATTTTGAATACAGTTTTCTGCTTCCAAGATTAGTTACTGCCAAAATTTAGAGAACCCAATATTCTCTGCTTTTCCTAGTTGAGGTGAGAAAATCAATTAATACCTTTCTTAATGGCAAAGCTATGAAAAAGAATAGATTTTAAGTAATAAAATTGTAATGAAATGTGATGAATAGTGAGAGAAAAATAGTAAATCTGAATGTAAAATGAAATCGACCATGAGAAGTCAAGGAATCTTTAGCAACAAAGAGAAAAGAGATGCTAAAAATAATAGAATATATTAAGAGGTGAATTAAAAAGAAAATCAAAACTGAAGATAAAGATCATACAGAATGGAATGAAAAACACAATGTTTCATGAAACTATGTTTCAAAGCTTGCTTCAATATCAAATATTAATGTCAACATATTTTAATACTAAAAAGTAAATGATTATTAGTTCTGATCATGTCAAAATTTTCATAATATGAAAATCCTGAATAATTTTCATTTTGTTCATTAATTGTCTAAACAAGCATATGTTATGTATTCATCACAAATAAAAATAAATTGAAATATTAGATATACACTAATAATTATTGCAATTATATTTCTGAAGAATGAAAAGATCAAAATATATATTAAAATTCATGCTGTGGTTATTATCTTTATCAATTACAATGTAAGTTTTGTCACAAGAGTAAAACAAATAATGGCTTTAAATTTTCACTGAACATGACAATGAAATTTTAAATATATTCAAAAGTAAATTCAGTCATTTTAAAAATTGATGTAATTTTAAAAGAAAGCATATTTAAATATTTATTTTTAAAATATTTTTATTAAAATAGTTTCTTTTATTCAGTTTTTCATTTCTAGATGATAAAAATGTCCCTACCTTGTGTTGCAATGTAATTGTCTCCTACCTGAAACAAAAAAATAATTGGTAGCAATTATATCCTGTGCAATATTTCTGAATTAGTATAAGATAGAAGAAAATTTTAATATCTCTGTCCTATAATATTTGTTACATTTTATTCAAGGTTGTTTACATGTCCTTGTGATAATTTCATTTTGTTATATTTAAACACAACAGTTGCAGCTTAAAACAAATTGTTCAAAGGTAGACAACAATTGAAATTTCCAAAATTCTATCTGCTGTGTTTATATATTTTAGAAGATAATATAAAAAAAATGGGTGGAAATTTAAGAACATGTAAGGTAACACCAGAAAATTACAAATGATATTAGAAATACTGTCTTCTAACATTTGTGACAATGTTCTAAAATGAGAAAATTAATGAATGCATCCATAAGTGCTGCTTCAAAAGACTTAAAAGTAAAAATGCTAAAAAGTGATTAAATCTAAATATTGCTCAAAATTAATTATTCCAAGCAATGAATTAATAATTATTTAATTTTCCTTGAGTTTATCATTTGATTTTATTTACAAAATCAACAAACATTTTGTAACAAATTTCACAACACTCACAAGATAGTGGTATATTATATAAATATTAATATTTTATAAAAGTACATTTACTCTTTAGTACAGGACTGCACAATTAAAAAATGGGAAAGACCACATAACTTGCAGAAAAGAGTAAACTTTTAGAATTATGGATTGAAAAAATAGTGCAAATGCATTGATGCATCCCAAAGGTCGAATGTCTTAATCAAATAAGAAAGATTATGCATTGTTCTTGGTAATAGTTAAGCATGAAAGAACTATTTTTTTTTTTTTGGTGAGAAGAAAGTTTTAAAATTAGATTTTGATACTTTACCTGACATGCCCTTATTTTTAACCATGGGTTATGTGATTTTTTTTTATTTTTTAGATATTTCAACATTTAAGTTTGACACAATTTTTTTGCAGGCCATGTGATCTGGTGTCATGTACTTTTTAGGTCACATTATCAAGTTTAGATCATAGATTAATTCACTGACATCACATAACCTATCACTGGATCAGATTAATTTTAACATCTTTTTAAGTTTAGAATTTTAACACATATTAAAAAAAAATTTGAATATCTAAAATAACAAAAACTTATCAGATAACCATGGGTCAAAGCTTTTTCAAGTCCATTTCTTTCTTACAATTTCTATAAATTATTTTCCTTACTTCTTTTTATTATAACAAACATTTGCTGGATGAGATCAACTTTGTCATTTGTGATTTGCATATTAGACACTATAAAACTACTTATGTCTGACATCTTACACACAATGATTCCATAATCCAAGAACTTAATTTTGAATTGGAATTATTGGTACTTGTGTATTTGACATTGTTACTGATTCTTATATCTCACATTTAACTCCTATGCAGAATTACACACAAGCAAAATAAGGTAAAAATCTTTAAAGAAATGAATCTGGTCTTTACAGAAATCTTATATGTCCTGTGATCATTTTTTCAAGAATGACAAATTTCTGGACTCATTAGTTATCAAAATATCAGTGGTGATCTACTGGATGATTGAAAAGTAACTCCCTCTTTTATGTATGATGGACTCTTCTAACTAACTATAATTTTTACAACATAGATGAGTCCATCATACATAAAAGAGGGAGTTACTTTTCAATCACCCTGTAGATTATAATATTTATTAAAAGAATGTATCAAATTGAATGATGTCTACAAAAAGTTATAGAAATAAAGCTGTAGAAATCATCTGTTCTGTATATTTGGTGTCATTTGAAAGATGGATGCATGTGTGTAGCATCGTGGTTATCAGCACTCTGCTGCATTCATTTTTGCACACACACCCTTGTAATGACATGAATCAGTCTCTTTCTTATAGCAAGGGTTAATAGCTGGATAGACTGGCCTCCCTAGTCTTGGTTGGCAACCAGTCTAGGAGAATTCAGAATCCCAAACTGGTTGGATGTAGGGTAGCAATTTTACCTCATAAAAAACTACTTGCTATAGAAACCACAACAGCAATGTCTAGCTAGGTGAGGCTGTAACAGAGGAGTCAACATAAAGTAGAATGCTACATGTATATTTCTCTGATATTGTTACAAATAATAATCTTCAACTGAGACTTGATAGAGATGAAAATCTGGAAATCTTAAGTCAGTACCATCAAATAAGATGACTGCATTAAATAAAAACATGAAAGAAGTTGCTTCATATTGTATAAGTAGTTACACTAAAATTATGGGAATTTGACTATTAAAAAATATTTTAACTCCTGTCATCCATCATCTCCTTTGAAGTAATCTCTTGGGTACACATACAAAGATCTAAAGGATTCCACTCACAAAGGGTAGTGGTAAAAATCTGTATCCTATTCAATTCATGCACACTGTTAAAATTCTTTGAACCTTAATGCACACCAATTTTTTAAAATGATTAAAGCATATTTGAAAGAAAGTTATGAGTGGTCTTTGAAATTCTATAATAGTCAATGTAAAATTTATTATAGAATTAGTATTTGGCACCAGATAATTTGAAAAAAATCATAACAGTTAACAAATTTTGGAAATCACAGATGTTAGGTAATTGTGTCATCCTATTTAAAAAGCAATATTCTAGTTTTTAAACATTGTTAATAAAGATTATTAATAAAGAAAGTAATGGTTAATCTTTGATAGTGCATTTTTAAAAATCTATTTATCAAATACTATTTTTCTAATGTCATTGGGCTTTTCTTTTATTCTTTCAGTAAATGTGGAGCCATGTTTTCTCATTTTGTTGATATGACTCTCTATCAATAGACTTTTATTACATTTATATTCAACTGAATGAACCTAAAAAAATTTATACTTTTTCTTAAATTCTTTAATCCTGTTGCCTTCTTGTTTGTAATTATAGCCAAAATATTTTATTCTTTCTGAAAAATATGCAAATGTATTTCCTGCTGAAAGACTTAAAATATGTACATAAACTCACACACATTTTCTATTATTTGTGATTAAAAAAATAAATGGATTTTATGCCTTGTAACACTTATACATCAAATGGACACAAGTCAACTTCAATTTTTATATAATAGATATAAGTTTTTTTATCCTTTCAAATGAAGATGTTATTGAAATATTAGGAAAGCCTTCTTGCTAGTGTAAAAATAAAATGAAATTTAAAGGAGAAGTAACTTACATTGATGTAACTGGCATTAATATAATCTGCACTTGATGTTCCATCACTGTGCAAAACAACACGGGAATGATCATCTAAAAATAAGAACATCCATTGATTAGCATCTTAATAGATAAAATATTCCCAATGATTTTTTCATCTTCATAGTCTTGGTTTGTCATAATGTTGTAAAATTCAAGAATGATAATCTAAAATTTTGTGACTGATATTTTCAAAGACTTTATGATACTTACAGGGCAATATGGCTTTACAACGATTCTTACAAATGTTTTCAACTGATTTGCCTGTTTTACATGGATACTTAACATGCTTGTCAAGGCTCTGTAAAAAAATAACAACAAATTAATTACCATTTAGTCATTATTATTATTATTATTATTATTATTATTAATTAAAATCTTAGATTTAGTTGATAAATTAATTATTACTTGTTACAAAGATAAACATCTTTTATTTCTTTTTTACACAAGAAACTAATCCATATTTGTATAACATTAAGATAAAAATATTAGGCATTCATCAAAAGTTGGAATGGATCAGGAAGAAAATAAGAAAATACAGGTAAAAATGAAAGAACAAAGGCATGACATAGTGAATAATTTGAGTTGTTAACACTCAGGAAATTTCTACAGGTCAAACTAATAAATATGATAGAAATTACTTAGATATTAAATAGATTTGTATTTATTGTTAGATTTAATAAACATTTTCAAAGTGAAATGGTTTATCCTGATGTGAAAACAGATGTGCCAAATAGAAGTAACATCAGAAATGAAATACTCAACTAAATATGCATGATAACTAGTATACATGTGCATCTTCATAATATATATATATATATATATATTATATATCCTTTGATGCAAATAAAACAGTGCTGAATGAAAAATAACAGAGCTATTAATAAATAACACCTCATGCCGACTGTATGACTTGGAGGCAATCATCAGGCATAAAAGAACTGACCATTGTCTGGTTAAAATTTCTGGGTTTTGTGGTGTTAGTTGGATAAATTATTGCGATTATTAAATATTTAATTGTGTCATAATAATTATAAGCTTATAATTATACATTTACTCTGTTTCGAGGAGAAATAATTGTAAGTATCTTCCCAGATTAACACAAATTACTAAATAAATGATCAAAACTTTTCTCAAAATGCAAATACAAAAACAAATTTTTACTACATCACTTAAAAATCAAAAACTGAAAACATATACTTTGTAAAATACAACCATAAAAAAGCAAATATATGTACAATGCAGATATTTCAAAATACTTTAGACAAATCCAATACATATAAGATAAACAAAAAAGTCTAAATAAATAATTAAATGAATTAATTAACAAATTAACAAAGTACTACCTACATAAACACTAGTAAATGTAATAATAATTATCAATAATGAATAATGAGTAAAATGTTAACAAACAACACTATATAATAGATATAAATAACCACATTCAGATCTACAATTATTTCAATGCAATAACCTCTAGAATAATTTGAAACATAACTGTCACCACCCACCCAACAACCATTAGGATAATATAATAGACCTTACTACTCATAATGCACCATTGACCAGCATATATGAAAGAAACTGTCACCACTTGTTGACCTTACTGTTCACTTTTATATTTACATACACTCTATCCCTGATATTGAGCACTTTCATTCATAAATATCTTTCTTTTTATGTTGCATGTCTCTTCAAGATGTAGGCAATCATAGCTCTCCACTCCCCCTATCCCTTGTAGCTCTCAGTAAGTTTTGTCCATTTCCTACTTCCCCCAGGCTATGTTCTTTCATCCACTTGCTTAAGCCCACTAGGTATATCATGCATTGCTTTAGAATACCATAAAACTAATTTCATAATATATAGGGTGTGATGGATAAATTGTTGTTTAATTTATTCAAAAATGAAAACAATACAAAAATATCTTGCAATACTAAAGAGAAAATTTATTCAATAAAATTACCATTGGCTTCAGCCACAGCCTCCAGACAACTTCAGAATCTCCTGCAACTCTTCTGGATGGTCTCCTTGTTTAAATTGGTGAATACTGCCATAATCCTTACCTTCAGTTCATCTTTGATATTACAAAGAGTTTTGTTGGTCCCATATATAATAATCAAAGGGGTTGAAGTCTGAGGAGTTAAGTGAACAGATGTAAGGGGTAATGCAGCCACAGAAATTGTCTGATAGACATGATTGGGTTCTTCCACTTGTGTAGCCTGGTCCAGAGTCCTGTTGCCAAATATAGGATTTTCCATCAGCCACCCTCTTGACACAGGGCAGCACTAACTCCTCAAGGTACTCAATGTTGAGACTGTGGACCTCACCAACAAATTCAGGAGTTCTTTTCAAAATGATCAGAGTGAGTTTTCTGAGCTGCTGTACCTTCATAATCACCATTAGACTCATCTAACTCTTCCTAAATCCTGTACGCTATCCTCAGATTGACACCCAAACACTCTGAAATGTTTGTATTGGAGCTTTCAGCACAACTGCCAAGCAATACAGCATGCCATTTCCAAATTTCTGGTGGAATAAATTGCATCTTTTTTTAATAAACGGTGCCCAACTGACCCTACTATGAGCAGTCAACAAAAACAATGCTTGGTTCAAAATTAAAAGTAAAAAATGGCAACAATTTACCCATTGCACCCTCCATATATATATATATATATATATATATATATATATATATATATATATATATATATATTTATATATCATTAAGATAATTAAATACTGAAAACTTATCTGAAAATAGGTCTGCTTTCATTTTCATTTGCTGATCCGGTCTTTTATATGAAATTGTGAAATGAAGGTTATCCAGAATGGCCACTCATCTAGATTCTTTTGTGCTAATATGGATGCCCCCCAGGGCTCAATTCTTGGTCCTACTGTTTGTAATTTTCATTAATGATCTTCTTGATGACATCAGCTCTCAACTTCGTATCTACACTGATGACACAACCATTTACTTCTTCCTCGATAGTAAGGCTGATCAGAGGTATAAGTTCAAAATAACAGCCAATGTACAAAATAACTTAATATTAACTGGGGCAAAAGATGGCTTGTTAATTTTGACCACTCCAAAACTAAACTTCTCTCCATTAATCATCTGAGAGATGCCTTTCTGCTATTCATCAGCATGGATGATTCTAACCTTCAAGAAAATGACTTGTTGCACCTTCTTGGGCTCACATTCTCAGCTGACATAAAATGGAAAGATTATATTGAATCCATTGCTATGTCAGTTGCTAAGAAAGTTGGTTTACTGTGTTGGGCAAGATAATTTTTCTCTCCAGAATCTATCTTATATATATATATATATATATATATATATATATATATATGTAAATCTACCATTCGTTCAGTTTAGAATATTGCTGCCATATATGATCCGATGCCCCTACTATTTATCTTAAGCAGCTTAATAAGATCCAAAGAAAAATCAGCAATATTATTGGTTGTGATTTGGCAGCTCAGCTTTAGTCACTTTCCCACTACCATAAGTTTGCCTCTCTATATCTTTTCTATAAATACTTTCATGGTAATTATTCAGATGAGCTCTTCGCTATGGTACCTAGACTTTTGGAATTTAAGTGCAGCACTAGATTGGTATCAGAATCTCATCAGTTTACAGTTGAGTTGGTTAGATGTAGCCATAAGTTCTATTCTAACAGTTTCTTTTCTCACACTTCTCACTTGTGGAACTCCCTTCCAGCTTCATGTTTTTCAGCCAACTTTAATCTTCAAAAATTTAAATGCAATATCAATTGCTATTTACTGTCCTCCTGATTACTCTTTTCTCTTCCCATTCTTTTCCTAATTCTTTCACACCCTTTAACCCCTTGTGTCTTTACTCCTTTGCATTGATTAATACCAATTTTTAAAAAAAAATATCTAACTTAAATTATTCATATTACCCAGATATTAAATAGATTTGTATTTATTTTTAGATTTAATAAACCTTTTCAAAGTGGTTTATCTTGATATAAAAATAAATGTGCCAACTACAAGTAACATCACATTTGAAATAATCAACTAACTATACATGATAATTGATATACATTTATATATATGTATATCATTGAAATAATTACATACTGAAAACTCATTTGAAAATGGGTCTGTTTTCATTTTCACTTGCTGAACATAAGATAAAAAATTTTCTTTTGTCAATACAACAGTATCATCGTAAACATCTTCAGCCAGAATGTCTCCATCTGTGAGGATTTCTTGATTGCTTTCTTGTAAAATGTCTGTAGATAGAAAAGTGTATTTTTTTTATTGGAATTCATTCTGTAAGGAAATTGAGGAATGTTTCAAAATTTTTAGGCAAGCTAAATTAGAAGTAACAGAAAAGAAAATTTATAGTTTTTTCCAGGGCCATTTACCCAGACTGTTGACAACAGGCTCATTTTTGTCTAATCATTATTTTAAACTTATAAACTAACTTAGCTTGTTATGTAGACAGTTTTAAAAGAAAAGGGTGATAAATAATTAGGAAACCCCTTCATATGATCTGATAAAAGATTTTGATAATATTTCATTGTTTATTCACATCATCAGCAGCATATAATTTAAAGTAAATTTTGATGCATGAAAAGAAAAAAAAAGGCAAATATGTTTCGAATGAAAGAAAGAATAATAATCATTATAAATCTATTTTATAACTTCCTGTTTTATTTTTTGTTACATTATCATTAAATAAATGCTCCCTTGTTGCATTATCATTTAATATATGATCCCTATTTAACATTAAGGAATGTGATTCTTGTTCCTTTACATATCCCAATGATCCATCTTCCTCTCATTTACCTAGATAAAACTGGTCACAAGCAAGTATCTCCCTTGTGTCTGTTGTGTTCTTTCAATGATTTAATATAACAGGTTGGCAGCAAGGAAGTATGTTACAGTTTATGTCAATAAAAAAGTAAGTTTCAAATATACTGACATTTGTCATTTGGAGTGACAACAACACTGGCATTACAACTATCTGTCCCTATGTGTGTGAAAATGGCAGAAGGTTTTCAGTCAAATATATTACCACCAATCAAGCTGGACATAAAGACAAAACATTCAGAAGCTTGAAAAGTCTGGAAATAAATGGACTAACTACAACATTGTTACTAAACTGGCTGACCAAATTAAGGAATACCAAACTGCACTATTTCTCCATGCTATCAACCCAGGCACATGGATGATATGCAACAGATTTACACCAGTGCTCACTTTTTACAACCCAAGGGAAGCACTTGTAATTTAGTATGATTCGAATGCAGAAAGGCTTGGCACAGCCCTACTACAAGGAAAATCTGTGACATATGTGCATAGAACAGTGGTATGCACAAATTGAGAAGGAAATCTATTTGTATTCTCACTGGACCTCAAACCATGAGAAGCCATAATGATGAATCTGCTCTGAAAAGTACCAAATCAACAACAAGAAATGAAAATGCATTCTCAAGAATATAATATCGGCATAGTATATCTCAAGAGAAAGTGCATGTACGTTGTGAACATCCTATTGCAATCATGTCTGACAGATGATATGAGCTTGCGACAGATTCTGAACTTATCAATATGGTTAGCTTTCTTCCAATATCTGCTTAAATCTGCAAAGCAACATATGAAGAAGTATGTAATCAGCTTAAGAAAACCATATTACTTGCCATATTATCAGATCATATGAAGGGTTTTCCTAATTACTATTTGCTGTCTTATAAAGCAGACCTTCCAGTTACAATACACTTATATTTTCACTTGCATAATGAGATGTCTACTTCAGATAGCCTCATATTTAAAGGTGACCATGTATTCAGTCCACTCAGCCTACAAAGTTATATCAAACATGAATTTCACTAATAGTTAATGGTGAATGCCTACAGTATACGAGGGAATGTAGTTTTTGACTAGGCATGTCATCAGACATATGTGAATACATTTCTTACTGTAAGTTCAAAAACAGAACAGCTTAAAAAAACACTGATATCACATGATGTACCTGATTATTCATGACAGAAAATTAGCATTGACCTGTTTGAGTTTGACAGCATTGAATACATCATAAATGTTGATTTGAGATTTTGGAAAGAGATTGACTTGAGTTCACTACTATTTCAGTCGTCATCTGCAAATCAAAGTTAAACTTTGTGAGATATAGGATTCTATGTCAGGTGATTTTCGGTGCTGGACCTCAGTTTATGTCCTTGTCATTTTAGCGCTTTTTCAGAGAAATGCGATTTGAACACCTCACGGCAAGCCCTGAAAATCAGTAAGTAAATGGCAAAGCTGAATCTGCAATTAAAAGTGAAAAACATCTCATATTGAAAAATAAGGATAGCTACATAGCAAAAAGATGAGGCCAAGGTGCAAATTGCAAGTCAGAGATACCAGAATCAAGCAAGTGTGGAAACGCAAGTATCTGGGAAATGTTTTAACAGAGGATGAAATGTGTGACAATGAAATCTGAAGGAATATTGGGATAACCAAAAATGTATTCCAAAACTGAACAGAGTACTAAGAAATCCTCCTGTATGGCAGTGAGTACTGGACAATCTCCTCAAAGATAAAGAAGAGACTTGAAGCAGCAGAAATGTGGTTTTACAGAAGGATGCTGACTATAACATGAACCAAACATGTGAGCAACAATGAAAATTTAAAGAAAATGGAAACAAAAAGGAAACTTATATTTAATATCAGGAAGAGACAATTGAGATTTCTAGGGCACATAATGAAGAAGGAGGGCTTGAAAAATCTGATTCACATGGGACAGACTGAAGGCAAGAGGGACAGAGTAAAACAGTGCATGACATACTTAGTGAGCTTGTGTAAATGGATGGTGGAACAGGGTTTAGGAAAAATAACAGAAAAGCAAAATTTATCAAGAACAACAAGACACACGAAGCTGTGGAGAGCCATGATCTCCTACATCATGAGGCGATATGGCACATAAAGAAGAAGTCATAAACCAGCTTCTGATATTGCTCAACTTTATAAGAAATGCCCCAACTTAAGGAATCTTAAGCAGTCCTTCTTAACATCTACTAAATTACCTCACATACATGACATTATTCCTCACTGCTTCTCTCTTTTTCTCCACCTGAATAAAGCCAGTCAGTTTTCTTTCTTTAATCTTGTTTGTCTTCTTCTTTCAGTGACTTCATGTAATACTTTTTGAGATCATCATCTTTGCATTTGTTTCACAGTGATTACTTCCCCTTTTTTAAAATTATGAGAGCACTTGAAAACTTCTCAGACTGAACAAAAAGCTTTTAAACAAGAAAATTCTAATGTTTGGTCAAATTTTTGGAAGTGGTTTGGGATAAGAACTTTTAAGTACCCCTTCATTTTCCCAGATTGATGTTCTCATCTAGATTAGATCAGCATTTTCAAATATATGATTGAAAGAGGGTCTCTCTTGTTAAAAGTCAGTTTTTAAGTTTTAATAACATTTTAAACACATATGACAGAGTGATTGGCCAACTTAATCATCCATTGCATATATCTGCTCAGTTCTCACCAAAACATCAGTTGCCAGAAGATAACTGAAGAAGCATAGTTCTTCAAATCTGGTTACTTAAATTTTATCAAACTCATTAATTCATCCAAGCAATCCTGGGTAAAGATTATTTTTCAAATAAAATAACTATGGTTGCAAATTATAACAAGAAAGTAAGTTTAGTTTACTATTTTTGACACTTTTAATCTACATATTTATAGAGGTGTCTGCATTCATACAAACATTTGTGATGCACTATAGACTGATTTCAAGTCAAGCTGTAATGTGAGAAGAAAGAGCTTTATTGATTGCGCTCTAGTTAGAAAGTGTATGAACAAAAATGGTTCAAAATGATATCTACAATATGTCTTCTTTTATATTTTTTATTCATTTTGCCTAAAATTTCCTTATATAAATCATACAAAACAAATATGAAATAAAGATAATGTCAATAAGTATTGAAATGTTCCTCTTGTCTCTCTTTTCATAATTAAACATGGATTCATATTTTGGAACTACCCTCATCCTCTTTATGTCATTATATACTCACTTGTTTCCATGGGGATAATGTTTCCAGATGGTTCTTTCACTTGGTCATTTCTTCTATTTGAATTTCTTCTTCTACAAAATTCACCAAAATATAATATAAAGAAACAACAACATAAATAAACTCAACAACAGTCAGTCACAAACATTAAATTGAGAAGTATACAATAGTTAAATAAATTATTTGATAAAATCTGGCTTTCTTTTTGTATAAAAATATTTACTTGCTCAAATTTCTCAAAAATGAAAATACACACTACAGCCTCTGCTGATCCCTGAAAGCACAAACAGAATAAAGAAGGCATAACTGTAAGTCACTTAAAGATTGATAGAAACTAGGAACTTTGTATTAAAATATCTAACAAGAAAAATTCATTCTTGTTTAATATAAAATAAATTAAGATTTCATTTGCAGATGTGTGTACAAAATATATCATCAAAGGATGAGTTGATTAATTATTGGTTGTTTTCTGATTAGAAAGTGTCTAAATGTAAAAATCTGCCAAAACAAAAATCTAATTTTTTATTTTGTTAATTTCAAAACATATTAACCACACACACACATTAAGGCAAAAATAGATGAAAACATTTTATTTCTGTACAATTAAAAACTATGTTTAAACATGTCGATACATTAATATGTTACATTATACATTTATAAAATATGTTTGTGTGTGTAAAATGAATTAGAGATTATATTTTTAGGTGGTGTAAATGAAAAAAAAAAAAAACTCACCTGCTGAAGTAAATCACAAGTAAATTAATGATGATAAAAATTACCAGAAGAGGAACCAATGTAATTGGCAGAATTAAGTTTAGGTCAACTGAATCAGAGGAAATACAATAAATTTTATAATTTAGAGACATTTTTTTAAACACAAAAGCATTTTCTTCTACACACACATACACACACACACACACACACACACAGAATTAATTTAATACAAATGTAAAATTTGTTGATTAACACACTGGTGTTATATATATATATATATATATATATATATATATATATTTTTAAGTGTTTCACCCCAAGCAAGGCGAGAAGCCACTAGGATGCAAGGGGTTACAGAAAATTTGGAGCAGGATCAGATAGGAGTGATAGAAGAAAGGATGAGGAGAAGGGTAGTGGATAGATCAAAGCAACTGGAGATGTCGATTGACATTACATTTGAATAGCTGGAGATTATAGCTCTCAGGGAAACTGGAATAGGGAAGGGAGTTTTACAGGTGAGTGGTGCGAGACATGAAGCTATTGGAGTAGAAGAGACAGCTACATCTAGGAATTTTGACAGTGAAAGGGTGAGAGCAGGATGCCAGCCTCGTAGGGCGCTTGAACTCTTGAAGTCTGGGAACCAGCAAATGCAGCTCCTTGGAGCAATTGCCATGAAAGTATTTGTAAAACAGACAGAGAGAGGCGGCAGCGCATCTCTGAGAAAGTGACTGTAGACGAGATGCCAGAGCAGGGCCAATTATTTTGCATATCCACCTCTGGAGCCTATCAAGAACCCCGAGGCAAACAGAAGGGGCTCCAGACCATATATGGCAGCAATACTCCATGCAAGGGCGAATTGTTGATTTGTAGATCTGAAGGATCGATTCCGGGGAGAAAAATTTCCTTGCGCAGCACAGGGAGCCAATTTTCCTTGCAGCGGACGAAGCAATTGACTCAATGTATTTGTTTCAATCTCAGGTCAGCAGTCAACGTGAGACCGAGCAGACGCAGAGAGGTGCTCTCAAGAAGCTGAGCATCAGACATTCTAATGGAGGGCAGGGAAGGATCTCTGTGGTGATTAATAGACAGCAGTTTTGTTTTTGAATCATCAAAGTTGACCAGCCAATTCCTGCCCCAGTTCACAACCGATTGGAGGTCCTTTTCAAGATGCATGGCCAGGTTAGTTTTGTCAGTGACACTAGATTTGTTTTTAAGGCAGGAATAAATTGTGGTGTCATCCACGTAGATGCCAACTTGGGAATTTATGGCAGGATGGAGCCTTGAGGAACACTTGCGTTTGTGGGATAGGAACTGGAGGAGAATCCGTTGAGATGTTTTCAATCAGATTGAAAACATCTTCTACTTTAAATTTAGACACCCCCACCTTACCGTGACTTTACATCTATGAAAGTAACTCTCTGTTAATACATATCATTAGCAGACAACACCCCTACCTATTTCAAATATCCACGATGGCTATCACCATGGGAATTTTTGATTCCTATATAAAACACGTAAATTTCAGAAATAAGTTATTCCAAAAAAATTTCGCTTGAAGATGAAACAGAGTTCACTTTAACTCAATTTAATTCTAATAATTATATTGACGTTTTCAGCTCTTGTTTTTGAAACATGAGACTTCTTATGTAGCGTGTTGGAATCATATTTTTAAATATATAATTATATATATATATATATATATATAATTATTCCAACTTTCTGTTTATATTCTCTAAATTAAACCTTAATTAAACATTTTAATAATGATTCAATGTTATTCCATGACATTTAAAAATCTTGGTGAGTAAATTTTGAAAAAGTAATTTTTTTCTATAATTTTCCTACAAATACAAAAACATTTGATACTTGCTTTTACCATTTATTTATTTGAATAAAATTACCATATTGCAAAAAATCATATTTACACACCACAAAAGAAAGTTTTATGGTATATAAAATTGTAACTCTTTCACTCCACCACTCATGCTAGATCCATCAAATGGTGGATTGCTGAACTTAATTTATCCAGCTGGTCACAGAACACATCTGAATTGATGGCCCTTTTCAAGGGAATAAACTTACAAAATACAACATACTTCCAATCCCATCAAATAGAATTTATAACTCTCTTTGGATTAAGTCTTGCTTTGGAGGTGGTTTGTCTCACTTTCCCATTATTATAAACAATTCATTTTTATCCCATCATAATTATTCAAAAAAACAGATGATTTTCCTTTATGTCTCTACAATAAATCACAGATGGAAATCTGTTAAGCAAGATTATCCTTTTTCAATTGATGTGGGTCACAAACATCATGCCTACTGGCATAACCAAGTTCATGTAGAGAATTTTCAACATTCAATTTGGAAAGTCATTGTCATATAACTGGGGTTAGTGTCAAAATCTTGAAAACACACATTCTGTAACAATACCCTCCTCTATACACAGCATATATATTCCAGCAAGTTTCTACCACTTTATTGCCATTTTTAAAATAAAAAAAAGCATGAGGTGTTGATAATATCCATTTTGGTTCTCCATTTTCAGTGTGATCCCAAGCACAACAAACCTCTCTTGACTCAAGTTTGCATCAAACTCCATTAAAATGCCTAGTAGCTAATGAGTAAAGAGCAAAGGACAGACTGAAGTTAGTTACTTATAAGAGCACGTGAAGTTTAGTGTCAACAAAAATTGAACAAACTTTTTGGCCTACTCAATATTATTCCAGTAACTTATTTCAAACTCAAATTGTGTTTGTATGTATGTATTTATGTGTGTATATTAAATTGCATAAGTACATGAACATTCCACGCACACAACACAGTTACCCACCTTCATTTACTTAGAGTGAGAATTGCCAGATTGCCAACAAAATGTATCCATTATTTCACAGCCAAGAGTTTGGTTTGTAAAATTTTCTGGCTAAGTTTTTTCATAAGGAACTAATACATATTTTTTGATCCTCAGATGAATTCTAGTAACAATCTGTGCTGTTAATCCACTTAGGCAAATAAATGATGAAGAAAGAAAGGCTGGGGATTTTCTAAGAAAGGCATATTAAACTGTTTGCCACAAAGTTAACCACTCATTTAAACTTTGCTGTGATTTTCCATATATTCCTGGTCAATTTCAGTTATTTCAATTAAAATTTTTAATTAATTTATTCAACAATTTATCCCATTCCCCATTCAGATTTAGTTAACTTTTTATTTAGTTTTCTTCTCACCCAACATCATAATATAGAATTTCATTATCCTTTAATTCACTGATGAATATATTCAATTTGCATTCATATTTCTTGACAGATATCAAGTATATAAACCTGAAAACTTACTCTTACGGTACACCAATGTAACAAATGTAAAATTAAGTCTTTGTCTGGAGACATCTAGAGAAAAATAGAGAACAGTCACTTTCCTGATCAATAGTAAACTGTAAAATGCAAACTGTTCTATATTCAATGCAAACTTTCTAATTCTAACTCATCATTGAACACACAGAGCATGTCTCCTACATATTATAATCAACTGTTTGGTTGGCAGGCCATGGAAAATAATTTTTCTTCTTAGAACCCCACAAAAATATTTGCCATAGATATGATACAAAGAAATTTTTTTCCCTTTTTTTTCCTTTTTTTGTTTTTACAATGATGCTTACACTATACAAGGCCCAAGTGTCATTCAACGTAGAGGATTACAGAATAAGAGGCAGAGTTTATGGGGATTAGGGTTAACCCTAGAATTAAACAGGTTATTGTTACCCTGATAACTAAATGAAACTAAACCTGAAACTAATGATGGTAGAGAAACAATTCATCACAAACTTTGACACATAACACAAAGACCCAACAGTACTATGAATAAAATGGAGAGTTTGTATAATGTTCAGCCTCCAACAAACAAGTGTGAAGAAACAATACATCCTCCTCCTACTTTTCCAGACTGTATAAAAACTCGGTCCAGGTGAATTGACGGGCCCTCCATTAAGTTGGACCGGTACAAAAAGTCATATTAAAACATCTAAATACACTCATAGGCATTGCTTTCGTTTTATTTTAACCAGAGATATTTATAAACATAAATATCTTAAAAGGAAAAATGTGGTGTTATCTTGTAAATGCTACTTTCCTTAAATGTTGGGGTTACCAATGTAAATGGTGTTTTGTTGAAAAGATTAATGTGGCTGTATGTTAAAGAGCATTTAACATTTATACATTTTTTAAAATTAAGGAAAAACAATGGAAAACCGATTTGTGTTTCAATGATAAAATATATATTAAAATCAACAAATACAAAGCAATTTTTGTAATGTGTGAATAATTAAAGAGAAAAAGTAGTTTCCCTTTATCTGTTAGTTGAATTAGGAAATGTAATTAAGTAAGTTTTCTGAATAGAATGTTCAAAGTTCTGCATTGGAATAAAATGTGTATTCAGAGAAACATACAGTAAGTTCAGTTGTATATTTGGTATAACTAACAGAGCTGTTGCAACTTGGCTTGTTCACAAAGAACTGATGGTGAATGATATTCAAGTTCTGTGTCTGTGTGTGTGTGTGCATGCGGAATGAGTAGAATGAATAGTCTGTGTAGACGTGTGTGAGTAGTTGAGTTCTACTGTCTTCAACTATCTTCAACTATCTTCAACTCTACTGTTTAATTTGGGAATGAATCCAGACTTATATTATTACCAGTAGGCTCCCAGCACGAATGCAGGATAAATTTTGAAAGAACACGGAAAATATCTGATTGGATGAAAAATTAACCAATCAGTGATTTTATAACAAAAGCATGTTTGTGAATTAACTGTAGGAACAATTCAGTGTGGTGAATGCAATCAGTAAATTGCCCTGTGATATTTAGTATTTATTATTTGACCAATCACAGTTGAGATAAATGTAGGCATGGCAAACATAGTAGTAATCACTACAATCTTACTTTTATTCATTTAGTAAATAATGAGTTAGGCCCCTTTGAATCTAACTCATTTCGAAAGAAGGATTCTAAGAGAAGCCATCGATATGGGTTATGATTTGAATTCATTAGCTTCTATCAGAAAATGGAGAATAATTAACACAAGTCATGAGATTAGTAGAAAAGAGATAAAGTCAAAGTAACAAATGATCAAAATAAACATGTTCTTTCTGAATTTGTTGTTTCTGTACAATTGCCAATTTAAAACATATCAATAAGAAAGTGGTTTACGGTTTAATAAAGATTGTGAGTTCAAATGAGAGAAAATAAACAAATGATAAAATGACCGAAACAATGTAACTTTTAGAAATATCCTTGATAATGAAAGTAACACACAATTCAGATATTGATTTTATTTTGTATTTTCTGGTTAAAAATATATACAAGCTTTTACTGTTAACTTGGCAATGAATGAAAATAACCATGATAATTACAGTTACATTCAAATATTAAAATATTTGAATGTAACTGTAATTATCATGTTTTACTTAGAATTGTACATTAGAAATATATAAATAGTTAAAAGGAGGCATGGTGAACAATTTTACAGTCTTAGCAGTAATGAACCAAGGCCAGATATAAACAATGCAACGTTTAGGAACATTGTGTGGATCTATTATGCATGATATATATACAAAAAACAAATCACATATAACACCAAGTATTCATTGGTAAATTAATCACCACTGCATTATTATAGGCAATTTACAAATTGCTACAATGTGAAAATTTTGTAATCGCTCTATTTCTAAATAGTCAATTTTGTGTACTTTTGGTAGAAATGGCTCACAGAAGTTTTCTCTCCAAAGCTCACTCATTGATTGGATGATGCCAACCAAACAAATCATCTACACGTGAAGAATAATTCTTCCTGCACAGTGATCTGGAGCCCACAGTCGCTTATAAAAGCTAAGTTGTTTTTCATCTCATTAGTAAGAATTCCAATTGCCAAACGAATCCATGACATTTGAAACCATGCGCCAACTTTCTCACCCACACACACCACTCACATGCTGAACATACCTTGTGTACACTCACATAAACTCTTCTTACACAGCAATATCTTTCAAGAACAATCATTACAAGAGATTCTCATGAACATTCTTCCAGTGAACTTCGGAACACTAATATAACAGTTAAAGAGAGACAACTCTTTGTTAATTCAATCTTTTCTTACTTAAATGCATGCTTTCCTTCACATTGTTGTTTGTTATTGTACATCTTGTTAAATACATATTTTATGTGTAACAATGTCTTTTGGTTATCCTTTTCTGCGTGACCCCTGTTTCCTAATCTAAAGTTAAATTAATGTGGTGAAATCCCCCACAGCATCATTTGCAGTTAAAATATTTTGATAATGAAAGTAATACACAATCCAGATAATGTTTTAAAAAAAATATTTTCTGGTTATGTTCCTAATTTTATTTTTCTCTCAATGAATGAAAATAGTCAAGTATATTTAATATTTGAATGTGAATAGGATAAAGATTATCATTTGTTCAAATTAATTTTTAATAACCTCCCATCCATCCATTAGTACAAGTACATAATTTAGATGTATTCTGCAGAGGATATTTACAGGGACATTTTCTCTGCAAAATGTTTCATAATGTCTTTGTGAACATTAAAAGAAGTGAGAACATTTCTATTGAATAGTCAATTCCCATTCATGAAACAATTTTTTTTTTTAAATTCCTTATGTTACCAGCAATTATCTCCCCTGAACCAATTTTGAGATTTCAAATCAAGATATAATTTGTCTGTTTTTTTAAAAAAAGTTTGAACTAAGTAACTATAAACAATTTTTTTTCTATCCTCTGCCAGCCACAATGATGGAGAAAGCATTACTTTGAACCATCACCAGTGAGACATGCTGCAAGAGCCACTGCATCTTGCGAGGCTCGTCCCTTAATTGGGATGCCATTGCGCCAATGCTCCAAAGGAACACCATAGAATGAGGGCCAATAACCCCAGAAGTCTCCACTGCCACAGGAGTAAAAAAAATCTATCAGCAAGAGAAGAATATTCAACTATTTTTTTTATCTCTGCATCCTGGACAACAGACCCCGGCTCAACCGCAGACCTGATCAAATTATCAGCCGAAAATGTATCCGCACAGATTGCATCCCAAATCAACGACTTCCCCATTTTAAAAGGGAAAATGGTAATGCCATCCAGCCGCTTTCCATCACCATGGTCAAGGCCTACATGTTCGATTTGTCTGTTTTCTTCAAACTAAAGTTGTAAATAGAACATGTCTTTGAACAGTAATGACAAGGCTAACAAGGAGGAAATATAAATGCATTTATATTTTGATATAAATATAATAAGTAACAAAATTCTTGTGCTTAAAATATTTCTATTAGGCAAGCAACCAATTGATATAAATAAATTGTTTTCTAATACATTTTTATTTACATTTCCTGTTATGAAAACATTTGAAAAGATATGAATATTAGAATTTGTTTTAAGAATTAAAATGATTCCTTACAAGATTGGCAGTAAAATCCTCGATAAAACCTTTCACATTTCCCATCACTACATCTCCCATTAGATCTATCACATTTTTCATCGTGTGTACAGTGACAGGTCTGTTTGCAGCCACTTCCAAACTTGCCAATTTTACAAACTGAAAATAGAAAATAACCCCCAAAACTTTGTAATTTACTAAGTTTTCAGACAGCCTGTAAATAGAAAAAACATAGTATTAATAGATTGAAACATTAGGATGATAACATTTTTTCTATGGTAATGTGCCAGTGAGAAAAGATTGTTTTAATATTGAACAATGGAAAAGTGAATATTTTTAAAAACTGAATTTTTGTAACATCATCATTTTCACAGCAACAAACATACAATGTGTTCAAGAATTATATGCAAATCAATAAAAATAATAATTATGAAACTAATGGTCCTAGATTTATTAAATTGTGGTCAAATATAGGTTATATGTTTATCCAGAATATCAGAAAATCTATGATTGTATTAAAGTATGCAACTTCATTTAGCTGAAATATCCAGTATATGCTTTTTTAAACCATTCCAATTTATATGATAATATGAGAAATGAATCAATTTGAAGTGATAGGACAATAATAACAATGGTTTATTCAAAAGAATGACATACAAAACTAATTATTACAAGCTTGGTCAAATAACAATGTAGAAAAGTTATATTATTTGATCTTCAAGCAGCCTAGTGTCCATAGAAGACATTAAATTTAGAATTTCTTCAGGAGCGGCAACTTTAAAACAGTTGATATTACTTTCTGGAGTTCATTATGAGATTGAAACTATTTACTGCTCTCATAACAGCATTTCTTGATGATGACGATGCAAAGGATATGATAGTGTTATGGTTCGACAAATATGCTAGCCAATCCATTTGCTTTTTAACCCTAATATAGCTAATTTAGCTTATTCACAAGATTTCTATCTACTAGCAGCAGACTGATTGGGATTCATTTTGTGATAGAGATTCTTAACACTCCTATTAAGATTTGTGCCAAGGAGGTTTCTTCTTGGGTTAAAGCCAATATTGATGCTTGATCTTTCTTGGAAATACCAGATAAAGCCACAATCTTCTTCTTGGTTCACACTAGCCTGCTCTACTGCTATAGCCCACAGGAATAACTTTCAGGTGTTCCAGCATGATAGTTCTAATCACAAAAGAAGCCTATTTGTATCTGTTCATAACAATTGTAAATGTGTCCTTAAATAGCCTAAGTCTTTGCTAGTAAAATAAGGCACTCATAGCTTCTAACAAGATTCTCATGATTACTGGCATTGTTCTAATAGTGTATTAAATAAGAGTAAGTCTTCTGTATCTCTTCTCTTTACTCAATTTGAGGTGTTAACTAATTCTATTGATAAAGCAGAATGTTTTGTTCATATATTCTCTTCAAATCTGGAGCATCTTTGCCTAACTTTCTACTTAGAACTGAGTCCATCTTAAGTGATATGCATATAACTCCTCCATGGTTTCTGCTATCTATATATAAAACAGAGGATGTCTGTTTGTGTGATACCTTTTCACTCAAGATCTATCCAACAGATTTTGACCAAAATTGGCACATACATTGTACAATGTAAGCGATAAATTCTTAGCATAAAATATCAATAATTTTTTAAAAAATCAATAATCAATAAAGCCGATCAGAAATGAATAAATTCAACTTTTTCCTCTGATTTCATTCAAACTTGGTATGTAGGTTACTTAAATCATGTCAAGCTCAACAATACCTCATTTTTATTTCTACACCACTGAGTTTAGTGAAAAATGAAAATCAATTTCAACATAAATTTTAAACTAAAAATTCCCATAAATTTTCAAGCAATCTAATATAAACTTCACTCATTTCTAGCCAACAATAAATTGATTAACAGTCATTTAACTTTATAATTGAGTTCACCCATATAGTGAAAACCCGTGTAAATAGCGAAAAATGGCAATTTTTATTGGTTTTTCTTATTCTTCTTTGATCTTTCAACCAATTTTCATCAAACCTAACAATTTTTCTTTTTTTAAGCATTTCACCCCAAGGAAAGTGGGAAGCCACTAGCATGCAAAGGGTTACAGAGAGTGGGAGTGAGAGCAAAGAGGCGTGATGGAGGAAAAGATGAAGAGAAGGGCAGGGAATAGATCAAGGCATCTGGAGATGTCGATTGACATTAATTGCTTTATAAATGCATCCTCTTTTACATCACTGGTAGCACACTGACAAATTGAATTTCAAAAACTCCAAAATAATTGTGGTCTGAAGTGAGTCTTCATGTTGCCTGTTTTACTCCTTCATGCATTTTCTGATCAACTAACTGGGTATTGCTGCTAGTCATATCTAAACATATCCATTCAAAACATGTTGACTTGATGACATCCCTGCAATAGTCCTTAAGAAATGTGCTGCTGAACTAGTGACTGTTTTCTCTAAACTCTACAATGAGTGCTTTACTGCTTCTTACTTTCCTGTTTGTTAGAAATCCTTTTCTGTTCATGTCTTTAAGAATTCAGGCAAAATCATCTGATCTTTCTATCAGCCTATATTACCCTTCTGCTCCTCTTTAGCAAAGTTCTAGAGGCTCTAATCAACACTGAATTGGTTAAGTATCTCACCTTACAGGGTTTTCTTTCCAATAAGAAATATGGTTTTCATTTCTCTAGGTTAACTGCTTATGTGTCAATGGTTATTGCTGAAAGAGTGTAGATAAGTTTCATATAAGAATGGAGAGTCTAAACGAGCTTTAATAGGAATGGTGAAGCTAGGGCTGTTGCTTTGGAGATCTCAGAAGCATTTGACAGGGTTTGGTCTATTGATCTTCTTCACAAGTTGAAAGGTTATGGCATTTCTGGACAAATTTTGAACTCATTCAGTCTATCTTATGAAATTGTGAAATGAAAGTTATCTTGAATGATCACTCTTCTAGATCATTTTGCATTAATCCAAGAATGCCCCAGCACTCTATCCTTGGACCCACATTGCTCCTAATTTACATTAAGAATGTTCCCGATGACATTGGTTCTAAATTCAGTATCTACGCTGATGAAAAAACTATTTATTTCTGTTTTAATTGTAAGTCTGAGCAGTTCAATAAGGTCAAATTGGCAGATGATCTAAAAAATGATCAACTTTCTGTTGCTAAGTGGAGTAAGGATGGCTTGTTAATTTTAACACCTCCAAAAGAAAAGCTGCTCTCTTTTAATTGTCTGGACCTCCAAGAGAGTAATTTATTGTGCCTTCTTTGACTAACATTTTCCACTGACATGAAATTGAAAGGTTATATTGAATTTCTAGGTCTGATGCTAGAAAAATTGGTTCCCTGTGCTGTGCTAGGCAATTTTTCTCTCTGGAATCTATTTTACATAATTATAAGTCTACCATTCATTCTTGCTTTGAATATTACTGCTACATTTTGTCTGGTGCTTCTGCTACATATTGATAAAATCCAAAGAAGAATCAGGAATGTTATTGGTCCTGACCTGGCACCCCAGTTTCAGTCACTTTTTCTGTGCTTTTCTATAGTTTCATGGTAATTGTTGTGATTAACTTTCCTCTCTGGTATGTAGCCTTTATAAATTTAAGCACATTACTAAATTGATGGTATGGTTTCATCATTTTACATTTGAAATGGCTAGATATAACCATAAATTCTATGCTAACAGATTCTTCTATTGCACTTCTCACTTGTGGAACTCTCTTCCAGCTTCTTGCTTTCCTGTCAACTTCAAAGATTTAAGTGCAATGTCAATTGCTTTCTACTATCTTCTCAGATCTTGTTTGTGTATTGTTCTCTTTCCCTAAAAGTATTTTCTCCCCATATTCTCTAATACTCAGTAACATCTTGCATCTTAGTGACTTTATTGCCTTGCTTGGGATGAAATGATTAAAAAAAAAAGAAAGTATTTAATGGTTGTGATAATCATAGGAGCCAGAACTTTGTTGGAAATAAATGCTACATTACATTTGAATGCCAGTGATTTTTCTTGAGCCATGACTGAAACTTGATCTTTAGTAATTTAGCATTTGCAGGAGAGCTCATTTTGATGCCATCAGCAAACTGTCCAATAAAAAACCTACTTTCCATAATTTCTGTCCAAATCAAAATTCCTTTACTTTCCAGATGTCATAGTGACATTTTAGGTATATTTGCAGCTCTAATAACAACCAATAACTCTTTGTTACTCTTTAGTGTGTGCTTGCATATCCCTATCTTCAAATAGCTTAATCAAAGCAATTAGCAAAGATACTAAGGGAAATAAAGTTAAAATCATATTAATGCAAAATTGTACATACAAGTATATGAATATTAATCACATCTAATCAAGAAGATGTTATGTGTCCAAACAAGATAATATTGCAAATGACTAATAATATAAAAAATTGAAGATAGGAAATACATAAACTAACATTCTTAGAGTATTATACATTAAATACCTATCACAAGTTACAAAATTTAAGGAAAGGCTTGTTATGAGACTAAACGAGACAATATAAGAAATAACCAAGTAAATTGTAGTGATTTATTATACTGTCTAAGCAGAAATGAAACAAGGCCAGATAGAAACAATGCAACTTTTATGAGTATCCTTTGTGGTTAAAATGTTTTAGTAATGAAAGTATTAAACCATTCAGATATTGATATTTTAAAAATATTTTCTGGTTAAATATACAAAAAAATTTTATTCTTAGTTTGGCAATGAATGAAAATAGTCAAGCATATTTAGTAGTTGAATGTAAATGTAATGAAGATTATATTTTCTTTCAATTACCTTGATTACAGCCTTCTCCTATCCATCCATCAGCACAGGAACATGATTTAGATGCACAGTTCCAATGATTTTGACAATGACATTGAGTTTTGCATCTTGTTCCATAACGTCCATATGGACACTCTAAAAATGTTAAAAAATTTCTGTTAGATATTTAATGAATTCTTTCTATTCAGGAAAACAAAAAGAAATGGAAATACATTTACTTTTAGTTAGTTACAAATTTTATAACCAGTACATGAATTTGTGTGCTTAAAATGTAATTTCTTTCAGATTAGTAACTGATTGATATAAATTATGTTGATTAAAAATTCTGCTCTTGACTTATCTGGAGTATCTTTGCCTGACTTTCAACTCAGAACTGAGTCCCTCTTGAGTGATTTATATATAACTCTGTTCATCGTTTCCACTCTCATCTCTAAACTTGACTGTAAATGGTATGGAAGCAAGAATGTGGAAGAGTTCCAGAAAGGAGAAGTGCATGAAAAGAAACTATTAAAATAAAGCTTACAGATAAATCTAGTTATTTCAATATTAAAATAATGAGACCCCATAGTTAATCTAGTAGCACACTTAAATTTATGTGGTTGAGGTATCGAAGAGGAGAGATTATTAGAACTGCCATAAAAATATTTATAGAAAAGACAGAGAAAAGCCACATCAGGGCAGTAAGAAAGTGACTGATGTTCAGGACTGATAACATCACAGACCTTTCTTTGGATTTTATCTTGAGATATAGAGCTGGAGCCCCTGACCAGATATGGCAGTGATATTCATTGCATGAATGAATGGTAGATTTATAAATGTACAAGATAGATTTTGACCAGAAAAATTATCTGGTACACCATGGTGAACTAACCTTCTTAGCAGTAGACCTAGCAATTGATTCAATATATAATCAATCCACTTGATGTCTGTAGAAAATGTGAGACAAAGAAGGCACAATGAGTTGCACTCCTGGAGGTTAGGATCAGCCAGGTTGATAAAGGGCAAAAATAATTCTCTATGATGATTAAAGGATAGCAGTTTTGTTTTGGAGGCATCAAAATTTACAATTTGTAATTTACTTAGAAGGATTAAGTTTTTTGCTCAATCAATACATCAATAGAAAAATATTGCAAAATGTGAAGAATGTTTCCAATGACATCCATTTTCGTAGACTTTTCTATAAGGTCTATATGGAAACATTAAAAAAGAAAAATTATATTCAGTGTTCTCTACATTTCTTTGTTATGCACATATATATTAATTTTTTAATTAAATTGTAATTCACATTTTTTAATTTGAAAATATCTAATGAGAAATTAGTATTGAAATTTAGTTCAAAATAATTTTAAATGGCAGTTAAATCCTTATTATGACTGTTTATGCTTCTCATCATTGAATTTCCTATTAATTTTATTGCACTTGTAAATGTTTGCACAATATCTCTTTGCAGTCACTGCCAAACTTGATAATTTTGCAAAATAAAAATAGAAAACATAACAAATGACCAAATCAATTTCATAATTTACAAAGTTTTATTTATTCTGCTACCAAATATGAAAGTAATGAAGATATAAACAAATAAAACAGCTGAACTTTTATAATAAATTTTCATTTACATTTCTGGATATGAAAATTTTTGAAAATAAATTTAGACTGGAACTAAGTTAAAGAAACAAAATTATTCCATGTAAACAAACTTCTACAAATGTTGAAGAAAGAAACATTGAATTGTTTTCTTCAAATGAAGTATGATGTATCATCATATTTATACCAAATGAATCAACAAATATATTCAATTTTCATTCATATTTCTTGATAGGAAAAAATCAGGAAAAATGTTGAAAAAGTTTTTAGAATATTCCTTACGTGTTTGGCAGTTATATCCAGTGTATCCACGTTCACATTTTCCATCAAGACATCGCCCGTCTGTTTTATTACATTTGGAATTGTCAGCACAATGACATGTCTTCTGACATTTATTACCAAATTTGCGAAATGGACATTCTGAAAATAAAGTAACAAATGTTGAAACCAATCTGAGATGATATTGAAAAGACAAAAAAGGTGTTTTTTTCTCTCTTAAAGAGAGAAATAAATAAATGACCCATGAAGTTGTTGATGAAACTGAAGAGTAGAAAATCATAAAGTTTTATTTTCAGACAATTGCACAATGAAAATATTTGAAAATGAACAAGAGGCAAAGTATATTTTGAGTTTAGATCAGACAAAATTACAAATGACCAAAAAAATAAGCAATAATATTGAAAAAACAGTTAAGTCGTAGAATTGCATCTATTATTTTTTTTTATAATAATTCACTCCAAGCAAGTCAATAAAACACTAAGATGTAAAAGATTACTCAGTATGAGAACAATAAATGAACGGGAATTAAGAAGATAATGATTGACATTGCATTTAATTTTTTGAAGATCAAAGTTGACTGGAAAGTAAGATGCTGGAAGAGAGTTCCACAAGAGAGAAGTGCTTATAAATAAAAGAAAATAAACAAGAACTAAAGAAGGATACGTTATTAGTTTTAGAGAAAGTGACAATTAAATAACATGTATAATTGATGAAATTGAAAAGAGGATGATCATAAACTAATCACCACAGAGCATTACACATTGAATTATTTCAATAGTAACATTAGTAAAGAAAAGACATGTTAATGTCAGAAGTGCACATTGAAATCTACCAATAGAAATAAGACTTAATACCAGATATATTATGAGTTTGAACTTAATAGAAGAACAAGTATCTAAATTAATAAACAAAGATATTGAAGAAATGTGAATTATAATCTTGCTTTTCCCATACAATTTTGCAATATAAGAAATAACTAAGTGAATTGTAGTGATTCATTATACTGTCTAAGCAGAAATGAAACAAGGCCAGATAGAAACAATGAAACTTTTATGAGTATCCTTTGTGGTTAAAATGTTTTAATAATGAAAGTATTAAACAATTCAGATATTGATATTTTAAAAATATATTTTCAAATGCTGGCTATAAAAAAAGAAGACCACATTTATATTCTTGATATGATTTCAGCAGAAATAAAAATTGGAATTTAGTTAAAGAAATAAAAATCTTACAAAAAAACCTGTTTTGAATAATAAAATATGAATCATGGAATATCATCCTGTTTGCACCAACTATGTATTTTCATTCATGTTTCATTAGAGAAAAAACATCTGAACAAAAAATGTTGAAAAAATTTTTTAGAAAATGTTTCTCACGCATTTGACAGTTATCTCCTCGGTATCCATGTTCACATTTTCCATCAAGACACCGCCCGTCAGTTTTATTACATTTGGAATTGTCAGCACAATGACATGTCTGCTGACATTTATAACCAAATGTGCCAAATGGACATTCTGAAAATAAAGTAACAAATGTTGAAACCAATCTGAGATGATATTGAAAAGACAAAAAAGGTGTTTTTTTTTCTCTCTTAAAGAGAGAAATAAATAAATGAGCTATTAAGTTGTTGATGAAACTGAAGAGCAGAAAATCGTAAAGTTTTATTTTCAGACAATTGCACAATGAAAATATTTGAAAATGAAAAAGAGGCAAAATTACAAATGACCAAAGAAATATGCAATAATATTGAAGAAAAGGAGAAAAGTCATAAAGTTACATTCACATAGAATTGCAAGGAAATCCTCTTCTGTAGTTCTAGTTTTTGAGAACTCAGGTGAACTGTCTGACATTTCTAATTATCAACTTATTAGCAGTCTACCTCTTTTTGATAAACTACTAGAGGCCCTAATCAACTCTGAATTGATTAAGCATCTCACACTGTAGGTCTTTCTTTCAGACAAACATCACATCTCTAGGTTAACTGTTGCTGTATTAACGATTATTGCTGAAAAAGTTTATCAAGCCTTACATAAAAATAGTGAAGCTCGAACTGTTGCTTAGGACATTTTAAAAGCATTCAACAATGTTTGGCAAACTGGTCTTCTTCACAAGTTGAAATTTTAAAATGTTAAAATTTTTTAAGTAATTCAGTCTTTCTTATCACAAAATGAAAGTTGTGCTGAATGGCCACTTCTAGACATTTTTTTTTACTAATGCAGGTGTCTTCCAGAACTTTATCCCTGGACCTACTTGGAATCTATGCTGTTGATATGACTATTTGCTCTTGTTTTGGATAGTAAATCTGATCAATTCAATAAGGTTAAATGAGCTGATAATCTCAAAAATGACCCACAATCTACTGTTAACTGGTTCAAGGAAATGGCTTGTTAATTTTAACACCTCCATAATGAAACTTTTCTCTATTAATCATTCTGCTTCCATCAGCATAGCTGGTGCTAACCTACAGGAGAGTAACTTGTTGCACCTTCTTGAGTTAACATTCTTGGCTGAAATGAAATGGAAATGTTAATCAGTTGTGGCTAAGAAAGTCTGTTCATTATGTTGTGCTAGGCAATTTTTCTCTTCAGATTCTATCTTACATATTTATAAGTCTACCATTCCTCCTTGTTTTAAATATTGCTGCCAGATTCTTTATAAAATCCAAAGAAGAATCAGTAATGCTATTGGTCCTGACCTGGCATCTTGGCTTCAGTCACTTTCCCACTGCCATAATGTAGCTTCCCTGTGTTTTTTCTATAAATACTTTCATGGTAATTGTCCTGATGAACTTTCCTCTTTGGTACCTAGATTTTATGAATTTAAGTGTAATACTGGATTGGCAACAAGGTCTCATCAATTTAAAATTGAATTGTCTAGAAGTAACTGCATGTTCTATGTGAACATCTTGGCAAATAGAGAGATGCATCTCTCTTGGAATGGAGTGTGTACAACACTAACAAAATATCAACAAAATAGAGCAACATATCCCTCTTGGAATTGGGTATGTCTGTGACTGTAGAACACTAAAAATTATCAACAAAATAGAGGGACACATCTCTTTTGGAATGGAGTGTGTCTCTTGCTGTACAACGCAAAATCGAGGGATATATTTCTATTGGAATAGAGTGTGTCTCTGGCTGTACAACACAAAATAGAGGGATAAATTTCTATTGGAATGGTCTAAATAAATATTAATCAGCAAAATAGATGCACTGTCATTACAGATTTTCTAATTTTTAGATTTATAATCTACAATAAAATTAAAAATCTAGAATATTTTTATAAGCTTTTTATCTTATTGCACTCAAAAGATTTGTAGAAAATTCTTTCTGTTTAATTTACATCATTTTACTCTTTTCTTCTCATAATCATGAAACTATAAAATTCATCCAGCTTGCTTCATTTTTCATTTCTTGTATTAATAAAATGAAAATATATTTTTAAAATTCAAAGATCATTAAAAAATGAATTTTTGTTCATATAATGCTTAAGTATCTCATGGGTGCTGAAAAGTTAACAACTTGGCATCTCAAATTCAGTTACTTTTCCACTGCTGTAATACAACTTCCCTCTACATTTTCTATAAATATTTTCATGATAATTTTCCTTATGAGCTTTTCTCTTTATGAATTTAAATGCTGTACTAGATTAGTAGCAAGATTTTCATTATTGTACAGTTGAAATGGCTAGATGTAACCATAAGTTTTATGCTAACTTTTTTTTCTCTCACACTTCTTGCCTGTAGAACTCTCTTCTGGCTCCTTGCTTTCCAGTCTACACTGATATTCAAAAATTTAAATGCAATGTCTATCTTTATTTTCTGTCCTCTTAATTCCTGTTCTTTTATTGTTCTCTCTCCTTAATAATGTTTTCTTTCCTCATATTCTCCCACACTCAGTAGCTCTTTATGTCTTTACATCATTTTACTCTTTTCTTCTCATAATCATGAAACTATAAAATTCATCCAGCTTGCTTCATTTTTCATTTCTTGTATTAATAAAATGAAAATATATTTTCATGATAATTGTCCTTATGAGCTTCATTTTTCATGCTTGGGATGAAATGATTAAAAAAAGAAATTTAAACAAAATAAAGTTAAGAGGATTGTTTTTAACACAGATTTATTCAAAAAGATCAAGTACATCCTGTTCTCAAGTGTACTTTAAAGATTAGAAGCTTTGAGCTTTTTTTTTTTGGTAATTGTTATTACAAATCAAACACTTAATACACACACACACACACACATCTACTGAATTCTTCTTTCTCCTTACTTAAAGGATCTGAAAGAGATTCTGTCTCTAATTTCAATTCAAACTACTCCCAACTGTACAGAAAAAAAAGAATCAGAATATTACCTAATGTCTTCAGTTCACATTTAGAAACTCACATTATCTTAGAAGAGAAGCTAAGATTTGTAATGACAATTGTTCAGTTCCTTCTTAATAGTAAAATTAGGGAAGCTACTCAATAAAACCTTCCAAACATGCATATGTACACCTATCCACTTTAAGATACACAATTATATGAAAATGTATGGATTTATGTGATAATAAATTATATACATTCTTTGGTGAGGAAATGAATACTTTTAACAGCTTAGCCAACTTTTGAAATGTCATTCTGATTTGCTCTGGGCAAAATGGTACTTCATAGTTTGACTGAATACAATACACAATATTCTATCCCAAAATAGATGTATTTATTGAAAAAAAAACAAAGTCTAAAAAGTGAATGTTAACTGATCTCATAAAGGTTCACTTAATTTTAAATATCAAAACATTCTTCTTAATCTATGTGCTGTCTCCCTTCAGAACATGCATGGTCATAGCTTTCCACAATTTCTTCTCCTTTATAGAACTTAGTAAATTTTGTCTTTTTGCTCTTCTAATACCTGTTCTGCCAACCATTTACACAAGCTCACTAGGTCCCTCTTGCTGTCAAACTCTCCTGTGTCTATCAAATTTTCTAAGCCTTCTTTCCTCATAATATGTTCTAGAAATTTTGACTCTTTCTGAGGTTAAGTATAAGTGTCCTTTTTGTTACCATTTATTCTAAAATTTTGTTGTTTCTCACATGTTCAGTCCATGGTATTCTCATCATTTTTCTATAGAACCACATTTCTACTGCTTCAAATCTCAACTTCATCTGTGAGAAGATTGTCAAGAATTCACTTCCATATAGAAGAACTGATATTTCATGTTAGTTAAGTACTCTTTGCTTTGTTTCTAACAAGATTTTCCTATTTCTTAATATTTTAATGTGACGCAGCAACCAAATGTGATGACACATTCTGCACATCCATCACTGCACAACTGTGATGACATCCAAGGTTCATTGCATATATATAGACACTCGGGTAGCTATGTTCATAGGTTTGTCTCCTCAGCCATGATTGAATTCAATAAAGAATAATGATAAATGCTCTTCAAGACATGGTTGCAAAAAAGCAACAATATGATTTCTCACTAAATTGGCAATGTTTTCCTTCGGCTTCAACTAAGTGAACTGCTATCTTATTAACTTTCAGCCACAGAAAGAGTACCCTTACATTCACTGACTGTCTAGGCAACTGCTGACTCCTCACTGTTTGCTAACCCCTTCCTCACTCTGACCACTCTCCACTGACTATTCATTACATGGACACCAGCTATGGTCCCACAACCTTTATCTGTTCACTTGTGTTCCAGAAAAGGAGTCCACTGAAAAGCTGGATGGGTGGTCAGTTTTTTCAAAGTATTCTACTTTTATGATTATCTAAAATCACTAACAAAATTTTATGTTTGCCACTTCAAAAGCAGAAATCCTGAAAACTCTTGTATTAAAAGGAAAAAGAATCTGTCTATTTATCTCCTAATGATGTGTGAGAAATTGTATTGTTACATTAAAAATATAAGAAATGAGTTTGATAAAAATTTGTTTTAGTTATGATAGTGCTTCACAGTTATATTTACTAAAGTATGAAATATATTTTACTTTCTTAAGTATTTCCCTTCCAATTTTTCATTAAATCAATATATCACAGGTACATAGAATATGTGAGAGATTTTGTTTTTCAAAATCTAACCAACGTTATTGAATAATCATGTAATTATTATAATTATTTTTAAAATTATAATTAATTTTCATTTATTTATTTTTTATGGGCATAACACAGTGACAGTATAATGAATTTGTTATTTATCTGTTTCTTTATGGACATGATTATTATAAATTTATTTCCAGTGAAAAAATAACCCTTTAATATCTAAAGTATGTTTCGTGGCCAATATACTTGTCTTCCAGACCTTGTAATATTATTCCTTTGTTATTGCTTGTGATGGAGTGTCATTTTCTTTACTGGACATTTGTTCATCTGTCTTTTGTATAGTTTTTAAGTGTGAATGATACCACTTTACAGTTTGTTGTAAGAATTGCTTATTGACATAAGACTGTTTATTCTTATCGATATCAATATTATCTTTTTTTCGTTGGTGAAGTACTTGTCCATTTAGCTGATGACTTGGTATGGACCTATATAATTTGGACATAAAGATTTAAAAAAATTTCTTATAAATATATATTTGCAGGTGTAAAGATCATTGGTAGGTATATTTTTTCTTAGTTTTCCATGTATGTGTAAGTGGTAATGCTGACATGATGTTTTATAAGCCCTCTACAAATGTTGTTGCAGATAAAATCTCTGATTTGTCTTCACAATACTGACCAGTACTAATGTACAGCCCAAGTCATCTTTTATGATGCTCCTGATGAAGAAAAGTACCAATGGTAATTTTCCTACCTAATCAGTTTTGTTTGGTCTTATAGCCAGTGCTGCTTTATAAAAGCCTGTGGAAACGTTCCACTATCCCATTTGCAAAAGAGTGATAGGCTATAGTTTTTATGTGCTTAGTTTCAAGTAGGTATTTGAACTCTTTAAATAGGCTAGACTGAAAATTTGAGTTCCTCTGTATGTTGTGAACATTGAAGGTACTTCAAAATCTGGTATCCAATCAGTAAAGATAGTTCTGACAATTGTTGCAGCTGAAATAGTTTTGATGACTATTGTGACAGGCCAGTGGGTAAACCTATCTATCATAGTCAGAATATATGTATATCCCTGAGAACACGGTAAAGGCCCAACAATGTTGAAATATATATTAGTGAATTTTGCATCAGGTGTGCTAAATGTGCCTGCAGGGGATTTTATGTTCTTGTGTATCTTGTTTTTATTTAGCATGCTAAACAAGTTTTTATTCAATTTCTTATGTCCACTGACATGTCTGGTCAGACAAAATGTCCAGTAATCAGCTTCACAGTTGCACATTTACTTGGATGAGAAAATTCATGGAAGTGTTGAAATATTTGTTGTCACAACTTTGGTGATATGTAGGGCCGTGGTTGTGTTTTCTAACCACTTTCACCCCACCCACTCAACCTCTGACCTCTTACTCTCTGGGTTGAAGTGTCTACTTGGTCTTAACTGAACTTAAGGGAGTGGCCATAGGTCCCCTGAGCATCCGTAGATCATTCAACAGGTCCACTGGCTTAATTCTGTTTCCTGCCCACGTTGTGTTTGATTTGATCCAGAAAGCAGAAGTGATGTTCATCCATTCATGGTTGACTGAAGATGTAGACATGGCTGGTGAGTCTGTGCTAAGAAATTCAGAATGCACCCCAAAAAATATATATATCTGCAGTAAGCTGAACAAACAACTATTCAATGGTTGAATTGTTAATGTCTTTCATTCAGCAGAAAAGAATAGTATAGAAAGAAACTGGTTACAGAAAAGAAAATAATTGACGTAAAAATTCATACACTGGATTCTAGACACAGAGAGAGTGGGTTGTGATAAGCTTGTTGTGTAATCATCTCAGAACGATATGTGTCTCTTGATTATTGTAACTTGTTCAACATTTCCGTTTCCAGTGGTAGTAATAGTAGCAGTAGTAGTATAAGGACGTTGGAAGCATAATTCGCTTCTTCATACTTATATCAACAAAATATGTTAGCAGGCATTTGGTTCCAATTCTCTGACATCCCTCCCAATCTCCAACCTCTCTCTCCAGCTCATCTGCACTTGACAGCAGACCAGCCAACCACTCTTTGCCTCTTCCATCAGCCTCTTTCATCTGGCTCTTCTGACTGGCTCTTCTGTCTGACCTGTTCCGCCTGGCCTGTAGCACCATGACCCATAACGGTCGCCTGCAGGTGCCCATGCAGTTGATGGCACTCATCGACGACAGTGTGCCAATTGATCACGGTCTCTCCCATCTGCTCTTCTGTCTCTCCCTTCTGTCGACTTTTCTCGTCGGCCTTTCTCGTCTGCCTTTCTCGTTGGCCTTGCAGTGCCAGGACTGCTATGGGTCGCGGCCTCTCCAGTCTCTTCAAGAATTCTCTCTCATTTGCCTCTTTCTCAGCATAACCACGCGTTTATATAGATAAATCTGGCTGATCATAAATTGACCCTTGGTCACCACGCAATTACCATGAGTGCTGCTTTCAACCCAAAACCATGTCAGTTTCAAAGTATCATAGCCTGAGTAAGCTCTATTTCAATTTTAACCAACAAAAGTTATTTCAATCATTTTTCATTGTCTTTTCTAATGACCCAATTCCAAATGGGTGAGATCAGGTTTCCCTCAGTAAACAAAATTGTTCTGATCTAATTTTGCTGTTCAAATCTACTCCAATTTCAATAAAAAAATAAAAAAAAATATATGTGTATGTTTGTGTGTTTCTCAAACTCTCTCTGTTACAGTTTGTAAAATGTCCCAATAAAATTTGGTATCACTGAATGGAACTAGTAACTCAACTTTAACAATCTACTTTGTTTGACTTCTAGTAAGTCATCCATAGTTTGCTGTTTTGCAAAAATGCAATTGTAGTGCATGACAGTGTGTCTGCCATTATGTTTTCTTGTCCTGACCACATGTCTGATGTCTGAAGAAAATTAGGAAATATAATCCAGGTGTCTGATTACTCATGGATTATGTTTATCAGTATGTGTGTGCAGGTTTGTGGTCTGTGTATATAATGAAATCTCTGCCTTCAAGAAAATGCTAAAATGCTTAATTGAATTCAAATTGGTTTTGCCAAAAATACATTTGTGTGCATTAATTTTTAGCCCTGAGTGTGAAGGCCTCTGAAAGGTTTGTTCTAAAAGTATTTAGTGATCTTCAATATCTCTGCTGGTGATTAAAACATCATCAATGTAAGCATAAATGAAAGGTAACCATCTGGATACTTCATCTATCAGATGTTGAAATGTTTGGACTGCATTTTGCAATCCAAAAGGCATCTGTATAAACTCATATAACTCATCATTTTCCCTTAAAAATATATTTTAGAAAATATATTAAATAACCTCAATGTATCAAGCAGATAATATATTAAGTACTTCAAACCTAAATACAGCTGATGCTATTAAAAAGAAATGCATAATCATTATTAATATCCAATTAATAAGGTATTGTATGCAAAGAAGATGGCTAAAACTGGGAGTAAATTGTCTCAAATGCCAAGAAGCTCTGAAATTTGTGAGCTATAAAAGCTACAAAGATGCGTATGCTTGGAAATGCATGAAAAGAGCATGTGCTTCATCCAAAAAATATAACAATATCAGAATTAAGTCTTTTTTGATAGGTTTGACACTTCTTTAAAAGATATTATTAGAGTATGGGGTTAAATATGCTAGAAGGCAGTCAATATACAATATAAAAATGCCTTGGCTATGAAAAAAAACATACAATAGTTAATATATTAATCTATCTGAAGAAGAAAATATCAAAGACTGATTTTAGCAAAAATAAATTTGGTGGGTCTGGTATTGTGAAAGTTGTTTGCACAGCAACCCCCATTTGACTATCATTGGAACACCTCACTTGGATCCTGTTTGATGACCCTTGATCCACAAAAATCACCACAAGGACCCCATGGTGTTGTGTTTGGTTTAGGGACCATGTGCAATAGGAATGACCATGCACTTTTTGATGGGCATATAATTCTCATCTGTAGCATTTGTTCAAACTCTGCCTTGTCAGTTTCAATCATCTGGATGTAGAATGTACTGGTGGTCCTGTTGTTTTGATGTGGTGTTTAGAATGGTGTTTGATACTGTCTGTGTGCTTAAATTGTTGTGTTATTTCTGTGTATTTTTGGAGAAATTCTTTGATGACAATGTGGTAGGACAGCATTAATTCCAGTTGAGTGGCATCAAGAGCAAATTCCTCACATTGAAAATTCAGTTGTCAACAAGAGATTGAGTAGCCATGTTGACTAATAGGTTAAAATTATCTAAGAAATCTGCACCTAGCATGGGTGTTTGCAACATTTACTCAAATGAACATCCATAGGAAATCTTGCCTCATACTCAGGTTGATGGCCACAGCTTTTTCACCAATGATATCAAATTTAGTATTGTTAGCTGCCTGTTGTTTGTAAGGTCTGAGTTTTAATTTTTGTTTTGGGTCTGGTGGTGAAACACTTATTTTTACTGTGGTGTCTATTAAAAAAATAAAATCCGTGATTCTTATCCTGAATACAGGACAGATAGTATTTCTGTGAAAGTCCTACAACAGCTGTAATCACTACTGGTTGGAAGTGACGTTTTCATGTGCATTATTGTCCTTAAAAACACAAAGTTTCACATATCTTGCTTCTGTATCAAATATATAGTGATAGTAGCATACATCATATTTATGACTTCTCCTCTCTTGGCTAACATTTCTATTATGTTTGCTTGTTTGGCATGCAGTCCTCTGTTGCTGTATACTAAAAAAAAAGCATTTGTTGAGCAAAACTTGCAAATGTGGCTTATAACTTTTCAAACTGCTCATTAGTAGGTTGTGTAGGTGTGTGTAACATGTTTATATCTCTGTCATTTAGACCTACTTGAATGTGGTCTGCAGACTCTGAAAATTTGTTAAGCTCTGTATCTTCTATCATAGGCGCTAATATTTGTTTATCTAGCCACAACCTATGAAGAATATTTTCTGCCATAACGTTAGATCCTAAGAGACCCTTCATATTCAAGTAATTGGGAATGGAGTTTGGTTGTCCAGTTCCATATTGTTAAGCAAGTCATGTAGTATAGTTTCATTGAACTTGCTGGTCTGTTTAATTACAGTGTAAGGGTTTTCTTCCGGCATGGTTTCTAATAAGTCTGTAAACTCTTTGACTACTACTTCTGGTAGGTTCTCTATGATGTAGCAGTAACATGCTCTCTGTGAAACAATCTTTTTGACATGAAAAATCACTTGCATTTGTTGTTTGAGTTATAAGCGGGTAAATTTAAAGCCATAAGTGATACTTCAGTGTGAATTGTATTGTGTTCCCTTTTAGTATTGCTATTTTTTTTTAAATTGTGCATGATCAGAAGACAGTTCAATCATCAATCTCTGACTACAGAGAGTTTTGGAGACAGCATGCTTGAAGAAGGTTGTGAGGGGAGCTTCCATCATATAGGATTGAAAACTTTCCCAGTCTCCCTTCTCATAGCTAGAATTTGTTCTATGGGGTGGTACATCAGGGGATGCCTTAGGTTTGGCATCAATCTGGGCACTGATTAGGGAATGGTCTGATGTGCCCAGTTGAGGTAAAACTATTGATAGACATTTTTCAAGGCAGAAGGTTAGGGATAGGTTGTAGTGGTTCGCCTGATATAGGTCCTCTAATGATTTGGTCTCTATTGTAAAATTTTTTAGTGTTATTTCAGAAGGGTATTTTGCATTTAACGTTGGGTTGTCACCACTTTTTGGGGAGTTATAATTCTGAGTAAATAATGATAAACAAACCCACTTACATTTATATATACAAAAAATACTCATAAAAATGAGAAACAACAAGATGTGAAAACAACAAAATGAGTATAATTTCTTATGTGGTGTTGGACAAATGAGAGATAGTAATACTGGGTAAAATTGTGAGTTTAGGGTCAAATGTAGATCAAACATGGCTCAGAATCTGGAAGAATGATAAGATAAAGTGTATACAGTCTTTTTTGCATGTTTTCTTTATAGATGTGTGTAATGAGTGTCCAGATAATTTAATTGGAAAATACAAGAAATGTTTAAGGTTTACTTATCTCAAATTTTTGCTGAGTGCTAAGAGATAAATGTTACTGTTATGGCTTGAAAAAGGAAAAGGAACTGAAATTTTCATTGATGTGTTGACAGCCTGTCTGTTTTGACTGTCTGCCTGATAGTGGGAATGTCATGTGTTCATGTGTATAGAGGAGAAAATTGGGGTTGATTGTCATTAGTTTAGAAAGAGTGAATTAATGATAATTATAATTGTTATAATTATTTTATTATAATTATTTTTAACACTATAATTAATTTTTATTTATTTATTTTTTATGGACACACCACATTAACAGTAATTATTTTTTTATTTTATGTTGACTGCTTGTTCAATTGCGAGAATGTCATGTGTTTGTGTGTAACAGGCTACTGGCCTTGTTTAAATTTTTAAATGCATGAAATTACATGATGGTGATTTAGTGAGACTACTAATTCGATGATAATTGTTGAAATTCTCAGGAAAGTGAATCGAAAAGTTGAGAAGTAAATTAAAAATGAAATGTGTTAAAAATTATGTTTTAAAATAATAAAAGGAAATTAAGAACAGTTCCAAGGAGAATCAAACCTAAATTTAACCTAACAGATTTCAGTAAGATTGAGCCAAACCAAGACTCCCAACCCACTCCCCACCACCACTTCCTGCCGATCAGAAAGAGAAGATTAGTGCACCAAATTACTTGGGTCCTGAGAAACTGGAAAAACAGTTGTTGTTTACAATATCATGTCAGTAGAGAAAACATGCGACCACGGAAAAATACGATTTAAATTATTCTGAACAAAGGACCGGGAAATATCTGGTTTATGTAGAATGGTTGTGTCGATCACCCAGAAAAATATCTTTACAAAAAGATTAGCAAGACTTGGAATATACAAGAGAAATACCATAATGCCTAAGATTTGGGACAGAACTGTTTATCTTTCTTTCTGCAAAATTCGCTTAAAATTTTTTACATCTGACATTATTTTTGATTTTTGGCACAAGTGAGACAAACTTGATTTTGGTTTATGGAGAATGTGAAGATAATCAAATTTTGGCATTGAGAATTGTCATTTTCTGTCGTCTATGTATGTGAAGGAAGTTTGTTTTGCAGTGATTTCTTCCGTGCATAGAGCAGACATCAGATAAGAGGCATACCCACATTTTGGTTGCTTAAGGCACCCCTGGAATTGCTTGTGAGACAGTCACCGCTAAAGAGCACACCCACAATTACTGCGATGGTGTGAAAACACAGACACACACATAATCAAAGAATTGACTGGATATTACTTTAATGGTTGCAACCAGAATCTCCAAATCATTATACAGGAGTTGTGCAATCTTATCCATAGTACACAAAATATATAAGGGGTTCACACTAGACTTCACCGTCAATTCCAATCTTGTAAGTTTTTGGGAAAAACAAATCAATCTTATCAACATGACACACTCATCTCAATTGAGGAGGGAAAAAAAAGCCAATTGAATGTAAGGTTGGTATTACACAACCAAGTTAGCGGATCTAACGACTCATGACTGAGAGAGAAAAGAGGAGGAGACAGAGCTCGAACCTGGGACAGGAGTGAGTTGAGAAGTTGTGTTGATAGATGTGCCAATAATTGAAGGGATTGGCCAACTCAGTAGTTGGGCGAGTTGTGTAGAAAAGTTGGGTTGATTCTCATTGGTTTAGAAAGAATGAATTAAAATAATTATAATTGTTATAATTAATTTATTAGAATTAATATAAATATAAAATTTGTCACTTGGTTGATTGATATTATCTTCAGCATCCCAACATCAGAGCTTTGCAGATGGACCCTCCAGAAATCACTCCATCCACTCGTCAGAGGGAGTATCATCAAATGACTGTTTATTTTTCTCATTTGTACTTTTCATTGGTTGATTTTTCTCCTTGTGTGTGTGTGTGTGTACATATGTGTGTACATGTAGAATGTTGTGGTTATTTCTCCTTTTCATCGACTGTTTTTCACTTTACACTCCTTATTGATTTTTTTGATTTTTTATTTTTGTTTCAGTTGTAGCAGTTTTTGACATCCTGTTTATCAGACATTTAATGTCTTTGTTAATTCTTGAGTGAATTGAATTTGATTTTTGGTGGAGATATTGTAATCTTTTCTTTTTGTTATAATAATTGTGTATTTTTCCTCTCAAAGTGGTTTTCGTCATTGTAATTTCTTTTAGTTTTTTTTTTATAGCACCTATATAATTTTTTCCATCTGTGTTAATGTTATTAGTTACAGTAGACTTGTATATTATGTTACTGGTTAAAATATGGCAAAAGTCACTTACAAAGAAAAGGGGCATGTGTGTTCTCTATGATATCTCAAAGACAAGCAACCAAAATAGAAAGAAGTCAATCACAGCTGTTGTCATAAATGCATCTCAGATATGCTAATATTGTTTGTTCTCTCCAACTGAGGACAAAAATATATATATATACATGCATATACATACACATACATGTATACAAATGTGTGCTTACAAACATAAGCACATGCACATGTATGTCTGTAACTGTAACTAAATTAATATATTAATTAGTACTTAACTCCAACTGTTGATCAATAAAAAAACTTTTCTGTTGATAAAAGTGGTTGGTGTTCTCGAATTGGGAGGTAGTTTATTTTTCTACCTTGTCCATCAGCTTGCGAGTGGCTTCTGCCTTGTGTGTTGGATTTCTGACTGTTTATATGTATTGGGATTTTTGACATTGGATCTGCAATTTGTGATTTCAGCATTTCTTTCTGTCCCCAGATCTTTGTGTTTGAACTCACAATTTGTTTATTTTGTTTTTGAGCTGCTATATCAATTTTTGAACATGAACATTTATCGTGAGCAATTTTTTTTTTGTTTCTGCAATTACATTTGATGGTGTTATTTTTTCTTGTTATTGTAAATTGTAATTGTTATTGGTTTTGTTAAAGATTTTTTAATTGTGCTTAGTTATTAATTTCTCTATGTTATCCATGCAGCTGTAACTAATTTTGATTGTATTTTTATTGTTAATTTTTAATAATTTGCTGTTTTTAGTGAAGTGTTTCTCAATTAGTTTGAAGAATATTTTGTCTATTTTTGTTTTTATTATATTGTTGTCGGGGATTGAACCAAATTATCTTTTGTTTTCTGTTTGTCTTTTATTGTATTTTTTATTGATATTTTTAGTTTGATTAATACCCACTGTTTCTTCAGGCTGATTCACATGTTTTTTGTGTTCATTGAATATTTTTAAGCTGCTAAAATTTGTTGAAATTATTTTATTTTTAGATATGGCTATTTGTTTGAATACAGTAGGAGGTAGTTGGAATTTTTGTTAATGTATATTGTGTTGTTAGTTTTTTTTGGATGGTTTGTTAATTATATTTGCTAATTTGTTGATTATGTATATGCCAATGAGCTTGCATAAAAAGAACCATCATAACTAACCAATGTTACATTAAAATTATTATCATTGTTTTAGCTTTTTTTTGCCTATATTTTTTTTTTGTTGTGGTATAATAGGTTGGTGCAAAAATAATGTCGTTTTCTCACATAGTAACATATGTGAGAAAACGACATTAATTTTGCACCAACCTAATAGATTTTCAGCAGTGTTTTATTGAATTTGTATCTCCATCGGGGATAGTCATATACTGTTTGCTAAATTTAGTGCATTGTTTAATATATTCTCATTGATAGATAGGTAGAAGTCTTTTATATTTAATTATGTGAAGGAATGGTTTTCTTTATTGTTAATGTAATTAAACCAATTAATTGTTTCTTTTGTGCCTTCCATTGCTTTATGTTTAATACGTTTCTTAGGTTTGAGGATATTTTTTCTAGTATTTGCTTATTTTTCCGATATTGTTTTTTGTGGGTTTTATTAATCTGCATGTTGGTTTGGTCGTGAAGTTCTCCTTATGGTCTTTTATTTTAATAAATGGTTCTATTTTTGTTAGTTGTTTTAACCTATTGTCTGAATGTTTAGCGGCTATATTTTTAATTATTTTTATACTATAATTAATTTTTAGTTATTTAATTTTATGAACATGACACAGTGACATTGTAATTAATTATTTATTTTTAAAATAAAAAATTATGAAATATTAAAGATAATAATGTTGGATGATTAACAAATCCACAGAATTATCATAATGTTTCTTTTGCATGTTTCAAAAGAGCTTCAAAATGGTAGGCGACTGATGTAGAGAATGGAGAAAAAAAACAGGCTTCTGTGTATAGGTAAAAAGGGTAAAATATGATGATTTAGAAGTAAATAAAAAACTTCTAATGAAAAAATTTGTTTTTATAATTGGTATTTTCATTCATTTGACATTAGAACAAAATAAATTCTTCTTAATTTTATGTTATATTCTAAGCAAAATTCTTAAATGGATCACAAATGATTTAGAAATTAACTTTGATGTTTGACTTGAAACATTCTCTTATCATTATTCTCCTTGAATAATAACAACAAAAAAGAAATATGTTTCAATATCTATAATAATAATTTTTTATGACCCTCTGATTATTGATCAGTTTTAATGAAAATTAAAATACACTCATCTGAAAAACAAAGTCTTAAGCCAAGAGAATTTTGAAGAGATACCAACAATGAAAACCAAAAACCCCTCATGTGATAGAGGAAGGTAAATTTGGTTATGTGTTTTTCCAGGGAAAAAAACATATAAATTGAATAAAAATATTATGTGTGAAAAATATTTTTAGCAAAGAAAAACATATCAATCAAAAGGAAAGTAAATTTGAAAAACTGAGTTAATTCCATTTAAAACAAAGCAAATATTTTTTATTATGAATGATCATTAATATAGAAAAGTGTTTTTCAATGAATCCTGTAACACATTTGACACTTTTACTTCCGAGACTGAAACAAGTTTCAAGTCACGTTTTTATGTGACTGAAGCAGGGTTCAAGACAAACCTCTATGTGAATGAAACAAGGTTCAAGACAAGCCTTTATGTGGCTGAAACAAGGTTCAAGACCAGCTTTTATGTGGCTGAAATAAGGTTCAAAACAAGCCTTTATGTGAGTTATGACACTATTTAGCTATGGTAATTGGTTAACTAATTAACCATAGAAATTAAAAACGGGAAATACTTAAGGTGAGAAAGAGCTATATCAAAAGATAGACTGAGCAACATTAAAAAGAAGAGTATATTTTATTTACAAAAAAAAAGATACTTTTCACAAAAGACAGAAAATCCATAAGAAAAAGTGAGACTGTGATTCTGTCAAAATTAATTAATGTCACGATAAGAGAGTGACGTGCCAAACAAAACAGAATTCTGAAAGAAAAGCAATGCCAGCCAATGCATGCAGCCATAAAATATTCAGCTTGAGACCACCACGGAGAATAGATATTAATTATCTTTCAGAGATATCATTTAACTTTAATTCCTGGTTCCAGCAAAAAAAGCCATCTGGTATATGCATAAACCTTGGCATAAGAAGGAAAATCAAAAGGGGAATCATTATTGTTGCTTATTTAAGCTGTTGACGTCAGACATAGCATCTTGAAAATGAGCATCTGGTGATAAGAGAATTTTAAGGCATGAGAAAAATAAAAAATTTGACCACCCAGTTAAAAGTTGACTAGCAGTGAAGCCAGGTATCGGGTTTGACAATGATTAATGAGTCAGTAGAGGTCCGGACATGGTCGGGATGTGATAAGAATTAATTGGCAATCTGGGATTTGTAAATGTTTTGGTCAAAGGAGAAGTAAAAAAAAAAGGGTTTTGTAAACAAAATTATGGAATAATTCTAAGAAAGCCAGTCTAACCACACCCACACTATCGAGAGATCATTGGCCAAGTGGTAGCATGGGTGATAGGTGGAGGTGAATGTATGAGAAAGACGGAGAAGTTGTTAACACCCACTGAGGGGATCGGTATGAGATACCAATGTGAGAGAGCAAGAGTCTAGGAGGATAACTCTCCTCCAACCTTCCTTCATGGACGAGGGAGGAACCCCGAAATGGAAAGTGATTAATCTTCCAAAAATGGGAAGTAATTAATTTTCCTGGCCTAAGAACAAAGAGAATTCTTGCTGGTAATTGAGAATTATCGAGAACCTAAACCATGTCAGGCCCCCATACTGGATTTTGGTCGGTGTCCATATAAACGAACGTCTCGAGGCAGCTGATCAGTTCGGGTTTGCAGGCAGTTCCATACAGTTTGATTTTGGAGTTAGTTCAAGAAGTTGGAGAGCGTTGCCTCGCAGAAGCTGATCAAAAGATTTCCATGTCCTCTTGACTTAGCCTTCCTACCAAAAGCAAGTTTTTATTGACAAACAACTTAAGATACCATAACTCACTTTAGAAACGCAAAAAGTGTCACAAATCCATAGAAACGGACCAACATATTTGAACCTCTTGAGTTTGTTTTATTATTTTTTTTTACTTACGCTTGTGCAGTATCACCTTTACCCTGTATTCAGCTTGCACTACGGCTCAACGCCTGATTGATTTCGTCTACCTAAGATCAAAGTCACAACATGGGTAGGTTAGACCTGATATCAAAGCAGTTACTTCGGTGACCAAGTGTTGGAGGCAAGCTGAGAACGACAAAGTTGGTATCGAACCAGAAACAACCAGATCAACCGGGACACAGGCTGGTGGCAGTGACAAGGAATCAACCCCAAAACGCTGGTGGAAGAAACCTTACAGCTTTGCGCTGCAACTGGGAGTTGACCATGGCTGATGACGCAATGTCATATATTGACGTTGTGACCATTGGACGTCACATATTGGCACGGCGACCACACCAGTGGGTGCCACATATTGGACTGCGACCACCGGTGGGTATCACAGAGTGGAACAATGTTTAAGTTAAGCCTTTACAAGATTGGACTTAGGTTCTAGCATAAAATATAAAAGAATTGAATATGAAATAAAATATCACTATTAAAGAAAACACAAGAACTCTGCAGCATTACTGTCATAAAATTCCATTCTCATTTCCTTTCTAATAACATAAACAAGAAAATAGAAAAAAAAAAGGTTAACTTACGAATTTCAGCCTGGACTTTCAGAAATAAAAGAAATATAAATAAAAATCCAAGTAGAATCTTTCCTTTTGTCAATTTTGTCATCAAAAACATTCTCTCAATTATTCTGGTTAATGTATGTTTTTAAATGGAACTTGTAAAATCTGTCTTCAATATAACAATAACAATATTATGCCGGTTTTGTTGAAAGAGGATATATCCGTATTTCTGACGTCACTTTCAATACTTGAAATTTAAATTTTATATCTGACTTACTGCCACATCCTTGAAGTCTGTTTTAATAATTCAGCAGTCATTTTTGTTAACTTTGTATGTATGTTTGAAGATATAACTGAATCCAGGATATCCTATACAGAAATTATGTTCTGTTCTCAACTTGCATGATTTTAATCTAAGGAAGTCAATTGTAGTTGAAAAACAAATTCTTAAATCCTCATGACTGTATTTTATTTTGTTCCATATTCAACTTCCATGTCAAAATCTATTATCTGGTGAGCATAAAAGACAGATTTTAAGAACTTTTTCAAACTTCTCAAAGCCTGTTTTATATTCTCAAGAGCATTTCAACACTTCAAGACAAGCCTTTATGTGGCTGAAACAAGGTTCAAGACAAGCCTTTATGTGAGTGGAACAATGTTTAAGTTAAGCCTTTACAAGATTGAACCTAAGTTAAAGTCAGTCTTTTACCAGCTTGGAAAGAATTTGTTAAGCCTTAACATCAAAAGTGTTAGGAGACTCTAGCATAAAATATAAAAGAATTGAATATGAAATAAAATATCACTATTAAAGAAAACACAAGAACTCTGCAGCATTACTGTCATAAAATTCCATTCTCATTTCCTTTCTAATAACATAAACAAGAAAATAGAAAAAAAAAAGGTTAACTTACGAATTTCAGCCTGGACTTTCAGAAATAAAAGAAATATAAATAAAAATCCAAGTAGAATCTTTCCTTTTGTCAATTTTGTCATCAAAAACATTCTCTCAATTATTCTGGTTAATGTATGTTTTTAAATGGAACTTGTAAAATCTGTCTTCAATATAACAATAACAATATTATGCAGGTTTTGTTGAAAGAGGATATATCCGTATTTCTGATGTTACATTCAATACTTGAAATTTAAATTTTATAACTGACTTACTGCCACATCCTTGAAGTCTGTTTTAATAATTCAGCAGTCATTTTTGTTAACTTTGTATGTATGTTTGAAGTTATAACTGAATCCAGGATATCCTATACAGAAATTATGTTCTGTTCTCAACTTGCATGATTTTAATCTAAGGAAGTCAATTGTAGTTGAAAAACAAATTCTTAAATCCTCATGACTGTATTTTATTTTGTTCCATATTCAACTTCCATGTCAAAATCTATTATCTGGTGAGCATAAAAGACAGATTTTAAGAACTTTTTCAAACTTCTCAAAGCCTGTTTTATATTCTCAAGAGCATTTCAACACTTCAAGACAAGCCTTTATGTGGCTGAAACAAGGTTCAAGACAAGCCTTTATGTGAGTGGAACAATGTTTAAGTTAAGCCTTTACAAGATTGAACCTAAGTTAAAGTCAGTCTTTTACCAGCTTGGAAAGAATTTGTTAAGCCTTAACATCAAAAGTGTTAGGAGACTCTAGCATAAAATATAAAAGAATTGAATATGAAATAAAATATCACTATTAAAGAAAACACAAGAACTCTGCAGCATTACTGTCATAAAATTCCATTCTCATTTCCTTTCTAATAACATAAACAAGAAAATAGAAAGAAAAAAGGTTAACTTACAAATTTCAGCCTGGACTTTCAGAAATAAAAGAAATATAAATAAAAATCCAAGTAGAATCTTTCCTTTTGTCAATTTTGTCATCAAAAACATTCTCTCAATTATTCTGGTTAATGTATGTTATTAAATGGAACTTGTAAAATCTGTCTTCAATATAACAATAACAATATTATGCAGGTTTTGTTGAAAGAGGATATTTCCGTATTTCTGATGTCACATTCAATACTTGAAATTTAAATTTTATATCTGACTTACTGCCACATCCTTGAAGTCTGTTTTAATAATTCAGCAGTCATTTTTGTTAACATTTGAAATAATGATTCTATCCTTAAATTTTGCCTCTGACTGTGCTAAGAGAATATCCATGTGTGTCTGAAGATATGGCTAATTCCAGGATATTTTAGACAATTTTGTCCTCTCCTCAATTTCCATGATGAAGAAAAATGCTTACATACTAAAGGGATTTCTATATGAAGAGAGGAAAAGAGAAAACATCATGTTTCTTATCATGAATATTAAGAAAGGCGTGAATGAAAACAAATGAAGACTCCTACTCTGAGGTGAAATTGAAAAGATATTTGCATTTAATAAATGGCACAAAAAACAACAAAACAGAATACAAATTTACAATATAAGTTTACACAAAATTTTCCTTTGTGCACCTTATAATTAGGCAGGATATGTTTTAAAATGACAATTTTTTAAGTTCATAAATTCTGATCTAAATATTCAACAAAATTTTCACTTAATTTTATATATTCAACAGTCAAAAATCTTTGAGAGGAATGGTAAATTCAAAAGTGTTACTGAGTAATTTAAACAATAGTTCAGTTGTTAAAATGAATGATAATATTGAGTCAAATTTAATTTGTGTTTTTACACATCAAATTTATTCAAGTCATTTTTTTATTATCTGTCTGGTTTTCTTTTTATAATTATTTTTTAAACACTCCTCTCAAAAGGAAGTACAATAAACAAACCCTATTAAACAAATCTTATATTTCTGTCTGAATTTCTGACATGAGGAATTATGATTTTGTACACTATTTATGTTCAGATATGTTGGATAAATAATCTTACTCTTTGTTGTTGTTATGATGTTCCGGCCATTTCGCCCTGCGACTTTCATCAGGTGTATGTCAATCTTGGTACCCTAAAGGGAATTATGAACTGAACCCTTTATTTGATCTACAGGGATAGAACATCCTCTTTTTACTGCCCATGTTTAGAAATATCTTGTCTAGTTCTTATTTTTAGTACTGCTCAGGTCCATGTTCAGTACTCATGTTAAAATCTATTATCGGGAGAGAATTAAAGACAGATTTTGTGAAGTTGATCAGGCTGTTGTAAACATGTATGGTTGCATGTGAAAACAAATGAAACAGCAAAGTACTACCAGTCAGATGGAAAGAAAAGAAAACAAGAATTGTTAAGATTAAATTCTCTGATATAGAGAATGTCTCTTTGTAGCCAAGGGAAGAAACCTGGAGAATGGGGAGAGTTGTTAAGGCCTCGAGTAGATGCTTGTGTGGGGTCTATTGACAGTGGTGGTGACAGTGACAGCCTTTAGTGTCATAAGTTAAAAACAGAAAGGGTGAATATGTAACTCAGTGTTTTTTCTCATACTTTTGCTTAATGGTATTATTCATGATTGGCTCCCTTTAAATTTTATTTTATAGGGGGTGGCAGCTGTGATGCTCAGAGCCCCTGTACAGAGAGCAACTGTTTTTGATTTTTAGTTTCACTTATGTAGTTTTCATATCTGAACAACAAGTTTTTATATAGAGTGAATCAGCAAGATCTAATTTAAAGCAGAGTATAACAAGGCTAAGAGTATTTCAGCACAACCTTGTGTTTTTCAAATTAAATTTAATAAATTTTTCTCCTGATCTAAGTATATCAACAGATTTCTACAAACACATGAATGAATATACCTATGTTCAAACCTCTATGACTCACCATTTCTACATGCTTCAATTGATCTCACCATTTCTATACACTTCAATCAACCACAGCATTAATATGCATCAATATATCCAGGTCTGTGACAGCTGAATATCTGTTGCAAAACAATCAGCCTATTGTGTACTATCATAAAGACATGTTCTCACTTTTGAGTCTTGCAAATTTGAACTTTCACTTGAAAGTATTGTAGAAAATATACATTAAGTCTTTAGAGACCACCTTCTGTAAACAAAAGAAGCCACTTTCAAGTCAGAATGCAATTTGCCTATGATATATATAGTTTATTCTGGATGAAGATTTTTTTGCATATTTAATTTAAATTATTAATATTTTGAATGTGTTAAAATGTTTAGGTGTTTTGGATATATGAATTTAATATAAAAAGGAATTTAAAATCTATTGTAGTAATAATATAAGCTCTATAATATAAATTATGCTGTAGATAATTTTTTTTTAATTGGTTTCACTTCATCTAAAGTATTAAAGCCACAATGGGCTCCTGAGAGTGGAAGAATTAGGAATAGAAACATTAATAATGAGCGGGAGGAGAAAAGAGTAATCAGGAGGACAGTAGATAGCAATTAACATTGCATTAAAATTCATGCAGATTAAAGTTGGCTGGAAAGGAGTTCCACAAGTGAGAAGTGCAAGAAAAGAAACTGTTAGAATAGAATTTACAGCTACGTCTAGCCAGCTCATTTAACTCCATTGTTTTCCAACTGGTTTTGATCCTAGAAACAATGACATCATGATTAGTCAGTATTTAAAACATCATAGACACCAAATTTATTTCACTCTCTTAATCACTATCATAGAATGAGTCTCAATGTAAATCTGGTACAATCAACCACCGACTTCAAATGCCATATAAGTTGTATCACTCAGTCTTATGGTGAACTAGTAGTTAGTACTCTGAAGATCCAACATTCTATATACATGATATTTAATGATCTCACTAACCATATTGTTGTTGATATGAGGTAATAGATATACATCCAGTAGGGTGAACTTATTAATAATCTGAGAATAATTGACAATATTTTTTTTTATTTTCTGAGGACATTATTGGCACTCTCCATGGAAACAGGTTGAGTTCTATAATTCCTTCTTTAAGCATTCATGTAATTTCTATATTAATAAACTGCTTGTCTATATTTGTATGCCATCTTGATTTTATAGATATCTTGTTTACTGTCAGGACTTATTTTGGTAAATAGTTACAGGTAAGGTATGTTAACTGTAATTAGTTCATAGATTTAAGGGCTGGTTTGGGACCACTAAATGGTATCAACATGAGAGTATTGCTGAAGGGAGTGGTGTCCCAATATTGTATCACAACAGAGGTTCTTCATTATTAAGAACTTTACCCCATGGAAAATTACATGAGATGATAATGCAGCGTTTACCATGGCTACTTGGTTAAAGTAAGAAAAATTTCTCTACCAGTTTGATTTTGCAATATTTGTGACAATAAATTTTCTGTGCTACCTGTGTCAATCAGAGTATTAATACAAATTCTGTTGACCTTAATTTTTATAGTTGTTTTTGGAAAAATGGCTAAATGTACCACTGAGAATGCACATAGGTCAGAGACTTTCTTATTACTTTATTTTTACTTAACTTAGTCCACTTACCCTTTTCTTCAAACAATGAACAATCATTGTCTTTTTTTGGAAATTTTATTTTCTTTCAGAAAATAAAACCTGCTGCAATAGTATTTTCACTAGGGCCTGAATTAATAACAAAAAAGAAAAAAATGCAAATGAGATTCAATTACAAAGAAAAATATTTATTTCTAACCAGCTAAACAAGGGTGCTTGCAAAAATTTGTCCCTTTTTGCTGAGAATAGGATAACCTATTCTCTGACTAACACAATGTAAAACATATATCAGAAAAAACAAAACTTAAAAATTACAATGCACAAAAAAACAAACAAAAGAATTGAGCCCACCTGCTGTGTCAATGATAACAAAAAAAAAAACGAGAGCCTTTGCTCTACAGTGCACTTTCTGTCCTTTCAAAGTTCAAAAGTTCTTTTCTTTTTCCTTCTTATGTAGACAAAGTTCTCTTCTTGGTGACCAATCTCCCTTCTTTCTTTTCTTATTTTCCTCTCGTCGGCCTGGAAAGTATACATTTCTTTTACGGCTGCAGAAGGGGAAAACTTACTTAAACATGCAGTAACACACATTATTTACATTATTCAGACTATTGTCCTCATCTTTGTCACCGTATTTATCACAAAGTTTTGGCTGTTGTTTGATTCGACCTTCTTCACACTTTTGGGGTCCTGTCACTGGATATAACCAATGCCTTTATCCACTGTGCCATGTGACCTTAAGGACATCTGTGTGTGAATTTGTGGGTATTATAAACCTAATGTCATCAACAACCATTTTTTTACCAGTGCTCATATTGAAATTTTTGTTATCATTTCATGTTTTTACCAGAGCTCATATTGCAATTTTTTGTTGTTATTATCGCTTTTCTCTGGCCCTCCTTATTACTGGTTCCCATATTGTATTCATTTCTATGCTCGGTCACCTTCAACCTCAGTTCATCTGCCTGAGCTTGAAGAAAGTTCAAGGCCACCTCCTCAACTCTGGCAATGATGTCCAAGTATGGCACTCGCCTGATGGTTGTGGTGAAGTTGAGACCCTTATTCAATACTGACTCCTTGAGGCACTCAGCTGATATTGGCTGATGTTGACTACTGCTTTCACTGGTGGGTCATGGACTTTGTGCAGCACCTTCTGATCTTTCAATTAATTTTTTTAATTTTTGTACTTGGCGAGCCTTGACTACATCGGATTCATGTCTGAAGGATTTATCCAGGTCATTTTGGATCCTTCTCCAGTCTTCTTCAATGGTAATTCTGTTGAAGAAATCCTCGAGCCTCTGTTTTATCCAACAATTGTACTGGATTCTCTCTCGGACAAGGATGTGTCCTGCTTTTTCTGCAACCAGACGGGCTCTCCTTGAATTGACGGGAACTCTTGGTGCCAAGCCTGAAGGGATGAATTGTAGATCTCTGCATTGATGTAGGAATGTCAGATGGTTTGATATTTGTGCCAGTTTCTGGTAGGATTTTCCAATTTGTCTCCGTATTTTCAGTGTATCAGGTCCGTACCAATCCTTCAGTATCTGACTATATTTCTGAGATGAGGTATTATGTACATTATTTACATTATTCGGACTATTTTCCTCATCTTTGTCACCATATTTATCACAATGTTTTGGCTGTTGTATAGGACAGTGACAGGACCTAAAGAGTGTGAGTTCAATATCCGGTTAAGGCAGTGAAGAACTGGAGAGGGAATTAAAAGGAAATGACTGATAACTGACATCCATTAAACATGGCACATAGAACTAGAACAGTCTGCTCCAGTGAGTGAAATAAAGGATTCAGTTCGACATTCCAACCACCTGAAGAAGGCCGGAGCATACAACAGCTGAAATGTTGTGATAAATATGGCAACAATGATGAGGACAATAGTCCGAATAATGTAAATAATGTACATAATACCTCATCTCAGAAATATAGATAGATAATGCAGTAATACACTTTTTGAAACCACGTGTTTGCTCCTCCTTCTTCTTCTCAAATGGCTTTAGCTCTAAACTCAACTTTGAGAAGTCCATAAGTGGAGTTTGGAGCTTTCTTTCTTTCTTTCTTTTCTGGGGCTTCTTCAAGAGGACTTCTTTTCAAACTTCCTCTGAAGGGGAACCTTACCTTCAGCAACTTTGTTACCCATGCATCCTTTACTTATGGGCAGACGCTGCCTGCCTTTTCAGCAGGGAGAGAGAAACAAACCTCAAATTCCTAAGTGGTCTCGCTTCCAACTGCTTGCTAAGGTCCAGTAACAGTTTTCCCTTCCCCTTCAAAGGAGGCGGTTTACCTTGAACTGTCCAATCACAGTCCATTAAAAAAATATCAGCAGGTTTTCTTAGGGCCAGTAACACAGTGAGTGTCTTTTGTTCTCTCTTCACCTAAAAAATTTCAAACTTTTACTGGACTTGACAAATAGGAGTGTAATTTGAGCCAGCAAAAAACAAAAACATGTATGCCTAGCAAAAGCTGTGGTTGCTAGTGGTTCAAGAGAGTTCTAGAGATGTGTAGGTTGAGGAGGTTTTTCTGTCATTGCAGCAGCAGGACCTTGTATTATAAAAGTTTCTGTATTACATTGGATCAGATCTAAAATCATTGCTTGATTGTAGGATTGTGAGGATAAAGTTTACATTTTCCAGTAGGCACTACTGAATGGTTACTGACAGTAACCCATTGATGAATGTATCCCTTCCTAAATCTGTGTGATATTATTCAGCAGTAACAGCTGTAAATATGCTGAATCTGTGTAGGTTACAAAGAAATTTGTCTATTGTCTCTGAAGACTGCTTGTAGTGAGTGGATAACAGTGGATAACAGGCGACCATTTTATTTTTTATTCTAATAAACATCTTGTCAAGACTTTCTAGGGCTTCCACATATATGGCATCATTAGAGAAACATTTATAAACACTAGCGGATACATATTTTGTTAAGCAACATAATTTGTTGGATGCTCCATCTCCACATTCATCAATAAAATTTTTAAAGGTTTTCTACCAGTAATGATACTCCTTTTCATTGTATAATGAATTCAGGTCTGTAATGAGTTTGTCTAGGCAGAAAATTTGTTCTATCCTTATGTAGTAAAGTAGTTCAGTAGAATGTGATGAACAATGAGAAAAAGCTAGAGTGGTGCTTATTGAAGCTTTATTGAGTTACAACATGCTGCTGTGTAGACACTTTTTATAATTGCAAGTGTAGAAGAGTTACAATAGAAAGGGGAGGTAACTGAAAGAGATTTTATGACCACAGTACATTAATACATTTACACTTTGTATATTTGACTGTACTTAAAGAAAAACTTAATTCTTCTTAGTAAGGATCTTTATTCAAATGTTGTTCACTATTTTTCAAATAATCAGTATTGCTACAAAAGAAATGTTTGCTAATGTTTGATCATATATTTTAATTTTTATTAATTTTCTCTTAAAATGGATTACTCTGGACTCTCAGAGAATCAGTTTTTGAGCCTCATCAAAGACCAAAAAGCTGCTCTTAAAACATTGCATATCATTGAATACTAGATTCATTAAGTGCTAAATAAATACCATTGTTGTATTTAAAACTTTTTCATATGGTTTCCTTTAAATGTTTGTGTATGTGCATAGGTGTGTGTCTGTGCTATAAATGGCATTTATAATCAAGATGTAATGAAATTTTGTCAACTCAGTCTTAGAGGTCTTATTATTGCTTTTTAATCATTTCATCCCAATCAAGGCAATAAAACCACTAAGACACAAGGTGTTACTGAGTGTAAAAGAATATGAGAAAAAATCATTATTAAGGAGAGAGGACAATAAAATAACAAGAATTAAGAATATAGAAGATAATGATTGACAGTGCATTTAAATTTCTGAAGATCACGCTTGACTGGAAAGCAAGAAGCTACAAGAGAGTTCCACAAGCAAGAAGTACCAGAGAAGAAACTGTTAGCATAGACCTTATGGTTACATCTAGTCATTTGAACTGTGAAAATTTTGTGACCTTACTGCCAATCTAGTACTGCACTTAAATTCATAAAGTCTAGGTAAAAAATGGTGAATATTGAAAGAGAGTTTAAAGGTTCATGGTAAGAAGCATTCACAAAAAATTACAGAATGATAATTGTATAAATTTCATTTCTGTTTTCTTCTTGTTGTCATGAATTCTTGTTGGATCTAAGTGAAATAGAAATGTCGATAAAATTATGCTATTAACGTTCACCTCGATTACCACCGCTTAATTAAGGAACTCCTGACAGATAACCATTTATAGTTCTTATCAGTTTGAAAAATCAAAAAAATTATTCTTAAGTGAATAAATTAAGGCCCATTTGTGAATGGTGGCAAACATAACACTGGTGTCAGAAGTTTGCAAATTCCTCACTCAAAATTAAAGAGCCCACCACCATGTGAGTTGACAAACCTATTCAAGGATCATTTGTTTTATTGTGCTGAACTGGTATAATTCTCTCAAACACGAAGCCATAATTTTAAATGGATTACTCTGGACTCTCAAAGAATCAGTTTTTGAGCCTCATCAAAGACCAAAAAGCTGCTATATGTCGAATATAACAGGAGATTACACAACTGTCAGATGCTGTAATACTCAAGCTTACAGCAGACTTACTAATAGCATTGAAAGACATCACACCAACGTCATCTCAGATAACCGATGCAACTGAGTATGACTTAATTCTTAAGCAGTAATCTTTATGGAATACCATGCACAATATTTGTTCCTTTCAAACAGGTGTCAATATGAATAGGTTCATCACGGATTTTAATAAAGCATACACAATTCACATACAACCAGAGCGACTGATGTATCCTAAGTTGGAAGATGAATTTTTAAAAAAACTCAAAACAGTTCTTTAATGAAGACATCACTCAACAGATGCAGGATTCATCTCATGCCACATCTTTGTTCAAAAAACTGAAATCATACCTTTTGTCTACTCATGGTAAACAAATTTTTAGCATTTAAGCCTCACCTGAGATCTCTGACACCACAAAGGAGAAAGACTGACTGACTTTGTAGGGTGGTTAGAAAATATGATACATGAAGTAGCAGTAGATATTAAGCAGAAATACAGAAAAGAAAATTCTACTGTCATGTCTGCTGATGCCATTTTCTCACTGATAGGTGTCATGTTGATGAGTGAAAAGGTGAAGGTGTGGGCACCTAATATATTTCCTCATATTGTGAAGGCTATGGATTGTCACTACACTGCTGGAAGCATTGCAAGTGATGTGCAAAGATTTTAGTATCACGGAATGCAGCTTAACTCATCTCCCATTTCAAAACCAGTTGCTTATTTTTCTCAGATATTCTCACATCAAAAGAGCCCCAACAAAAATACCCTAGACTAAGGTCACATGATAAAAGAGCCAACAAGCAAGGATATATGCAAAAAGTTAAAAAGAATCTATTCTCTTCCTTTAGACAAAATCCTGGGTATAGGCCAAAATTTAAAGGAGACCTGCATCAAAAATCACCACCACCGGATAGACCTTGCTGCCAACAGACAGAAATTTAAGAGTCGTTACAGCAAATACCAATTCCTGCCAAGAGCTCATGCTCATACTGCCACAGCTACAGATATTGGGCTTGCTGCCACTTGTTCACATGCTGCCAGAGAGGATTTTCATGGAGACTGAGACAAAAGGTTATGGTTTGCTTGTGGCTGTTAAGATCACAGATCATTCTTATAATTTTCAGCTCTCATTCTCTGTTCATGAACATGTTGATCAACATAGACAACTTTAGGATCCATACAACAGCCATGATCAATTCAGGATTTTCCATGACAATTTTATCAATACACATCATACCTACTGAGCTATGTAATCATGTGAAAAAGTCAACAATCAAAGTAAAAGGTATTCTGGTTACAGTATCTCCTGTGGCTGAGCTGGTATGTGATATAACAGTGGGTGAGAAAGATTCCCCTAGTTTTGACAGGGTGCACATACTTGTATCAATGACAGATATTCCCACACTGTTGGGACAGGATATATTAAGCAATCACATAGTTAAAAGTTACACTGTTGAAAATTCGCAGAAGCAGATGAAAATTGCAAGAATCATAAGTTCAACAGGGGTAACCCATACAGCACCAATAACCTCAGCTGCTCAAAGGGAAATAACTTATACAGGCATGGAACACGAAGCCTCGATAAAGAATAATAATGGTATCACTGCAACTGGATTGAATACCCTACCTGAAAAATTAGCATGGCTGATGCATAAACTAGGGATTGACTTACCTATTCATCTGAACCAGAGTGAACTGGAACAGATAGTCAACTTAATTATCGGCACTGATGTTGTATCAAAAGGCATCTTTATTAATCCTGTCAAATACTGACAGATGGTACATCTAGGTGTCAAAAGCAACACCCTATCACCCAAACATTGGAGAAATACGTTGACATTGAATTACACCATATGCTCTTGGAAGGCATAATTGAGCTATGCGCCAACCTAAAAGGTTTTAATAGCCCCATTTTTTGCAGTTTGAAAAAAGAATGTTTTCATTTAAGTCGTAGCCAACTTTAAGCAAACTCTAAATAAGATAATAATTGATCAGGACCCTCATCCAGTACCCCTTATGGATCAGCTCTACTATAAGATAGGGGAAGGAAACAAATATTTTGCCTCCCTAGATTTAAAAAGTGGATATTGGCAGATAGTCATAGAAGAATGCAGTAGATACAAAATCACATTCACTTGGAGGGACCAGTGTTTCCAATATACAAGTCTCTTGCTTAGACTTACCTCAGCAGAGACACATATTTTCCAGATGTGTCACGGGGGCACTAGCAACTGTCAGCTCACATGATAACATATCATCATACATTGATGACAGCTTGGTGCATGCCAGCACATTCAAGGGTTACCTAACCAATATGAGGCAGTTATTCTCAGCACTTAAAATGTATGGAGTCCATACTGAAGCTGAATCCAGAGAAATGCATTTTCCTAGCACCCAAGGCAAAATTCCTGGGATGCATCATCAATTCCAAAGGATTTCAGGCTGACCCAGAATTTTTGCGCACCATTCTACATATAAAACTCCCAAAATTGAAGAAGGAACTTGGATGCTTCATTGGATGCCTACTATGGATATGGCAATTCCTGGAAACCAGACTCCATGAGTCAATGAGAACGGATACATTTTCACAACTATTGGCTCCAATCCACACCCTGAATAGGAATAATAGTACATTGAAGCTGACTGAAATGGCTGACCATGCATTTGAAAAAAATAAAAGCTATCTTCATCACTCATATTGTTTCCAAATTTTTCTCAACTATTCACACTGACAACAGATGCCAGCAACACTGCCTGTGGGGCAATATTGATACAGGAAGCTCCAAGCAGCAAGAAGATAATAGCCATAGCATTACACACATTCAGCCTCTCTGAAAGAAATTGGTCCACTACAAATGGACAATATTGTAATTTCATTATTTCTTATATGGTTATACCTTTATCATTTTCACAGATTACAAGTCTCTAATACACTTGGAGCAAAGAGAGTTCAACAATGCCAAAATAAGGCAATGGCAAGAGGAGATCTCTTCTTACAAATTCATACTTGAATACATTCAAGGTGAGTCAAACATATGGCCAGACATGGTGAGCAGAAGCTGTAGTTCTGAAAAATCCACTTGCATACCTGATAAATTGTCTGCAGTTGAACATTCAAAGTAAAAAACACAGGCCTCCATGTTTATATACCATGCTGGTGCATTGACGACATCGATAATGCTGAGCTTATCAAAGTCCCTCACTCGCAACAAAATACAAATTCTTGTTTGAAACTCATGGAATCATTCCTCACTCTTAACTCCAGAGATAATGAATTGGTAGAAAGCCTATGTGAACACATAGACATTGCAGCAGAGAAGTCATCAGATGAGGCTTTGGCAAGTATAATAAAGGCGATACAAAATGACAATATAGATGGGACGTTCAAAATAGATCCACAGGATCACAGAGTTCACATCCTCATGAAGCACATAAGACAGTTTTTCCTGGAGTAAGGGATATCCATGCTCATGATAATGTGGCACTATTAAGTAGGTACTGGTAAATTGGAAGAAAAAAGGCATTAAAAATAAACTGGAAAACAAGAAAAAATGATATTTTTTCCAATAGAAAGTATACTAATAACAAGGAAAATGAAAAGAAAGGATATTTGTTTTCTTTTCTCACCCTACCCCAGGTTTGAGATGCCAATGACAGCTAGAGCAGAGGCCATCTGTTTTTGCTCAAATTAATATTAAGTGATGGTATTTTCTTAAGTGTCTAATTGACCTGGCATGGAAGAATAGATTATATTTTAATGACCTCAAGTGCTGACAAGGAAATAAGATAAAGCGTCACTGGGCCACTCATTGAACAAAGAGGGTAATGGAAGGTTAACAGCATATTTCTAGCCAAAATTCGGTCAGTTGATAAGACTTGGATTTTAAGGAAAACAGGAATGGAATTGTAGTTATATTTCTTTTTCATTTGCCCAAGACGTGATAAAGTTTATTAAAACAAAGGAATTGTCTCTTTTTGTCATTTGTTGACCAAAGAGCTGCCGAGGGAAAGCAACAGGTAATAAATCCCAGATGCAACCAACTCCACAAGGACATGATAAGAATTCCCTGCTGATGGAAATTTTGGAGGATAATTGAATTCGGCAATTTGGGCTAGTCTACACCTAGCCTCTGGGAATGGGTTTGATCAGGAGACAAAGAGAAAAGTAAAGGCTCAGGTAGAACTTCAAGGAAGGTGGAGTAATTGCCTGCACCCATTGGGCAGTCATGGTGAGAGGTACCTATACAGGATGGAAAAAGTTGGGTGGATTGATATTCTGTCACCACCACTCTTCGGGAGACAGATCTCCCCAAATTTGGTCAAATTTCTCATCCACCTCATGCCCCACACCAGGTTTGCATGAGAGTCCATAAATACAGACGAGTGAGGCAAGAGACAAGAAGAAGCAACCAAACAGCTCGAGGAGCTGTTTGCAAGGGAGACACATTGTCAGTTGGTTCAAGACCCACTTTGCTGAACCCTGCACAATTTCTGCAGAAAAAACTTAGACTCCAGCCTTGTTCCAGAATACCAAATGCAACTGAATGGTCAGCCCAAAGAAATCACAGAGTGGAAGAAAAACAGACTTTAGCCTTGTACCAGTTTGCTGATCATGGCTAAACATAGTGTCATGGAGCATTATGGGGAAGGGTGCTGAAAATCTGTATGTTGTCAATTTAGTGAGTAGAATGTTCATTGTATGTGTTATGGGATATTACCCATAATAATAATAATAATAATAATAATGGACTATTCCATACTTAATAGGAATAGGCAAGGAGTCAGTAGTTCAAGTCGAGTCAAGAGTCGAGTCAGAGGCAGTCCGAAACAGAGTTACGTTCAGACAATTACTGCAAGACATTAGAATAGTAATACAGGTCGAGACTACATTGTTCTCTCTACTAAACCTGATTGTTCATACTAACACTTCTACTTCTCTGTATATATTCCTGTTTGTAATATATCTGTGTTATTCCATACCTGTGTTCGAGTTCTTCTTTATTGGATCTACCTTGGACTATCATCGTGGTACAAGGAACCGGACCATAACAGTATGATATAAAGTTGTTGTGTTACACAGCTGTCTCTTACTTTGTTTCTTGTGATGTCATCTCACCCACCCTGTGATCTAAAAAAACACAATATAGGCAGGGTGGGCTTGTGGATTGGAGCAACCAATTTCAAAGCTACCCGTATGGATCGACCATAGACTTGTCCAGTGACTGTGGGCAGAATTGTGACATCATAATAAAAATAGCAACAAGAAGCTGAAGCTAGTTGTACCATACTAATTGAGGGGCATATACCTACACCAGGTCATGATTGTATAAATCATTCCGAGATATCATGCATGCGTGATCACCTCTCAGACCTTTGGTGGGAGTACAAGAATAGAAACATTAAGTCACATGTAAATTCTTGTATAACTTACACAAAGAAGTAAGAGAAATTATGGCCATCAGAGCCATTGGCCTCCAGGCCGTTGTAAAAGAGGCAAGTGCCCTTTTGAAATCATGTACATAGATTTTGTGGAAATGTCCATGTTGAAAAGAAAGTGATAGATACTGATACTATCCTTGATAGCTTCACTCATCATTTAATGGCAATACCTTGCACAAGATACCGTGCTGTTGATGCAACCACGCGCTTTTACAATTTTTTCCTCCAACAAAGAGAGATCCCAGGAATAATTTCATCAGGTCACAATACTCCACCAGTGGGGCATATAACAAATTTTGCAAGCTAAAAGATAAAACAGAATCTACACTACCCATAATGACCCCAAAGTTCAGGAAATATAGAATGGCAACACCACACCCCAAAGAACACATTTCTCTGTGAGGACAGAGGTTGCAAGTGGACTGACATATTAGAATTGGTTGTATTCTCAATGAACACTACCATTAGTAGTGTAACAGATGCATCCCCACACTATGTAATTACAGGATACCACCCAAACATAGGACTACCCAAATTAAATAATGGGGAAACATCCAGTAACAGCCCCACACCAAATGGAATGCAAGTCAGTTCCTTATTGAGGCACGTCCATAACAGAGTGGCACTTGCAAGCAATGAGGTGGACCACAAATTTGACCATCAACTGAGTCATATAAGTCTTTGTGATACCATGTAACCTGGTGATAAAATCCTGATGCACTATCCATGCTCAGCAATAGCACACAATTAACACCTCCTATTGATCAGCACTTTTGATGTGATAAAATCGAACAATTTGGGACTACTCAGTGAGACAGGAGATCAAGAGTGGGTCCACAAAGCCCACATACACTATTTTGTTTCTAGACAGAGCCACTATTTGCCAAGACTCAAACAAGGGTACAAGACTCTTCTCAAAATATACCCCTGGCAGGACAAAGGGACATAAATAATCAGTCAACACAGATTTCCGAATGTGGAAGGACTTAAGCAGTGTGATATACAAGGGGTCAAATTTCTTCCCAGTTTTGAAACTTCATAATATCACCATACGCAACTCAAGCCACCAAAGAAACCATCCAGATATTAACACAGCACATTCAGTGATCAAAATCTAGACTGACTGTATTATAATCAAATTTTGCCAACTAAATGTTGGGGAGGAGGTGCCAGAGAGCAGGCTACAACATGTCAGAGACTTGTTGTTACGTGTTCCCCTCCCAAATTTGTAACACGATCAGAAGATTTCAACCAGAGCATACTGGATGGCAGACAAGGTCAGTCCACACACAACTTTGTACATATCAACCAATTGGCCGATGAATCAGATATCAATATGGCTGTTACTAGACCAAGATTTCACCCACACATAAAAAAACCTGGGATGTAAAACCATGGGTGTGTGAAAATCGAAAGAGAGGTAATTTAGAAGAGAATATGAGGTAAATGTTACCTGAGCAAGCAGACTTGGAGTGAACCGGAGAAAAAGAGCCATTCAGCACAAGATCCAAAATCCTTTGGTCGACATCCAAGAAATTAGAACAAAGACTTTAGATTCCAATTCTGACAGCACCAGAATCCAAATAATTTCCAGGATAGCCTATACTAAGCAGAATCATTGTTTTCCCTTGTCCTTTTGAACATTACTAATTAATTATATTGTATGTACAGTGTAACCCAGATATAAGAGACTCTGATATAAGAGAAACTCGGATATAAGAGAGATTTTCTCTGGTCCCAAATTAGAGCCTGTGTTAATGTATATAAATTAGACCAAACCCAGATATAAGAGACTTCTTCTCCGGTCCCGACAACTCTCTTATATCTGGGTTACACTGTATATTAGATGTATGCAACTATATCTGTGTTTTGCTGGTGGCCAAGTTAGTACACAGCTCAAGTTGGTACATTTCTGAACTGCATTGATATTTTCTGCCCAATAAATAACCATTGATTTTTTTTGTTATTCTATTGTATTACTTCTTTTTTTTGTGTATCGATTGGTAGCTTAAATGTTTTTAAGACACTGAATAATCAGTGTCAATGTTGCATCACAATGCACGTCATTTGCTGAGGAATATGCAAAAAAAGAAAGGAAGGAGAAGGAAAAGAAAAATGAAATATCTTGTTAACAGTTTAATACAAAGAAGTGTTGAGAAATCTTTGATGATTCCAAGTGAAGTAGAAATGTCGATAATTATTATTCGCTATTTATGTTCACCTGGCTGGCCTCCCCTTTATTAAGGAACTCCTGATGGATAACCATTTATAGTTCTCATCAACTTAAAAAATCAAAAAATTTATTCTTAACAAGTGAATAAATTAAAACTCATTTGTGAATAGTGGGAAAATAAATATTGGCAAGTGATAAGCGCATAATCGCTACTGCTGTTTGTTATAAATATCCATTTTTTTAAACTTAAAGTAAATAATGTCTTTTTCAAATCAGATTAATTATACTTTAAATCAGCTAATATTCCTCAAATAAAGTTTCAGAAAAATATATTTATTTTTATAAGATTTTTAAAACTGAGGATTAACTTTTTTATAAATGTGTCAAAAAAATGGTCAATTTTAAATGATTTTCTGAAGGCGACCAAAAAGTTGAGATTTCAATCAATTTAATTTCTATTTGAAATACACCAGAGTATTTTGCTCATTGGAAATAGTAAATTTAATGATTTATCTTTCAATTAAAGCTAAAAAAGAAAACTTCAAGAATGCTTTTTCATTTTTAAAAATTAATTTTAAATCTTAGGTATCGAAAACTTTCCAATCTCCTTACCATCTGTGCCATGTGCCAATAGTCTAGGGGTAAGAGTCTCTCACTGATGTCAAATCGGTCAAGTTTCAATCTCTCCTTGAAACAATCAGATGTCTAGCCACACTGAGGAGCTGTGATACAGTGAAACAGTCTGTCTGTGGATCACACACACACACACATATATATATATGGGGGGTGTTGGTTTTTGTGTTGTGGCAAGTATAGGTGCTGATTGTACTTGTGTTTTTTGTTATCGCGTTAGATGGTGAATTAGGTATTTGTTTGTTATTGATATTGTGGTTAGTCTTTTTTATATATATATTTTATATATATATTTTATATATATACAGTCATGTACAAAAGTTTAAGACCACCTATTGATCTTCATGTAAAATACACTATACAGCAATATAGAGTGTTCTATAATATAAATTTATTATGCAAATACATAGTACTTAGTACATAAAAATACATAGTAATTCAAAAAGCAAATCCACAAATTTGAGAAATAGTAATATTAGGCATTTCTTTCATGAGAATTTAGCAAATTTGGGAATCTTCCGTATTTTGTATGTCTGCCTTTTGTTCTTTATTACAGCCTGTAGACAACAAGGCAGGCTGTGCACTAGACTTTTGCAGTACTCAGCAGTTATATCACAGATCCAGACTTGTTTTATAGCATTTTCCATGTCTTTAGCACTTGTGGGTTGTTTATCCTCTACCTTGTCTTTCATTAGTGTTCACAGTTCTCAATTGGATCAAGATCAAGACTATTACTGGGCTAATCCAAGATTTTGACTTGTATCTTTTTTAGGGAAGCACTCAGTATCTTTGAACAGTGATAGGGAGCACAGCCTTGCATGAATGTATGGCAACCATGAATAGCCATATGATGTTCAAGCTTATCCTTCAGCATTTCAAGGTACCTGACACCAGTGGGTAAGAAGAATATATATATATATATATATATATATATATATATATATATATGCATGTGTGTGTGTGTGTGTTGGTTTTTTATGTTGTAAGTATAGGTGTTATTGTGCTTTTTATTGTTTTTGGTGGTGAATTAGGTATTTGTTTGTTATTGACATTGTGGTTAGACTTTTTCTGCTTGGTAGTAGTTTGCTTTGGTTTTTCAACATGATCATTACTTATTTTTCCTCTAAATATAGTTTGCAATTTCTGCTACTGATATTGTGTGAAGTTTATCTTTTTAGAATTTACAATTTAATTTTAGTAAAGATGTTTTCTTTTTAGTTCCATATGTATTTTGATAGGGTTTTGTTGTTTCACTATCTTTCTCTTTTGAATGATGTTTTGTGATTATTAAATCTTTCTTTAAAGTATGTTTCTGTGGCTCCTATGTAATTTTTTCTTCTGTGCTAATATTATTTGTTATGTTAGCTTTGTATATTATATTGTTGTTTAAACATTTGTTACTATGTGAACCGTTTTCTTTCTTTTCACAATTGCATTTATGGGTGTTGTTTTGCTGGTTTATGTTGTGGTTTTGTTGAGTACTTTTTGTTGTGTTATTATTTTCTCCATGTTATCCATGCAGCTGTAACTACTTTTGACTGTGTTTTTGCTGATGATTTTTGATAATTTTCTGTATTTGGAGAAGTGTTTTTTCAACTATTTTGAAGAATATTTTTTCTATTTTTGTTTTTATTGTTATCGTAGGTGGGAATTGAACCAGATTATGTTTCTTTTTCTGTTGTTTTTGCATGCTTTGTTTTTATTTGTGTATTCTAATTTGTTTGAATATCTGCTATCTCTTAATGTTGATTCATATATACTTTTTTGTTTTTATTGAATATTTTTATGTGGCTAGAATTTGTTGATATTCTTTTGTTTATAGATATGAGTATGTGTTTGAATACATTAGTGCGGTGGTTGTAATTTTTGTTAATGGGATTGTTTGCTTTTCTGTAAGGTTTGTATGTGATTTTTTTCGGTTGAATGTTATATCTAGGAAGTTTATTATTTTTAGGTTAGATTTTGTGTCTATTGTGAATCCTAGTGTGTTGAAAATTTACCTAACTTGTTTTCATATTTTTTCTGTGGATCTGCCATTACAGTTTCTTATGATTATTAGACTGTCATCCCTGTATAAACCTATGTCTATTTTATTAATGATATTTGTCAGTTTGTTGATGATATATATACTTATAATTTCACATATTTTGTGCTATTGTAACTGACCATAGTTACGTTAAAGCTGTGATCATTATTGTCATTGTTTTTGTTGATGCTGCACTTTTTTGTCCATATTTAATTGTTGTGGTATAGTATTGAGACTTAGACATTCTCAAGCATGGTAAAAGATCAATATTATATATATATATATATATATATATATATATATATATATATATATATATATATTGAACTCTGCCATGTATATGAGCAGATATATTTTTTTGGTTGGCTTGGATGAAAAAATGGGAAGGCAAAGAAAAGGCCAGGCTGGGGTAGCTTGTTAGTATCTTTTGGCCAACTGTTTTCTCAGTTGTTAATTTACAGAAGCACCATTGATAAGTTTGTTTAGCATAGGCCACAATTGGCTTATTTAAAAGATGATTTGATTGAGGTGCTCAACATGACAAGGGGGCATTGCTTTCTATGGCCTTGAGCATCAATGTTGAAATGCCTCAAGAATGACAAGGCACCTGGTTGCTGAAAAGATAATTACACCAGAATGTGTTTGATTATGTGATATGAATGAGTCCCTTAAGGATGAATTCTTTCACTGCACAGTTATACACTCATTGTGTAGGGTTCTTAAAATTTATGAATCACATCCTTCATGGACAATTTTATACTTTGGGATCTAGTTTTGTAGGCCTGTTGTTCAACAGGAAGAAACACTTATCACTTCTTTGTTAACCGTGATGGTGATATGTATGAGGAGAATGGAGGAAATTCATAGCAATTTGTCATTTTCTCTTCATCATCTTATGCCATACTTTAGCATGGGTGGAGAGAGAGAGAGAGAGAGAGGTTGGTCTCATCATATTTTAGACAAAGGTGGGTGTATGTTGCATGATTATGATGTGTGAATGGGGCTAACTTGGAGCCTTGAAATATTTTTTAGGAATTTTGTGCAAATGTGAATGACTTGTATGGTGAACAGTCATGTAGAAGCAAGTAAACCAGAATGGCTTGCATCTAGTGCAAAGGAAAGTAAGTGTCTTACCTCAATGTGCATTATGTGACATCAGCATTTTGTTCCTTGAAAATGGCATTATTCTCCCATCTAACTATTCCAGCAGTATGTGCTGTAAAGGGAGTTTTTTGTACAGTTTGGTATGGTTCGACCAATAGTAAGTTGTGTGCTGATTGCTCAGACTGGAGGAGGCTATTTTCCTGGGTAACTGAAAACAAAAGCAAAGAATGCAGACTGGTTGGTCTTCTGCAGTGTTGGCCTGATAAGAGAGGGCTAGAGCAGTGAGAAGGCAGAACGGTTTTACATTGGTGAAGTCTGCTGAACGCAAGAATGACTGATTGAACAAGCAGTGTTCAAGGAATAGAGACTCATTTAACTACAATTTGTCAGTTCAGCCTAGTTGTTGTTAGATTTAGGTTTATTGTTCTTTGTTTTTTTTAATTAATTTAACTTTGCTTGAACATGTAAGCTTGCTGGTCTTTGTTTTTTAAATTCCCTGCATTTCTGTTTTTTCTTTCTTTTTCTTCTTTGTTAAATGAAAGGAAGCAAAGTTCTCCAGTGAAGTGGAAATATTTTGCTTTGTTTTAATTTGACTATTTATTAATTTAGTTTTTTTTTTTTTCTTCATTTTGACACAACATTTTTGGATCAGTTAACATGTTATCTTTCTGCCATATTAGATTTTGGGTCACATGCTGAAGGACAAGCTTGAACTTCATATGGCTATTCATAGTTGCCATACATTAATGCAAGGCAGTGCTCCCCATCACCGTTCAAAGATAGTGAGTGCTTCCCTGAAGAAGATGCAAGTCAAAATCTTGGATTAGCCTGGTAATAGTCTTGATCTTGATCCAATTGAGAACTGTGAACACTAATGAAAGACAAGGTAGAGGATAAACAACCCACAAGTGCATAAAGACATGGAAAATGCTATAAAACAAGTTACATGCTAAACCTTTTTTCATAAGATATTTCTTCATACCATTTCAGATCAATGGAGTAAACTTTTAAAATTATAAATATGAATCATTTGTTTTACTTCTTTCTCGACATGAATTTTAAATATGGGTATTAGACTTTCTATCAAGAGAATGTGCATTTGTTGGGATGATATGCATGAAAAATTAAAATGAAATGCAATGTTATGGTAAAAGGAATAATGAAGGATGTTTGAATCAGTGATTATGATTAAGTTAATATCAGGATAGGGATGACCAGCATCTTCTCCCCCCACATTTTAGCATGTTCCATATTTTTGCTAATTTTAACAAAATATATATTCTCAAAACACCAGTGAGGTTAAACATTTGATCATCAGGAAAACACCTTGATGAATTTTTTTTCCACTGTTGATTCACTCTGATGAAACCAAAAAAGACATGTTTTCTGCAGATGATGCTAAATTTGAGTTAAAAGTAAAGACTGAAAGTACAAGATATCAGAAACTAGATAGTCTACAGCAGTACAGTAAGAAGGAGTATGTAATCTGTAATTAAAATGAGTGCCTTTGAAAAAATTTTTGAAGTGAAGAAATAAGAAAAAATCAGGAGGTGCTAAAACAGAACAAAATGGATGTGTAATGACTTCTCATCAAAATTCTCATGATGTTCCTTTTTTTGATGAGAGAAATGAACAGGACATTGTTTTGTTGGAAAACAACTGAGAAGCTGTGATACAGTGAAACAGTCTGTCTGTGGATGACTATATATATTATCAGGCCAACACTGCGGAAGACCAACCAATCAGCATTCTTTGTGTTTGTTCTCAGTTATCCAGGCAATGAAGTTTTCCATAGTGCCTTTTTGCTAAATATTTAGCTAATTTTCTCAAAGTACTTTTGTAATAAGCTGATGTTATTGGATTTTTCCCTCTAAAATGTCAGTTGTCATCATAAATTTTTCTCTTGACCAGCTTGCTTTCTACTTTTGGGTAAACATTGCTTTCACTGAACTTTGTCATCAGGATTGTACTGGTAAAACCAAGTTTCATCTCCAGTTACTATTTGAAAAGTCTTTAAAATTTTGATCGTATTTGTTTAAAATTTTGATTGGAAATTGCTCTTTTTTGCGAATCTGGGTGTAAGAGTTTTGGTACCCAACAAGCATAAAATTGTTCAACTTTAATGTTCCAATAAAATTGTGTGAACCAATTGAGATGTCTAGATTGTTAACCATTATTTCTGCTGTTGTTGGTCACCTTCAATTAAATCTTTAATTTAAGCAGTTATTTTTTTCCTCGCAAACTGATGGTGATGATCTACCAATCCATTCATCTTCAATTCTTTTTAGTCTTCCAACCAAGCAATACCATAATTTTAATGCTAGTTGTTGCTTTAATTTTAACAGGATTCATACTACTTTAAATAGGTTTGTTTTAAAATTAGAGGAAACTTCAATCTGTTATCTTAGAACACTTCCATTTCATACAGGTCATAACATGCAGCAAAGTAAATTTGGACTTCTATAAGTCCCAAACCCTCAATTATGATGACTTCTAACTTTGTACTAGCAAAACCATCAGTAGCTTTCATCTACCTAATTACTCTCACAAGGCTTGAGTCAACCTATGGTCTGGTTTTCAGGTGCATTTCAAAGGTGCTATTGCTAGGATCACCTCCCCTGGTTGATAAATCAGAAATTAAAATATCATGTTATAATCGAATTTTGGACTCTGGAACAGATTACACTGCAGAAAATCTATTATTGCATGCATGTCTACCATGAGAACTGTTCTTTGTATACAATGATTAAATACTGGATTGATGATAGGTGGCATTATGGAAGGAATTCCATTTAAAGAGAATCATGGTCAAGATTGATTAATTTCTTTGTTGAAAAATAAAAGTATTTGTCAACAAATAACACAAAACTATAATTTTCTTCTTGTCATTAAGAATATTGGGTTCAAAACTTTTGAAACAATTTTTGTATACATGTATATTTGCTAGTATATATAGATATGTGTGTAAATATATGTGCATGCATGTTTTTGTGAGTTTTCTTTTTTTACAATAATGTTCACCTTGTACAAAGCTCAAGAGTGTCTCATTGTAGAGGGTTACTGAGTAAGAAATGTAGGGGTATGTGAGGAAGATAGCAGTTAATCCTTAACTTGAACAGGTTAAGATTGGAGTGATCAGGGAAGCATCCTCTTGGGAGTTATTTTCACAAAGCAGTAGTTCATGGGAAGAAGCTGCTTGAGTGGAACTTACAGCTCACCAATGGAATAGAAAGTGAATTAGGGCAGTTCACTAAAATGTGTGTGGCATGGCAGGTCTTAACTGTGAAGGTTAAAACTGGTGAAACTAAGGAATGTAGTTTTTATCTGAACACTTCCCATGGAAATAGCAATAGGGCAGTAATTGATTTGCAATATTTCATCTGTGGGAAATGTATTGTAGGGTGGAAAATAATTTGTCACCCACAAAGATGCCTTTGAACTGGAAAGTGAAGGCTGTGCAACTCCTGCCCATATATGGCAGCAGTAATCCATTTCAGGTTTAATCTGGTTCTTGTAAATATGGAGGATAGCAGGAGGAGTCAGAAATTAAAAATGTTGTATGTCATAGAACTCATAAGAACAAAGACATTTGATGAAATAATAAATATTATATCAATGTCAAATGGAAAGCAAAACCTGTCAGGAAGACATGAAATATAATGGCTACTTCTGACATATGAGTGAACTAAATCTTTCATTTACTAATATTTGCAGGCTTGGCTAAATCATTAAAGATATAATTAATTAACATCAAAGCATCCAAAACAGAACTCGCCTAACTGGCAGGTCACACCTCTTTAGTATAATTAATTATACATTCTTGAAAAAAGCATTTATTTTATGTCACGTATATTTATTTTTCAATATAATCCCTTTCCTTGTCAATGCACTTAATTCAATGATAAATATTAAACACACAAATCAAATATTATAGATCATGAAAATTTAATTTAAAAATTTAACTCATAACTTCTTATTGATCTATCCCATAATTACTTATTGATTCACTTCACCTGTTCAATAGGTTTTTGGCATGCTAGGCTTCTCCACTAATACAAAGGCCATGGTGTCTTTGGACAAATATTTGTCTTAATCCAATCATTCTTAACAAATCATATAATTAAGGTTGTGTTGAACAGGCACACTTCTAGATCATTTCATATTAATGCAAGGATCTACCAGGGCTCTCTCCTTGAACTTATGTTGTTCCTGATCTTTGAAAACTCATATATTTAAGTTTATTTCAAGAAAATCTTGATAATAATAATTTATTTAATTGGAAATTAAAAAAACAAACAAATTAGCTATTTATGTAAATCATGGGAGCATGGGTTGGATTTATAAAACAATTACAAAATTTATAACATTTTTGATTCACTCTCATGATTACTTATATAATGATCTAATAAATACTAAAAACATATATAGAAAGCCACTGGAAATTATTTTACTAGAAATATGAATCATAATTATTTATTAAATACATAAAAAGTTTTGTTCATTCTAATGATTACATAAAGAATTACACAGTAAAACTGAGTAAATGATTATAGTGAAACAGCAAGTTCTTCATGATTGTATTTTAGCCATGACTGCATTAAAGCCCAGTATATGATACTGAAACATTCTCATCTTGATCCACTTCCCCAAATCAGTGTTTTAGTGTTTGGTCATTGAAATACTGATGTTGGGACATGTGTCAAGTTGAAACCTTTTCAGCATTCTCTCGTTTGTAAATATGATTTTAGCTTTTTTTCATCACTATCCATTGTCTTTATGGTTACTCACCACTGTACTGCTTAACTTTTGTCACCTTCTGCACTGATAAACTAAATGTTTCTGGTTTTGTGTCTTTCCCACAGACAACACTGCAAGCCTATTTCTATTCTATCGCTATTTCCATGGTATCTGTTGCAACTCTTAATCACCTTTAAAACAACCTACCTGGTGACATGATTTTTGGGCCTAAAACAGGATTTTGTTTATCTCCATATGATAGCTGTCTTGCTCCATGTTCTAAAAAAAATACACTGTAGCTACTCTGTAGTAGCCACTCCCATCAAATTCAAAGGAATGAGGAAAAAGACAAAAAGGAATTTTCAAGCCTATGTGAAATTTTCTTTGGACCAATGAAAAAATTGCCTTTACAGAAATTGACAGGTGAGCTGAAAAGAAGGAAGAAATAAATTTGTGAGCCTATGTAAAATTGTTTTTGGATCAATGAAAACCTTGTCTTTGCCGAAATTAGACATTGAGCTAAAAAGAAAGGAAGGAAAGTAGTGAGTCTATACAAAATTTCTTTTTATATAAAATGAGGAGAAAAATTAAATTCATCAGAGAAGAATGTCTGAAGTCATGTGAAAGGTTTTGTTTCAGTTCTTCTGAAGTTCTTGCCAATGTCAAATTATTTGCCAAATATATTACCAACCTCTAACAAAGAATTTTCTCTCAACAATCCAAGAAAGCTAAGTATTTCAAACTTTCTTCATCTACTTTTGAAAGTATACAAGCATATATCCTTTTGGTGAGCAATGAACTCCCTTACCTTTGTTTTAAACATTTTTGGATATTATTTTATGTAAGATCATTTAATCTGTTGAATGAACATTTCCTCTTCATGATAATTCCTACAGACTTTAAAAATTTCTGATCTATTTTCCTGAATCAAGCTACTGACACAACTTTAAGCATTTAAATTCATAAATAAATTCCTTATCTTGTTTAGTTAAAAGTACCCATGTGTTTCCTCATGATTATCATTCTCCATTAAGCTTCTTGGTGTAGGTAAATCAACTGTTCACTTTAACCCCTAAGCCCCATGCTATACCTATTACATTGCATCATTTAACCTTTTTCTCTTTTTTTAGGCACATACCAACTTCCTTTTAATAGCTCCTTCCTTTCCGTCTCTTCAATAATGCCTCTCATTGTAATTGTTCCTTCATCCACCTTATCTTCACAGCTCATTCCATCAGCTTTTTTTTTACCAATCTTTTGCATATTGGAAACAACTCCATTCTGCTAAATTCATTTTTAAATTCTTGGAATTCCATCATGGACCCATGAAAAGCCAAGCTTGCCTGCCCTGTCCTCACCCAATTTGAACCCTAATGCTTCCATGCTTCCAATAATTCTTGTGGTTTCACAGTCAATTCAAATTTCTTCAAATGACCTGCCATCTCTGTTTCTGAATACAAGTGCCTTGACTACCAAAATGTCATCTATATAGGAGCTAGTGGCTCTTCTCTCATCCTTCAAGTAATTTCCTGAGGACTATTGTCATGATCATTGGTACAGAGTTTAGCCTAAATCCAGGTCTGGCTTGGACAGTAGGTCATCTCCCTTGTTATTAGTGAGTCAGTACATTCATAATTTCATGTCTACACAAAGATTTTAAGTCTACAAATATATATAATCACCCATCAACTATTGCCACTTCCTCAAGATCTGCCTACATGCATCCATATTATCAGCATAACTGTGGCACACCACACAGTTGTTCACTTCCCAAAACTTCAATACTGCCATAACATTTTCATTCATTGGCTATGACTATCAGTGACAGTATCACCATTTCCACATTCTTTCTCCTCCAAGGAAATATTATACCTTCATTGACCCACTTCTTTATTTCCTTCCCTTACTCATCTTTCAATCCAATTCAGAGGTAACTTTTGTCACCGTTTACTTTAGACATCAAGAGACAACAAATTTTTGCAACTAAACTGTTAACAGATAGTGATTTTCTAAGCATAGCTTGGATTTGGCACAAAGCCGAAAGCATGGAGCAGCCAGTGAGGATCAAATTCGCTATTCAGTCATTGATCTAATGATACAAGCTTGTTAACCATTACACTGTGTCAAATTACCTTACTAAACTGCTAGCAGATGAGCTTTCATATATTTGGAGGTGGAAAAATGTTTTAAATTTTTGCAGAAGTTTGAAAAGAAAATTCATCATTTTTGTAAAGTCTACAAGTTGTCAAACTGGAAGAGGACAGAGCAGACAGTCTGGCTTTTCAAGAAATCATTGAAAGACAATTCATAAACTATTACTGTTTAAAACTTCCTTTATCTACATAAAGAGATTTTTGCATAAATGTGTAAGGTACCCATGAATTAATTTTTTTTGTAATTATTATAACTATAATATTAGGATGTATTAAAAGTATTTTCATTCTTTTACACACTTCTTCTCCAAAGTTTATTTTCATATGCATTCTAAAGGCTATCTATGTCTTCACCATATTTTAATATTTTAATATATATATATATATATATATATATATATATATATATATATATATATATATATATATATATATATAGGGGTTGGACAAAATAATTGGAACAGTTGCAAAATCCACTCCTATATTTCAAAGACCTATTATATTAAGAACTTTAACTAAAACTTTGTAATTGCAGGTTATATCTATTGTAAATACATTTATTTATCTAATTTACTGTCTTTGTCTTATTTATTTTTAGAATTTAGTAAAATTTAAGTTAAATGTGTGACCTCTCTGAGTTTGAAAAAGACCAAATTGTTGGAGCTCACATGGCAGGAGCCTCAATCATTAAGTTTGCTGAACTGTTTGGTTTTTCAAGAACCACCATATCAAGAACACTGATGCAATTCAAGAAACAGGGCAAGACCTTTAGCAACCGTAGCAATTCGGGCCAGACTTGCAAACTTAGTGACAGGGACTGACGTGCATTGAAATGCAATGTGACAAAAAATCATCGGACAAATGTGGCCAAAGTGGCTGCTGAGTTGAATAACCATCTGAATAGTTCAGTTTCTACTAAAACTGTTCACTGTGAGCTCCATAAGGCTGCATATCATGGATGAGCCACTGTGAGGAAACCTCTTCTCTCCACTCGCAACATTTAAAAGAGGTTGAAGTGGTGCAGAGATCACAATGCCTGGTCTGCAAACCAATGGAAGCAAGTCATATTCTCAAACAAGTCCAGTTTTTCTCTTTTCACAACTTCAGGGTGAGTTCATGTGTGGAGGCAGCCCAAAGAAGCTTACGACCCTGACTGCCTTCTTCCAACAGTGAAGCATGGAGGTGGATCAGTGATAGTTTGGGCTGCCATATCATGGAATTGTCCCAATCCAATAGTTGCCCTGCATGGTAGAATCAACAACAAAGATTACCTGAACATTTTGGGAGATCATGTTCATCCAATGGCCAAGACTTTATTCCCTGATGGTGACTGCATCTTCCAAGACGATAATGCTCTAATACATACTGCTCGAGTGGTTAAGAATTGGTATGAAGAGCATAAAAGTGAGCTAGAACACATGGATATTGGCCTCCCCAATCTCAAGATATCAATATTATTGAACATTTGTGGTGCATTTTTGAGCAACAAGTTAGGATCCACTATCCTCCACCGTCGTGTCATAAAGATCTGGAGAAGGTTTTAATGGAAGAATGACTCAAAATTCCTCTGGATGAAGTCAGGAAGCTGTATGCTTCCATTCCTAGATGTATTAAAGCTGTCTATGAGGCTAAAGGAGGACCAACTCGATATTAAATAAATTTTCTTTGAATTTAACAAGTGTTCCAATTATTTTGTCCAACCGCTGTATATATATATATATATATATATATATATATATATATATATATATATATATATATATATATATATACATATAATTTATTTGAAAACTATAACATGAATATGTTATAAAATCACTACAAAAATAGCCATTTTCTTTCAACAATTCTGGTGTCTTATCAAGTGATAGTGTTGAATGCAGATTCTACATTCAATGCCATCATGCTAGATTCTACATTGAATATCATCACTGGATAAGACACCAGAAGTGTTGAAAGAAAATGGCTATTTTTGTAGTGATTTTATAACATATTTATGTTATAGTTTTTAATAAATTATATTTGCTCGATTCTGTATTGAGCATTCTTTTAAGAACAGTAATTTTTGGTTATTGTAATTTATTACGTATACACCAATCGTATACTTGTATATATATATATATATATATACACAAACACACACTCATATATATATGTGTGTGTGTATATATGGAACCTTAAAGTGGTCTGTTTTTCTTTAAAATATATATATATATATATATATATATATATATATATATATATATATATATATATATATATATATATATATAATTGTTATTCAGTTGTACCTTTTGTTTCAGTTGTTATAATGAAAGAGACAAGTAATGAGATTTAGGCAATTTTCAGGCATTATTTTAAAATGGGTTTCAAAGCCATTGAATCTTCTGGTTGAATTCAAGAATAGAAAGGAAAGGAAACAGTATAACTGTACTGTCCAAAACTGGTTGAAAATTTTCAATGATAGTTGGAATGAAGCTCAGATCTAGATAAAAAGAATTATTGATTATGATGTTTAAAACACAAGGTAAAGCACAGTGTAATCCTAATTTTAGACAAAAAAATTCTAACATTTTCAGGAATAAACTTGATTTTTTATTAACTGTTTTAAAAATAGAAAATTACTTCAAACTGCAGAAACTCTAAGAGTAAGGCACTCTATCTAAAAAAAAAAATGCAAACATTAAAAAACAAGTTGTCCCAGAAAATTCCTAAATAGGTTCTGGGCACTTTAGAAACTATTCAAAATACAAATAAGTTTTCTGACTTGCATAGTTTCCCCTACCCACAAAAGGCTTCAAGTTAAGATACACATTATACCTTTCAGAAATGTTGATTTCCCAAAAGTGTGCAGTGGAATTTGCCTGGATTTTTCCACATGTTATCTGGACAACTATGTGAACTTTTTCCATGTGCCATATCCCTTCAGAAAGTTGACAATCATGGTTCTCCCCAACTTCCTCTCCTTTGTAACCATTAGTAAAGTTTGTCTTTTACTATATCTCCTAATCCTTATTCTGTGAATCATTTATACAAGCTCGTTAAATAGGTTATACATTACTTTCCTCTGTCCCTTTTGCCTTCAATATGTCCTGAGTATCAAATTTTCCAAGTCCTCTTTCCTCATTATGTACCAAAGAAATTTCAACTATCTCTTTCTGATGCTATATATAAGTGTTTTTTCATTTCCATTTTCTCTAAAATTTTGTCATTGTTCACATGCTCAGTCTATGGTATTCTCAGTATCCTTCTGTAGAATCTCAGCTTCTGTTGTTGCTCTCTATCTGTGATGGGATGGCCCAGCATTCACTACCATATAGGAAGACCGATATCAAATCACAGTTCAGTACTCTTTTCTTTGTTTCCAATGTAATTTTGCTGTTTCTTAATATTAGGTTGGTGCAAAAATAATGTCGTTTTCTCACATAGTAACATATGTGAGAAAACGACATTATTTTTGCACCAACCTAATACTTTGCTTAACTTTTAAAAGGCTTCTTTTACTATCCCTCTGCACCTTTGGATGCATAGGTGTTGCATTTTGCATCCTTTGTTAAAACATTTCTTGCTAGGCAAAAAGGAGGGATGTATACATTCACAGAATCCCTATAATCCCAGCAGACTCATTTTGAATTCTTAGTAGTGCTAAGCTTTGCAAAGGCACCCTCTCAAGATAACTGACTTCTCAAATTGACATCTTTTTTCCTATGGATAACTCTGTATTGGTTGTTCTAGACAGGGATCACCAAAGACTCTTTTCATCTTGGTATCCAACGGGAGAAGCATTAATGTTGTGTACCCAGAAACTCAGTAAATCTATTTATTTATTTTGTTTGAGCAGGATATTTTTTTCAGTAACAGATACAATTTCATATATAAATAATTAATTTTATCTTGTTAGGCAAGATTAAATATTTTTATATTTTCTCTTATATTCCAAGTTATTTTCCTTAAGTAATAACAAGTATCCATATTTGCATTTTTAATAAACATTTTTATCAAATTATTTAAAAACATTTTTAATAAAATTTTTTATAGAATTAACTAACAATTTTTTAAATAAATTATTTTACAGAATTATTTAATAATTTCATAGAATAAATTGCTTAAGAAATTATTTGGTCATTTTTTAAAATAATGTCTTAGAATTAACATCTTTCAATAAAATTATTTAACTAATTATTGTCTTTCCATATATTTGTTTAACAGTATTTTAAAATAAAGTTTGATATATAATTATGTAACAATTCTTAAATTAAATATGTTTATTTATATTTTAAAATAAAATCTTTTCTAAATTATTTAACAATTTTAATAAAAACATTTTAGATAATTATTCAACACTTTTTAAAAATATTGAACTATTAAAAATTATTTAACAATTTTTTAACAGGATTTTTATAGAATCATTTCGCAATTTTTTCATTAGGAATTTAATAAAATGTGGTCTGAAATTTGTTTTGAATATTTATTATTTAAAAAACTATTTGAAAAACAAAAAGGAAAATAATTTTAAAAAGTAAAAGGAAAATACCAGAAAGAAAAAATATTTAACAAGTATTTTAACCCATGATATCACAGGTAGGATTTATTAACCAAATACATTAAAAAATCTTTCATTAATCAGACATATTTATTGGAGCTAATATTTTTCCAAAATGTTTGTGAGCCAAAGCGTTACTAAAAAATCTTCTTCAAAAGAACATAAAATCACCACAGTATTTTTTCATTTTTTATTTTTATGAACCAAAATATAAAAGTTCTTTTATCTAAACTCTTTGTCAAGTAATTCTTTGTAAAAAGTAATCTTTGTAGTTTCTCCAACATAATATATTTATTTTCTAGCCATTTATGTAATCTATAATATCATTGATAGAATTTATTAAACATTTTCTTCAGAACTTTTATTATTTACTCTGTTGATTTTATCTATCTATCTATCTATCTATCTATCTATCTATCTATCTATCTATCTATCTATCTATCGATATGAAGAAAAATATATGAAAAAAACAAACAAAAATCCTTATATGCAATTATGCTGTTTTAATGTTAATAATTAATTAAAACAGCATAATTGCATATAAGGATTTTTGTTTATTTTTCTTCATACTGTCGGATCTATATCAATATATTTGCTTACATATATATATATATATATATATATATATATATTGTAAATGATATATTGAATAGCAGGATGAAATTGTCATAGCAAATAATGTTACCACATAAATGATTTGTAACCTTTTTCTTGTAGAAATGTATTTATCATCAGGAAGAAAGGCATTATCAGTGGTCAGTAATTAAAGCAAATACTACTGATAGACAAAATTGAGAAATTATATATATAATGTAAATGTATCACAAATGATATTAATATAGAAATATGTGCTAATTATTTTATGACAGGAATGCATTGTAAATTATTTTACTATAGAAATTCATTGCAAATCTTTTTATTATAGAAATGCATTGGAAATTCAGCAAAAAATGATTGTCTCTAGTCAAGATAACACATGCATAATTTGGAAGTAGTTATGTAATCAAAAATGGCACAAAATATCAAAGTTTTACTTATATTTATTTCTAAGGTTATTTGGGAGTCCTTCATTTCTTGTTTTCCTTTAGGTAAAACAGTTTTAGCTTCAAATACATTAATTTAACATTGGAATGTAAAATTAAGCCCCCCCTCTTCCAAATAGTATCCAAATATCTGCATACATTATCGTATTTGGTAGAGAGAGATATGTAATGAAATGTTTTTGAATATCCATTTGCTATTTCAAAAACATCTTAGCAGAAAAGAAGCACATCTTCTGTATATATATATATATATATATATATATATATATATATATATATATAATAATTTACTTAAAAATATGATTCCTCCACTACATAAGAGTTCTCATGTTTCAAAAACAAGAGCTTTATGAAGTCGTCAAAAAAACGAATTGTAGCTCAATACAACACTTTTATATACACACAACCCTTTTAGAAAAAATAAAAAGATAATTAAATCTCCATAGACACTTAACGGTGAACCAGACTAGATGTTATGAGTTTAAATGTCATCTTCCGCTTTAATTTAGACACCCCAACCCTACCTTGACTTGATGTCTTTCCGAAAGTAACTGAGATATTGATACAAATTATTAACCCTTATGCCCCTTATTTAAACAATTGCTCTAACCATTTCCATAGTAATTTAATTTTATTATAATAATGAATATGCTTAAAAAGACGCATAAATTTCAAGATTAGTTATTCCAAAAATTTCGCTTGAAGATGTAACAGAGCTTGGTACTTTAATTCAATTTAATTCTAATAATTATATTGAAGTTTTTCAGCTCTTTTTGAAACATGAGAACTCTTATGTAGCAGAGGAATCATATTTTTAAATAAATAATTATATTTAGGCTCTACTTTCGTATCGAGCACTGTTTTTTAAAAATAAAACCAAAAATATTAAAGAACTTCAGATTATTTACCTTATGAGTTCTTTCCTATGTTTTATATATTTTCACACATACACACACACACACACACACACACGCATATATATATATATATATATATATATATATAAAGAAAGAACAGTAAGATATATAATCTGGTGTTCTTATTGATATTTTTTTTTTATTTTTACAAAACAGTGCTCAATGTAAATTTACAGAGCATATTATAAATTAACTGATTTAAAATGTTTTTTTCGTTACATAGTAATAACCATGTTTCAAAAACTGAAGCTAAAAATTTAATTATATAATTAAATTAAAAGCATTTATTCTGTTTCATCTTCAAGCAAATTTTGGAATTCTCCAAAACTCACTTGAAGATGAAACAGAACTAATGCTTTTAATTTAATTATATAATTAAATTTGAAGTTTTTAGCTTCAGTTTTTGAAACATGGTTATTACTATTTAGCGAAAAAAACATATTTTAAATCAGTTAATCTATAATATATATATATGTTATAGGTAAACAGTTACAGCAATTATATTTTAATTTGCTATCCAATAACTAGAATTTCCTTCTATGGAAATTCAAGAGATTAAAAATAATTGTTATTTGATTACATTGACTTCACTTGATAGCACTACAAAGAATATTTACGAAAAACAGTAAAGTCTAACTCAAAGCTGGACTAAATTTTTGTGCTGGAAATTTTGTTTTAATTTTTTTTTTTTCACACATTACTTAAGTTTGTTAGTCAAGCCAAAACTTTAATTGAAAATTTATATAAAGAAGAAATAATTCAGTGAAAGATTTTGTTAATAATTAAAGAAAGAATGAGTAATTAATTACATTAAATTGTTGTAAAACACCAGTTTCAAAGACACTGGTTTAATTGAATCTCAGCCAATTTATGATCTCTGTATTTATCCAGTAGGGATTTATTTTCTTGTGTCTTGGTCAGTAAGTAATCATGGCTTCTTAATCTGTAAAAATAGAAGAGAATATTAAAATAGATTTTCTCAATACAGGAATTGAAAACCAAATAAAATACCCTCATCCAATCTCACCTAATGACATTTGAAGGGATACTAATGAAAATAATTAGTATGATATACTTCAACATGGAATATACCAATCAATGAATAGATACCAACTACCAACATTTCCTTCTTAATATAATTTAATTATTTCAAAGTATTGGTCTCAGCTTTATTGTGATAGATGTTATTATAAACCCAATGTTTCAGCCAAGATCACACTGGATATCATCAGGAGTCCATTCTATGGCTGATATGGGATATCTGTTAATTATTGTGTTATTATTATTATTATTATTATTATTATTATTATTATTATTAATATTTAGTACCTGTGACATCAGTTATTGTTTATTTCTGCTGAAGCATTGTTTTATTACCTGATCCAGTGATTGAATTTACAACAACTAGATGACAATAACATGTTTTAACCAACTTCTATATCCAATACACTATGAAAGGACATCAAGGATGTATTTTTGGAGCCTTTATATTCAGAGTCAGTTGGTTTTAACATTTGGTTATCATGGTGGGTATGTACCTCTTTTTGACAATTTTGTGTTTCATTTTTTAAATGTGTAATTGTCAATATAATTTAATTATTTCAAAATATTGTTCTCATCTTGGTTGTTATTAATGTTATTATAAACACATCATTTCAACCAATAATACAATAATCAACAGATATCCTATATCAGCCAAACAATGGATTCCTGATGATGGCCAGAGAGTACTTGTCTGAAATGTATTTATAATAATGTTTATAACAATCAAGATGAGAACAATAGTTTGAAATAATTAAAGTATATTGACAATTATTCATCTCAAAAACAAATCACAAAATTTTCCTTCTTAACTGATAAAAAATAAGCATAAAAATATATTTATTTTTATGTATCTTTAAGTAAAAAAAAATATGATCATATTTACTCATGTGAAAGTCATCTTCAATTTTGTTACAGTTGTTTTAAAGAATCAACAATTAAATGAGACAGAAAAGTAAGTTTTTGAAAAATATTAACCCACATTCCTCTAATAAATATCAGACTTTTTATGTTATTTCTGACATTCAACATTAATGACTAAAATCAATATCAAGCTTAAGTATCATAACTTGACAGCAGAAGAAGATTGCTTACATAAAGTAAACACTTAAACTGTATATTTATTCCTAGGTCCCTCTAGTTCATTGTACTAGTTATTGTCTCAGGAAATTTATCATATAGTTAAATAATATATCTTTCTCATCTATCATAAATGAACATTTTAATATTCCTTTGGATATTTGGTAGGAATTGTGATACTATGAAAATCTATGTAGAAAGGGAATATATCTTTCTCAAGTGTTTCTGTTTGGTTCCTTTGAAGTTCAGTCTTTTAAATGACATCTACTTTGATTGAAGGGTAACATGGAAGTAAAGGAGTGGATGAGGGGTTTTAGAGATCAAGTGATAATAAAATGGAAGTAGGGTATATCTGGGTGTTGGTTTATATTAACAGTCATGTTTGTGATCAGCGTAGAGTTCTTATCTGCCCTTGGCAGGGGATGGATTGGCCATTGTGTGGTTTCTGTGCTATCCATTTGTATTGCCAGCTACCACATCAGGATGATTATATGGGTGAGGAATTGGAAGGAGGAAGAGCTAATCTCTTAGACCAAAATAGAAGTTGTCCCCAGTATCACTTACCTACTTAACCAGATGAGCAGACAAAGCCCCAAATCAAACACCTACATATAATATGGGAAACAGGGTTCACATCCTTATTTTCAGACATGGCATTTATCTTTCATCATGTTATCTTGAGCATGCAACATGCCATTTCCCAGCATCTGGCACACATCAATGATATTATGGACTGAAATACAATGTGGTATAATCATTAACTGGTTGGTGGAAAGCTTGCTGAGAGTCACGTTGCATGCTTACAGGCATTATAAATGGCCAGATTCCATGTTGTATGCTTACAGGCATTATAAATGGCCAGATTCCACATTGCATGCTTACAGGCTTTAAACAATAGATTGAAAACAATCTACTCCCATAGATTAAATAAAAGGCAAAGATGAGGATATTAGTTTGTAAATAATGTAAATAACTTTACCTTTTGCTTGTATATTGAGTTCAATCCTCATTGGGTCCTCATTACTGTGCCCTTTTTTTGATAGATCATAAACTAGCTTAGGAAATATTGCAGTAAGAATAGAGAAAGCTGATTTTTTTGCAGGCTGTTTCTGGTGGACTAAGTGACTTTGGAAGCAAAATAGTGAAAAAATTAATCTTGTAATATTCTAAAAAAAAAAACTGAAGTAAAACAATATATTTTGCATCAATAAATTGTGATCTGTCAAATTCATCAAACTAAAAATGGACATACTTATCAAGAAGAGAAGCTGAAAAGGGTTTCATGCAGAAGAAGAGAGACATTTCTGTTAAGGAAATATCTTACCCAAATATGCTGGCAGGCAGCACAGCCCAGCCATGCATATGGCTGGTGTTGTGCAAGGACATGGTGGAGGAATGTCTAAACCCAAGGGAGGTCCACCTGGGCAATCAAAATCTCTCAGGTAACTCATTGCTAAATAAAAGAAATAAAAGAGAAAAAATATTTTAACAAATAAAGGATAATGTTTAAACATATTGTAATACTAATTTTATTACTATATTTTTTTTATTTTCATATTATCCATGACAGCATTGCATAGTGGACTTGCTAAACTGAAGTTCATTTATCCCTAAACAAGATGAACCTTCAAGTTAGAGAGCATTGGCTGTGGTCTGACCTGTATAGAGATGGGTACCACCAGGTCTACTTTGCTCAAGACATGCTATGCATGAATGAATATAGACTGAGACATGTTGAGGGAGCTGGTCAGGTTCTCAGCTGGGCAGTGAGCTTACAACCACGCCCAGCCATAGAACTGATGATGAAGATGTTCAATATCCATGGTATCCTGCAAAAATACTGCCATCATTTTATTAATGTTTGAAGTAAACTAGTTTTAAATAATAAATCAGAAATTTAAAATTCGAAAAAGATAAAACAATTGGCCTATTTAAAATCTTGAAAAACTTGGGCTTTCATGCCCACGAAAAAAATGAGGTTTCAAAAAGATAGTTTTTTCCCTTGTCACTGCTATTATTTTAACTACCTTAACTCCTTGCCAATGTTTATTGTTTTAAAAAGCAATGATTAGAATTGGAATAAAACCTAAAAATATGATTAAAGTGAATTTATACATTTTTTTCCTTGAGAATTAACAACAAAAATATTAAATACTATTCATTTATTAGATAATTTATTTATATTATTTATTTATTAAATTGTTTATTAGAATGGTTTGTAAAACATTGGCTAATTGCCTATTGATTTGAACTTCATAAAATGGTAAATAAGGATTTCCTTATAGTTTGTTCACATATTTTAATAATTTAGAAAATGTTTATAAATTTATGAATAAATATTGTTTTCATATTTATTTTTTTATAAATTAGTAAATGATAAATATTACATGGCATTAGTTTCAATACAATTCTATTAGATTTTAGAATATTGTAAATTCACATTTTAGAATGTATAAATTCACTTTCATATGTTTATAATTCTAATCATTGTTTTTTGAAGCAATAAACATTGCCAAGGAGTGATGGTAGTTGAAATAATAGTGGTGTCAAAGGAAAAACTGTCTTTTTGACACACTGTTTTTTGCAGGCATGAAGGTCCAAGTTTGCCAAACTTTTAATAAATATTTGATATAAGAAAAAAGAAATTAATGACTCTTCTAAATGTCTGGTTGTGAGCATTTCCTTGATTATAAAAATATTTTTGACAAAATGCATTAAATTAAAATAATCTTTTACCTCCAAAATGTCTGCTCTTCCCTTGTTGGTTAATCTTTTTTAAGTTACCTGCCCTTGGCAGAGAGGCAGAAATTTTTCTATCTCTTGTGTAAGCCAGTGGTCCTGCACATATTTCTAGAAGGAAAAAAAGAGGAGAATGCCCAATTTAATTCAAAAGAATAATTTTTTTAAAAACATAAAAGGACTTTTATGTTGAGTTCTTTCATAAAATATAATTATTCAGTAAATTATATGAACTAGTAATTTCATATTATTTTTATTTTATTTTTAACCCAAAGTTTCCAGAAAGTTATTCTCCAGATTACTTCAACTGTAGCATCCAGATGTAGTTTAAATTATTTCTCTTTCTTGCTACAACAAATTAAACTTTAAATATTTACAAAAATGAAGACACTGAACACTCATGCATAAAAACATTCTTTTATTTAAAAAACAAAAACAAAACAACATCACTTCTGCGTTTGTAACATGTAGGTTATGCACAAATGTCCATGCACAACAAATTGACCAATGGCAGAGGACATTACAAACAATTAGCAACCAACCTCTAAGAGCTCTAAAATTAGTCATAATGTTCATGGCTGGTTTCTAGATAAAAAAGAAAATCAGCTTCCCTACAATTGGTCTGATCTCAGAGGACATAGTAGACAATACATTACATGTTCATTTAAACAGAACAATTAACTAATCAAATGGTTCTATTTAATTTTCAAAATCTCTGAGCCTTTGAGCTGGTAGTTACTCCAAAAACAAATAAAAAGCAGATCAGCAAGTGAAAAAAATCAGGAATAGTAAATTCACGCATGTCAAAAATCTTACTTGGTATTGTGGCAACTTCAAAGAATCACTAAATTCCTGCTACTCACAAATCATTATAAGGAGATATCAGGTACAAAAGCCACTATTTTCTTCCTTCTTCACCTGAACATATGTACATGAACAAACCTTCTTATTTCTTATTTCTTATCAGCCTCTCTGAAAAACCCCAGGACATCAGCAACTCCAGGAAAATTGCTGTCATCAATGGCGAGCTCAAAAGGCTTCATGTGGACATTGCCACACTACAGGAAACACGTCTGGCTGACTCTGGATTGCTGAAGGAGAAGGACTACACATTCTTCTGGCAGGAGAAAAGCTCTGATGAACCACACCAACATGGAGTGGGCTTCGCTGTGAGGAACAGCCTGTTGAATATGGTAGAACCAGGCAGCAACTGCTCCGAGAGACTCCTTACTCTCCACCTCAACACCATTGCAGGCCCTGTCACCCTCATCAGCATGTACGCCCCAACACTCTGCCACACCAGACACCAAGGACGTATTTTATGACAAGCTGTCAACCACTATCAGCAGTGTCCCCAGAAAAGAGCAGCTTGTTCTCCTAAGCAACTTCAACGCCAGTGGGTGCTGATCATGACTCTTGACCTTCATGCCTTGGACAGTTTGGCATCGGCAAGATGAATGACAATGGCCAGAGACTGCTCAAGCAAAACTTGTGCATAGCCAACTCCCTTTTCAGGACTAAGCCCCAGCACAAGGTCTCCTGGAGACATCCATGCTCAAATCACTGGCACCAGCTGGATCTCATACTGATCAGACAAGCCGCCATTAAGAACATCCTTCACACACATTCTTACCACAACAATACAGACCACTCTTTAGTGTGCTACAAGATCAAGCTCCAGCCCAAGAGGTTCCATCATGACAAGAAACAGGGGAATCCTAGCATTGATGTCAGAAAGATGAGTCAGTCAGACCTTGTGCAACAGTTTGTCAAGAGGTGGGAGAATATGTGGGCAACCTCATGAACTGGAAACTCTGCCACAAAGAAGTGGGCGACCTTGCAAGACACCATGCACTGCACTGCCTTAGCAACCTTTGGGAGAAAGACCTCAAAGTCATATGAGGCAAAGTTTGCTGAGATGGCTCCTGTCACTGGGGCCAAGAGTGCCACTCTTGCAGAATATAAGTGGTTAGGATCAAAGCTCATCAAACTGCCAGACATCAGCAATTACAGGAAACATAAGAGGGATGTACAATGGCATCAAGACAGCAATGGGACCCGTGCAGAACAAGACAGCTCCCCTCAAATCCACTACTGGAGAAGTCATTGTCAAGTCAAGGGGCAACAGGTGAAGAGATGGGTGGACCACTATTCCAAACTCTACTCTAGGCAGAATGTTGTGACAACTGCAGCCCTTGATACCATTGAGTGCCTGTTGGTCAAGGAGGACCTCAATACTGAATTGACCATGGAGGAGCTTAGCAAGGCCATTGACAGCTTGGCATCAGGGAAGGCCCCTGGCAGTGACAGGATCCCCCCTGACCTGATCGACCATTGCAAGACAGCCCTACTACTCCCATTGCACCAGGTCCTCTACCAGTGCTATAAAGAAGGGGCCATACCTCAGGACATGAGAGATGCAAAGATTGTCACCCTCTACAAGAACAAGGGTGAGTGAAGCAACTGCAATGACTACAGAGGCATCTCGCTACTCAGCATTGTGGGTAAAGTCTTCGCTTGGGTCATCTTGGTCCACCTGCAGAAATTTGCTGAATGTGTCTACCCAGAATCACAGTTCAGTTTCCGAGCTGAAAGATGAACAGTAGACATGGTCTTCTCCCTCTGCCAGCACCAGGAGAAGTGCAGAGAATGGCAGATGCCCCTGTACATCCCTTTTATTGATCTTACCAAGGTGTTCAATCTTATCAGCAGAGAAGGCCTCTTCAGCATCCTGTCCAAGATTGGCTGTCCACCCAAGCTGCAGAGCTTGATTGAATCATTCCACAGTGACATACGATGGACTGTGCAGTCTGCAGTGGATTAAAACAGGGCTGCGTCCTCTCTCCCAGTCTCTTCGGGATTTTCTTCACATTGCTTCTGAAGCATGCATTTGGCACATCACATTTGGCTGCATATGGCAGGTTGTTCAATCTCACTCACCTCAGAGCCAGGACCAAAATATGGGAATCCCTTGTCAAAGACATGCTTTTTGCCGATGATGCAGTGGTAGCGACTCACACCCAGTGTAAACTTCAGTCACTGATGAACCTTTTCTCCCATGCCTGCAGACACTTCAGGCAGGCCATCAGCCTGAAAAAGACAAACGTACTGGGACAAGGTACAAGGAGACCTGCTGGGTGGCCACAGCTGCAATACCGCAATGTTGTGAGATGTGACATGAATGCTGTGGACATCAACACAGAGTCCTGGGAGAGCCTGGCAGCAATATGATCTGGAGGTGAACCCTTACCAAACACCTCAAGTAGAGGAGAAGCTGACACAAATCGCCACAGAAAGGTGGGCCCACAGAAAGCAAATTGACAGCTCCAACAGACCAGAGACAGAACACACATGTGACATTTGCAACAGAGATTGCCACTCTTGCATCGACCTCTAAAGTCACAGATGTCAGTGTTCCATCCAAGCAGACAACTAGGATGCTATCTATTGTCAACCCTGACTGAAAGAGGCCTACAAAAAATCATTATTATTGACAATATCTACAGTTTCATTTTCTCCTTCATTCTTGGTATTGTTGGAACCTAAAAACTTTGTTCCAAGTTCTGTTAGGAAACTCAGCATTAATATAATATTTGTCATTAATCTAAATATTAATCTTGGATCTCCTACAAACATATACTGGGGAAAGACTGAAAAATTGGCCTGACAAAATGTGTTACTAGTTTTACTCCCTTTCATGTTGCTTTTTAACCCAATACTCTGAGTTAATACACTTTTCATTATTACTATTACTTTATCATTAGTTTTATTCCATCTTATTCTTGTTGCTTTTTATCCAAGCAACAATATCTTTATTATTATTATTACTACTACTGCTAATTTTAGTAGTAGTAGCAGCAGCAGCAGCTTTACTCAATCTTATTATTTTTTTCTTTTATCTCAACTTTTGTTGTGGATACACTTTTCATTATTACAATGATTTTTATTAAGAGTTTTACTTATTATTTCTATTTTTATCCCAACTTCCTGTATTGAAACATTTGACTGGAAATGCAAAATACAAAATATACAAAGTAATGATGTAGCTTCAAATAGACTTCAAACTGGAATTAAATAAAATTCCTAATAATTGTGAAATATATTGGTACATCAATAAATCCACTGACTAATTGCTGAAATGCATTTATTTTACACAGCCAATATTTATTTTTCTACATAATTTCTTTCCTGATAAGTGCACTTAATTCAGTGATGAATATCAATCCTATGGATTATTATGTAGTAAATATTTCAGGTTAACATTCAGAGAATGATAAACCAGAGTGAAGTCTTATTGAACCAACCTTGAAATGAAATACTATTATATAAAATGTGATAACAATGAAAGACAAGATTATTCCTCTTTAAGATATTTTCAAGTTTTCTTTTTTGTCATATCTTATGAAAATCCTTTGAATACAATCTATGAAGAACACTGAAGATGCTTGTTAATATGAAAAAGCCCAGGCTCATGACGAGACACTAAAAGCCAGATAGGCAATATAATATTAGAAAATTTAAAAATGCAGGAATATTATGAAACCTATCCAAGTGCCAACTGTAGAAATAATCACCTTTCAGACATAGGCAAACTCTGACTAAAATGATGGAAATTTAAGAAAGCTCAAGGATTGCTTAAACTACAATATAACAGAGTCCAGGATAACTCAATTTGCAAACAGATGAGTTAAAGGCAAATTTAAATAACTTCCATAAAACAGCCTGAAATTCAAAATGGAATACCTTAAGGGAAGTTCTAGGGATATTGGCAAATGAATTTATTGTAATAGAGACACTATCAGCTTTAGATGATTTCAAGAGTGATAGGATTATAGAAATAATAAATGAATATATGACAGTAGCAACATAACGGATGACCTTAGTAGATCCATCTTATTTGCACTGCCTAAGAAGCCATGTGTGAATGATGAATGCAAGTTCCATCATGCAATTAGCTTAAGGATCTGGATTTTGATGAATAGAATACATATCAAAATTATAACAGAAATAGGGCAAGAACAATTTGGTTCCATTAAAGATACTGGAGCAAGAAATGCTATCTTTATGATCAGAATGATATCAGAGCAAGCACTATAAATGCAGAAGGGCATATAACTTATTTCATTGATTATGCAAAAGCATTTGATAAGGTAAGACACAAAAGATTGATTTAAACTGTGAAGAAAATTTGAATTATATGAGAAAGATATAAGAATAATCCAGAACATTTACTGGGAAAAAATTGCCTGGGCTAAAAAAAAGTTCATTTTGGGGAGGAAGTTAAGAAGGGAGATTAAATCTAAAAGCATATAAAATACATTTGTGAGTAATTAAAGCTAATTTTGGTGAGCTGTCTTGCCTGTATCATAAAACTTCTTTTAAATACAAATTAGATTCAATGTTTGAGTCCTGAATTTGCTACGATGATCATTTTTAAGTTATATGCTTTCATTTTTCCTAATTAATTCTTTCTTCTTAAAAGTCATTTAGATCAGTTTTTAATTTCTTGGTCTATTTAATTTCACAACCAAAATGTAACTCAGTGCAATGATATAACAATTTTATAAGTAAGTAAAGTAAAATAATGAAATGGTGACTATAAAATAATAAAAAATAGGAAACTAGAAACTGTCTTGTTTATTTGCTCTTTCTCTTGAGGAGAGAATATAAAACTTTATATAAGAGAGTAATGGAAATCATATAAAATAATAAAAAATAGGAAACTAGAAACTGTCTTGTTTATTTGCTCTTTCTCTTGAGGAGAGAATATAAAACTTTATATAAGAGAGTAATGGAAATCATATAAAATAATAAAAAATAGGAAACTAGAAACTGTCTTGTTTATTTGCTCTTTCTCTTGAGGAGAGAATATAAAACTTTATATAAGAGAGTAATGGAAATCATATAAAATAATAAAAAATAGGAAACTAGAAACTGTCTTGTTTATTGCTCTTTCTCTTGAGGAGAGAATATAAAACTTTATATAAGAGAGTAATGGAAATCATATAAAATAATAAAAAATAGGAAACTAGAAACTGTCTTGTTTATTGCTCTTTCTCTTGAGGAGAGAATATAAAACTTTATATAAGAGAGTAATGGAAATCATATAAAATAATAAAAAATAGGAAACTAGAAACTGTCTTGTTTATTGCTCTTTCTCTTGAGGAGAGAATATAAAACTTTATATAAGAGAGTAATGGAAATCATATAAAATAATAAAAAGCTGGAGTTCAAAAAATAATGTACTAGATGAGGTTTGTTTATTACATTTTCTTTAAGGAGAAGTGTTTAAAATAATAAAAACCCAGATGGTTAATAAATAATTGTAATAAATTTGATGTGGAAGATTTATTTGTAAAATTTCTAAAAAATGGTCTGTACTAATCTGAGATTGTGGAAAGAACCATGAAGATAAGATTGATGGTTTGTTAATGTGAAAGATTTTTATTTCAAATTTAAAAAAAAAAGGTTACGTTTTGAGATTTTTTAGCCAATAAGGAAGGTGACCTCCTCCCCTGCAAATTAAAATTTGGGATTCAATTCTGGAGTGTGTTGGGGTCTATTTAAGGAATTAAGTTAGACTTGACAACAGAAGGTTTTTGGCTGTCTCCAGTGAATGACTGAAAATTGCTTCTGTTAATGAAGATGACAATGGTAATAAAAAAGAAAGAAACTCATGAAGAAAAATAAAGAAACTGATAGAAACAAAAGTTGAAAGAAAGCAGAAAAGAAAACTGAAATTTTTCATAAATTAGAAATATTAATCCTAATTTTGAACTTTTGTTTAAAAAAGAAAATAATAAGATATCTGGATTTTGTGGTTTCGTTTGGGAACACACATTTGTTTAAGTGACATTAGGGAATTTGTCTACCTTCTCAAGATTTTGACTTTTAAATAAGTAAGTGTACCTTTTTTTCAAAGAGACAGTATAGTTTGTATCTTTTCTGAAAGAGACTATATTATTTTTGCAACTATTAGACCAAAGAAAATTATATATCTTTTTTAGAATGTCTTATTTGGCCTAAAGTGAAAACTTGATTTGCATAAAAGGAAAATTTTGTGCAATCTTTTTTCTACATTTTGTATTCTGTTTTTAATGTTTTGTTTTTTAATTAATGTAAAATTTCATTTCAATTTCACTTTTAAGTGTTGTTGGTACTTGGTTCCTTAAGGATATTCAGGATGAAAAAGGTGATGTCCTCTCTTCCCCACACTTTCCCCATTAAAAAAATTATTTTAATGAACCAATGAGCTATTAAATATTTCTAAATACACAAGATCTTAATAATGCCACATTACTACTACTATTGAATATATTTATTTCACTAAATCATTTTTTCTCTTTAAGTTGTTGGCAAAAACAAGGGAGTTATAATTAAGAAATTCATTGCAAGGAAACAAGGGAATTGTTTTATCTTAAATTTGCATTGACATTGGAAAATGATTTCAGATAAGCACTTATCTTCATTGCTCTTCATATTCTCTTGGTAAAGAGGAAGTTCCACTCAGACAGCTCCTTCCTCAGAACTGTGCCATTGTGGAACAGACTCCAAAAAGGATGTTTCTCTGATCGCTACAATATTAACATTTTCAAGTCTAAGGACAACTGTTATATATCCTACATATCCTCATAAATGCATTCTTTGCTCTCTTCTTGTGTGCACATACAAAAACCTCATTTAGTAACTATCTGTCTGGTGGTGGTGCTCTTGGGCTTTGTATTGGGTAAACAACAGTAAAAACTTTTTTTAAATATTGTGAGATTGAACAAATGGATGGGGAAATAATAATAAACAATAAAGATGAAGGCAGTTGTAAAAGAACAAGCAGATATTTAAGTATCACACCCACATTGAGTGGAATGTAATACAAGGTCAATTTTATAAAGTGCATTAGTAGCTCATACATTGTGAACAAATTTGGGTCAAATCTCCACAGCACTTTTCCTTCTGGGGACATTCAGGTGGTAGGTAATGACCCTGGCTCTCTCCCAAAGAAAGCTAATGCCATGGGAAACAGTTCTCTGTTGCTTGAGCATATAATATGAATTTTAAACAAGCAAGCATTATTGAAATCAACAAAGTACAGGAAGCTGTTAAGAGCCATGATCACCCATAACCTGAAGGGACATGACAGACAGAGAGGAGGGAGGAAAAGGGAGAAAGAATCTAAAAATTGGTTTTAAAAATAATTCACTTACCTTTGGTTGCAATTATTAGAAAAATAAGAACAGAGAGGCAGAAGAACTTGTTCTCCATTATGCTCAGTTTAAAAAACTTGCCTTGAAATGTTAGCTGCTTAAAAAGCTGCCCCAGGTATTTATATGAAGTTATATATATATATATATATATATATATATATATATATATATATATATATATATATATATATATACGAGGTCAGTCAACATGTGGTATGGGCATTACCAGTAGAAAAACAATGCTGAAGACGAAGGTGAAAAATTTTTGACATTGACTAATGATTGCATCCTGGTCTTCAGAACTGGAAATAGTTTATTTAAATCATGGCGCCAGTTGGAGTTTCTCCAAATATGTAAAGCATTGGCCTGTCATGCAAGAAAGATGAAATATCTGAAATCCAAATCTTGACATTTTCATTCGTGTTGGTTGTCTGAAATTGGCAAAGTTCATATTTTATCATGGCATTTTTATTTGCATTATCTGGCGAAAATTTATACCTTAGCTCATTCAGAAATTTTTCACATTCTTTAATATAAAAACACACACACACATACACATATGTATGTATATGTAAACATTTCAGATATAACTAAAATATATATGTAAAAAGACAATATGAATAAAGACAAAAGGAAAATTTATCTTAGCTGACATGTTTCATCCTCTGATGGATTTTATTCAAACAAATGAATTCAAGGAATTTATTTTGCAACAAATGTTTATAAACAAAAGTACCAATTTTTAAATTTAAGAGATACTCATAAATATTCAACAAGTTAACTGAAAAGTTGAGGTAAATTATGGAAGATGCTATGTGATGTAATTTAACGTCTAATAAATGAAAGTGAGTAAATGATTCTGCTGAAACGTGTCAGCTAAAATGAGTTTTCCTTTCATCTTTATTCATTACAGATATATTTTAGTTATATCTGAAATTTTACACACACACATACATACATACACACACACATACATACATACATACATACATACATACACACACACACACATATATATATATATATATATATATGGGGGGTACTGTTATTGTATACAATTTTATTGTCTTTTACATAATTTTCATTAACACAGCTAAGTATTTATAAACAAAAGTAAAATGCTGTTATTTTTTCAAAATTTTTAAATTTAACAGACATTCATAAATATTCATCAGGTTATCTGAAAAGTCAAGGTAAATTATGGAAGATTCTAACTGATGTAATTTAATGTCTAATAAATGAAAGTGAGTAAATGATTTTGAATTTTTATAGAATTGTTTTAAAAAATGTTTTAAATTTAATTTTTAAATATGAAATTTTGATAAAATTGTTAACATTTTTTTATAAAAATGTTAAAAAATAAAAATAAAATGGTTAAATTCATAACCTCTTATTTTAAAAAAAGTACATGATACAGAAATTGATCCATACTAAAATAATTTAAATATTAATTGCATATAAAAAAAACTTCATGTTGTCTGCTAATGGACTTCTCTTAACTTCTGCTAGGTGGTGTATAAAGTAGTATAAAAAGAAATCCTTCTTTCTCTACTTTTGATCTTCAACTGCAAGATGCTGTGGGGACAAGATGTGTTTCATTTCCCTTCCAGGGGGACTAAAAGAATTTTTCCCCAGGAGAGGATGTAAGAAAAGAGAACACCCCTTCTCTTATCCTGAACATTAATAAAGGCACATACAAACAAGACTCATAACTATTGCATGAAATTTAAAAGAATAAACTTTTATTACAAAACATTAAAACAACATAAGAAATTAAAATATTTTACAAAATAGGCTTGCACAAATTTTCGTTTTTTATGCCTTATTACAAGAGAGGATAACATATAAAAATATTGTTGTTTTGCTGTAGAAATATTGTACTTTTCACAAATCTTTTAAGATTTGCAAAAAAAATCTGAAAAAATAAAAAAAAACTTTAAGGTAATACAAGATTTGAATAAAACAGAAAATACACTTTGAAAAAAAAGGTGCACCCACCTAATAAAAAGAGGAAAAATCACAGAATGAAGGTAGTTTTGGTAAACCATGGGAAAATTTTATAATTTATCTTTTATAGAATACAATTCTATTCACAGGTTTCAGTTTCTTTTTCCTTATGCCTCTCATGTGGTTGTCAAAAATTGCTTTCTTTTCTGGGTCCTTATCAGTCTGCCTTCAGGATGAAATTTTTGTGTCTCTTTGTCTTCAGCCTTGGTCAAAAAATCTGCTTACTTCATTCTTGACAATTGCAGTGCCTTCAGACCAAGATGGTATATTACTCACTTCTTTGAAATTGAATCAACTTCTCCTTTGAAATTTGATTACCTTCTTCCTTGAAAATCTGATTACCTTTTGAAGATTATCTGCTGGTCCTTCTCTCCATATAACAATTGATGAAGCTCCAGGCAGACTTTAATTTCAAATTTACTTGGGCATAAGCCCACACTTTTGATTGGATAATAAATAGAAATAGTATATATTTTTTTAATTTAAAAAATGAATTTGAAACAATCCACTTTGACCAAAATATTTTTGGTGGCTCTTTTACAGCCAATTTTAAAATCAGAAAATTTCATAGAACAATGTTTTCATAAACCATCTAGCTTTGTTTAAAACACACTTCTCTAAAAAGTATAAGACAAGCCTAAACGATTATAATATTTATTTATTTGTTTATTTAAACATTTTTATTAATTATTATTTTTTTAATTATTTTGTATTATTAACTAATTGTAGCAGGAAAGCTGGGATTCTTTAACACAGACACTAGAAACACCCTAGCAATGAATTCTGGTTTAGTACGCACCAACGTGAATTATGTTGAATGCTTGAAATTGCTTCTGCCGACTCAACAAGAACTTGCCTTTTTTATACATTCTTGCCGAGCCATAGAAATTACATATTAAGCATGCTGCCAGCCTCAACCTGACTCACTGACGCATGCGCGTCATTCCAACACCCATGCTCGAACAGTCTGCCTTGCTAGCAATTTGCTCACACATATCGTCTATGCTATTCTAGTCCTTTTGGATCTATGAGGTAATTCTCCACACTAATTTTGTATGACTTCTTAGGCCCCAATAAACCGCATGTTGCATACACCACAATACTGTCACTACACTAACTCTTGTTCAATCACAATGACTCATGCAACCACAATAATATCTCCGCTACAACCTATCACCTAAATGTATGTATATATCTCTTGAATACAAGAAAATATTCCTCTTCAACAAATTGTCAATACTACTACAAACTGATGACTTTTTTAACATCTGATAACACCAGCTTCATTACAACTCTGTAAAAAAATCTTCTGAGGTTAATTAAAACTGTCTAACAAAAGAACAAAACTTTCTACAATAAAATTCAACACACATAGAATAAAATACAGATCACCACTACTTCTACTAAAAACCTTTCATTAATTGTTATAATCTTCCTAAACCAGATCATCTTCTGATTCATGTTACGCAAATTTCTGCCACTGGTCAGATGTGAACACGCCGAAACCCAAGACTGAACTAAAAATTCCATCAAACATGCATCGGCTCTGCACACACCTTCTGCTTTCCTCACCTCCCACAAAAAAAAAAACATATAATCCAATTTTGACCCAATAGCACCCACTCCTGCCTAAAGAAGCGAAATAGGAATTGGTGTCAATCTGAGCCTACAAAAGGACTTAAAAACCCATCAAAGAGACATCTTCAGCAGTCAGTCAGCACAACATCCAGGGTTCACACACTCGTCAGAATGTCATCTCCTCACCCAAAGACAACTAGCCTCCCATCTCCAAGGACAACTTGCCAAAGTCAGTTGCCGCAGTAAGTCATGACTCACCCTCCCTCTTCTACCATAAGCCACTGCGTATGACTGTAATTATCTCTTTCTTTCAATAAAAGACTTGCACACCACTTCACCATTCATTGTATTTTTTGTTAATACACTTATTTATTTCTTAAACCTCTGTCATTTCTTCTTTTTGCCACCATACACTTAATATAACATTAACTTAGCTGTTTCCTTATAAAGAGACATCCGGCATTCATTGACCGAGCAGCCAGTGCTTGTGTCAGCTGAAATTTATAAAATCTTTCTCTTAAAAGTATTTTTCAGGAAAACAGTTTTCTCATGTCCAGTAGCTGTTATTGTTCTTTTCCCATATTGATGCAGGCTTTCTTCCTAACCTTTAATTTGAAATAGTGTGGAATGTTAACATCCTGATTATGTCATTACTTTCTCTTCAAGTTATATGTGTTATGAATACCCTTCATCTCTCACTGATGCTTTTCAAAGCCAGCTGAAAAAATTTCACAAATCCAGAGGAAATTACTGAAACTTGAATAGAAAAATTTTCTACATGTGCACATGCAAAATAATATCAACCTATGCTGGAAACTGAACATCCAGTAATTAAACAAGTTTATCTGTTAACAAATAAATAATAAAACCAGGCTAAAATAAACGCAATGTACTTAACATGAAATCAATCTCAGTAGAGATACATTTCAACAATGACAACAGGACTTTACTGACCATGTGGATCTTTTTATCAACTATATTTCAACACTTAAAAACATGTCTACTGTCTGTGTGTAATTTTTTGTCATACACAAAATACATATCACCTTTCATTGAACAAAGCTTGAAAAAAAATACTACTGTATGAAACCTAGAAGACAGCATTCATTATCTTCAAAATTCTGACAAATTTACAAAGAAACATGTGGACCACTCAAGAAAAAAAAAGTCTATTTCTTAATACTTTCTAGCATTTAGCAATTTAAACCATTAGACAGTCTTTACCTACCATCAATTTGCTAACATGAAAAAATTTACAAGAATTACTAAAACATCTGAAAGCTTGCTTAATGATACCAGAGACTCCAGAAACAGTAAAAAATCAACACTAATACTAGATATCTTCTATAAAGGTTCTCATGAAACATGCCTTGATATATTCAGTATCAATTCAGCAGACTCAAATTTCATCAGAATCAACTAACATGAGTTTTTACAACTAAAACAAAAAGTATTTTTCTAGGTGTTACATAGTGTCGCCAAGCTCAGATCCACTTTATTTACAAATTTATGGGCACAAAAAAATGCTAAACTGAATACAGTGGAAAACAACCAATCATTTTCTTACTACTGTGCTAACCACCACCATCATTACATATGCACAGTATATAGAAATAATGTGACAAGCATTCATTGGTTAATCTTGTCGAACAATCACGTGATCAAGATAAACACTCAGTTGTGGAGCAAGCTGAGGTAAAAAGTAATCCAACCTTGAGGAAGAGAGCTATTTATGGTGCAATGGAGCATCTCATTGTGCTAAAGTGGGATAGTCCATTGCTTGGGCTGTGATTGGCTGCTGGTACCTGAGTGGAGGTATTTCTATATAAATACCAGCTTGATTCATCAGTTAGTTTGCAGGGTTTGTATTAAGTTACAACCTGCTTTATTTTTGTCTGCCAGCTGGATGCTAGCTGGGACTCTTACACCGGTAAGTGCTGTTTATTGTCTTGTTATTCTACAAATCTACTCAAAACTAGCTTGCTGATTGGTCAGTTCTGACCAATCAAACAGCCTGCATGCGACAAATCTAATTTCCTGCATTTTCAATCTGAGCCGGTCATGTGATACACGATCTTATATAAACAAAATACGTGTAAGCTCTCTTGTGTTTTCTTCTCATTCATCTTTCTCCTTGCTGCCAAGATGTAATCTTCAAGAACTCCCATCTTGACCATGCAGTCAGACGTTAAAGACCATTACCATTTCATGCAAGTACGAACTCTTAAATCTCTTCTGAACTCTTACCAAGGTTTACAATTCACATTTCCTAACATGCTAAAGGAACTTATTCTTCTAAACTACAGTTTAATAATTACTTCTTCTTTATGAGCTCAAGTACAAATATTTCCAAATCTAAGAGACATAACTCTATCACACCTTCAGCTTATATGCTTGTACACCAAACACTAATAAATTCAATTGTTATGTTTTGAAATCATTACTTTCTGTTTTGTATTTTATACTATGTGCTATTTACGTCAAATATAAATTGCATTGCGTCCACACATTGTCCTTAATCCCACCTTTTCTAGCCAAAGTTAAATGTATGTAGTACACACCCTTACATAATAGTGACAACCCGCTACAATATTGGTAACCCCATCACTACACTATCAACTCATTACAGATGATTTCAACATGAAACACTCTACAAACATTGTTTTCATAATGTGATACATCTGGCATACCAGAAATTTCAATAACACCACTAATTTACCTTTCAATCAGACAACTTTATAGTCAACACAACCACTCACATTTCAACTTGACCATTCAAATTTTCCTATGTTACACCATAAGATTTCCTCCTGACTCCTTTGCTTATGATGTAACTGGACCCTTTCCACATTTGAGTAACCATTGCTTTGACTGAGCCTTGTCTTCAGGATTGTACTGGTAAGTTTCATTTCCAGTTACAATTCAACACAAAAAGTCTTCAGGATCTTGATCCTATTTGTTCAAAATTCCCATTAAAAGCTCTGCTTTTCTTGTTGCTGACCTGGGTGCAACAGTTCTGATACCCTAAAATTATAGTTGAGCAAACTTTATGCTAATGAGCAGAAAGTTTGCTCAATTTAAATTTTTCAGATAACATTGTGTGAGTTGAACTAGCTATTATTATGGCTCCTGTTAATTAAGGAGGCATGGTGGAGTAATGAATAACGGCTCGGATTGCGGAATCGGAGAGCCGAGTTTGAATTCCAGTTGAATCCATTACATTCACTTACCTGCTAATACCCATGGGAAAGGTATTAATCCTCTTCTTCTTCCCCCAGCTATAGGTAAATAGCAGGACAGACTGGGTTCTATAATCTTGGATGGCAACTGGTCTACTGCAGAAAGAAATGGCAACCTACGGCAGAAAAAAATCTGCCTCGTCAATCATGTATCGAAAGATACATGATCGACTAAGCGTGTATCACACATGGCACATAACTGACATCAGTTGCATTTAATTAAAACTCAAATAGGCACTGATTTTTCCTTTCAAACTGATGTTAATGATTTATCCATCTGTTTGTCATCTAATTTTTTTTGTAAATTGCTGATTTTCTTTTTTCAGGGAATTATCTTCATAATCTTTTCTCAAAGTGCCAATAATGTCCTCAGTCTTCCAACCAAACTTTAAGTTGTTTTGAAAATAATGTCCAATTTTAGAATAGATATTTTAATTGTGTTCTAATAAATTATTATAAATGTTGAACAAAAATATAATACTCATTCCTAAGGGTCCTCTTTCTTAATTTTATATCAATCTCTTTCAGAATTTTGTTCTCAAATATGTGATGCATCCTGTGTATACACTGGAAAATAGTATTAGGTTGTTTTGAAAATAATGTCTGATTTTAGAATAAACCTTTTGTGTTCTAATATATTATTATAAATGTTACACAAAAATATATTACTCATTCCTAAGGGTCCTATGTTCATTTTATACCAATTTCTTTCAGAATTTAACTTAAAACATTATATACACCTCATTTTGAACATGAAAAAAGAAGAGATGCATTTACTTTTTTTGCTATAAAGAAAAGACAAGAGGAAACCATTTAATGCCAACATGTATTGTTCCTTGAGAAACTTTATCACAGCAAGTATAGAAATTTTATTTAGTAACCTGTATTTATACATAGAAGTAACATGAAAAAAAATAAAATGTTTTCAAATTTTGAATTAAGAATGCTCTAAAATATTCTAAAAAGTTAAAAACTGTTTAAAGGAAAATTAAACTATGGCAGATACTAAGTTACACAGTTTTTCTGCCTGTTAAACAAAAGTTGATGTTTTCATTATTTATTTTATATACATATAAATATGTAATTATTATTTATTTTTATGTATTTTTATTGTGTTTATTTACTTATTTAATTTATTTATTTTTAAAGGTCACGAATTAACTGTTTTCTAAGTTTTCAAATTTTTATGATTGTGCATAAATATGTTCACTTGAGAAAAGAAACATTTCTTTTAACAAAGAAGGTATTTGAAAAAATTCAGGACATAAGTTAATAATTTGGTAAGAATTGATAATTGCTCTTTCAAGAACTTTTTATCTAAGTTATTTCCTTTTCTAATAAGTACAGCATTTTTTAAATCAAAATTCTGGTTGAAATTTCTATGTATAATTAATGCATTTAATAAATTGTTATGTAGGAAATCTTTCTTATGTTCATTAAAAAGACTTTTTTTTTAAATTTCTGCAAGTTTATTAGACAATCAACCTTATGTACCATATAGCAAAACATCCAAATTCTGAAGAATCGAGTACACAGCAGAGTCAGACTGGAGAGAATACAAAAAAAAGTATCGGTTTGTTAAAGACAATGGAACAAGGAATACAATATTTATACTCAGAATGATATCAGAAAGAGAAATATAAATGCAGAACAAGGTGTATTTGTGTCTTATAGATTATGAAAAAGCATTTGGTAAACTATGCCACAAAGAACTGTTGCAACTGCTAGGTAATCTCAATATATTTGGGAAGGACATTAGAATAATCCAGAATATATACTGGCAGCAAACTGCCTGAATATGGATAAAAAATGAGTTCAGTAAATATACAAAAATAGAAAGGTGTGTAAGACAACGATGTGTCTTCTCATCAAACCTATTCATTTTATACAGTAATGCAATTCTGAGAGAATTAGAAGTCCCACCAGGATTGTGGTGGTCCAGCTCTTAACATCATTAGATATGCAGACAACACAGTGTTGATAGCAAACACAGAAAGGAAATTACAAAAATTTCTACAGAAGGTAGTGAAGGAAAGCAAGAAGAAAGGACTAAATATCAATTGCAAGGTGATAGAATGCATGGTTGTTAGCCAAAGAAACATCCCAACTAAAATAGGGCACTGACCCTGTTAGAATGTTTAATTGCATGTAATTGCAGGATGGTGATTTGGAAGGATTACTAATTGAATAATAATTATTAAAATTCTCAGAAGAGTAGGCTGAACTGTTGAAAAAAATGATAAAAGGAACAAGTTAAGAATTATGTTTTAAGCAATAAAATGAATTTAAGAATGGGTCCAAAGAGAAACAAACACAGTTAACTAACCAAGATTCAGTAATATTGAGCAAATCAAGGTCCTCCACCCTATCCACTTCCCACAATAAGATGACATGATTAATGTGTTGTCCAAATCATTTGGTAATGAGGCATTAAAATCAGGGTTTGTTTACATTCATACTATATGTCCATAATGTGTTTATTCTTACAGAAAAGAATGACCCAGATTATTTTAAACAAAGAAGGTTTGGACCTAAATCCCAAGTTTGGGGTTTGTTTACATTCATACTACCTGTCCAAAACATGCATATTTTTACAGAATGGCCCTAATTCTTTAAACAAAGTAGGTATCTGAGTTTTGTCTAATTTCCAAACTTGGGATTTGTTTGTGTTGATGCTACATGACCCAAAGCACCATCGTCTTTACAGAAAGAAGCAAAGAGGAAGTCATATGGTTATTAACAAGATCTCCTAAGATTAAGACAGTTGGGGTAGAGAAATTAAATATATCAATGTCAAATGTTGTTGGGATGTCATCTATATAAACGAATACCCACCAAGCCCAAGACAGACCAAAGTTCGGGCCAAACAAACAAGGTTGTCAGAGATTTGTTCTGATACCTACCTCACAAGAACACACCACAGACACATGCATGACAGGCACTAGCTTTCACTATTTTATAGCAATTATTACTAGATTTCTCAAATCACAATCCAGCAGGGAGAGAGATTAATCCTTCAGTAGATAATCAAAACATTTTATTCAGCAGTTTTTCTTTATATCCAATAAACCTGTTGTTAGAGTTATCAACAGTTTTATATATTTTGTTGATATTTAGTCAATATTTTGTTCTTATACCAGCCTGATTCCTGACATTGTCCTTGGATGCAAACAGACAAATATTATCATGGCCATAAGTTATGAATTATTCATTTTTAACCATGGTACACAATGTATATAGATGGGTCTACATGAGACTTCACCATCAATCCCAATATCGTAAGATTTTTTAAAACCTGAATCAACTCTATATAGACAACACACCAACCCCAATTAAGAAGGAAAAAGAAGTCCAGATGACCTGTAAGATTGGTAGTACACAACAAAGCTAGCAACTGAGGAAAAAGAGAAGAAGAGAAAGACAAGAAGAGAGTGAATAAGGTGTGGGTTAAACAAACTTGCAAATTACAAATTGGAGATACCAAAATCAAACAAGTACAACAATTTAAATATCTGGGAAGCGTTTTAACAGTGGACAGAAAATGCAATAATGAAATCTGAAGGCACATTAAGGTAGCAAAACATGCCTTCCAAAACCTAAACAAAGTATCAAGAAACAGGAAAATATCGTTAGAAACAAAGAAAAGGGTACTGAACTGTTACATAATATCAGTCCTCCTATGTGGCAATGAATGTTGAACAATCTCCTTACAGATGAAGAAGAGAATTGAAGCAATAGAAATGTGGTTCTACAGAATGATGCTGACAATACCATGGACCAAACATGTCAGAAATTATGGCAACAAAAAGAATACTAATACTTAAGATCAGGAAGAGGTAACTGAAATTTCTACAGCACATAATGAGGAAAGAGGGCTTGGAAAATTTGATACACACATACAGTATAGATTTAAGGCAAGAGGAACATAGGAAAACAAATGCATAACCTACCTGGCAAGGTTAAGTGAATTTATGGTAGAGCAAAGTTTGCGAGAGATGACAAAAGGATAAAATTTATTGAGAGCTAAAAAGGACAGGAAGTTGTGAAGAGCCATGATCGTCAATGTCCTGAAAGGTCATGACACATAGAAGAAGTTTCACTAATATTTTGTGAGGAATAGTTGTTAGAGTTTATTTTATATATACCTACTTCAAAGTTATTGTTATTATAAACATTTTTGGTTCTGATCATATCCATAAAGAGTTTTGGATATAAGTGTAATTATTTTAGTAGTATTAAAATTGGCTATATCATTTTTAATAGTAGGTGTTATGAAGTTGTTTTTTCCACATATATGAGGAGATTGTACAATATTCATAGACATACAAGAGCATACAAAGCAGTTCAGCACTCTTTTATTTGTTTCAAATAAAAAATTTTCTGTTTCTTAGTACTTGGCTTAGCTTTTCAAATGCATCTTTCACTAATCCAATGTGTGTTTTAATTTCAGTGTCATACTTTCTATCCTCTATTAAAACATGATTCTCCCTTATTCGATAGTTTAGTAAGAAATCCCGGTTTGTAAGAAAAATCAGGAAAAATGGAAAATTGAATGTCTTTGGCTAGATGCAAAGGTGTCTCGTCAGTATTCTAATGATGTTGTGACTGTATCTTTTTGCTTGATATATTGTCTGAACTAGGAATTGTTCTTGCCGTTTCTTTCTCCTGTTCTAAATTTTATTGAAAGCATATCTCCCAAACCCACTATTTGGTGAGGGCGGAGGATTGGCCGTTGATCCCCCACCCACCAGGTCAACGCTTGGACATAAGGTAAGCCGTACATTCAGTTACTATCATGAGGAAGAAAGCAGACACTTGCTGCCTCATGTGAGTATAGTTTCACTCTAGCAGAAACCCATTTACATTCTTCTTTTTTTTTCTATTTTCTTTTTTCTTTTTATTTATTATTTTTGTTGTTGCAGATCATGTATACTTTCTTTTTTGCATTTTTGATGAAATAGTAAGGATATTGGAAGTCTTTAAATTATTTTCAACACACACACACACACATATATATATATATATATCACATATATATATATATATATATATATATATATATATATATATATATATGAGAGTGTGTTGAAAAGTTCTTGGTCTGACCAAGAAGAGTACCCCACTCCTGCAAATTCTGATGTTTGGTCATTTGGTTATATTTTGGAAAGTGGAAAGAATTTTTCAGTACTTCCTCATGTATCATGTGGAAAGCAAAGTCTTCAATAATTACACCAAGTTCCCCCATATATGCATGCTATATCGACAACATATTCATACTAACAAATTGCTTAGAAGAAATAAAAACTGAAAGAGACCTTTGATAATAACTGTGTAAAGTCCTACACTTTATTTAAAAACTCAACATTAACAATAAAATCCCTTTCTTTGATGTATCAATGCCAATATATATAATATATATATATATATATATATATACATATATATATACATACATATATATATATATATATATATATATATATATATATATATATATATATATTATAAAATATAGTTTTGAGGTATACCATATTTATAAGTAAAAGTGCTCAATATCAGAGATAGAGTGAATGTAAATATGAAAGTGTGACCAAGTGGTTAGAATGTTTGCTTTCCAGCCATAACACCTGGTTTCGAATCTCACCATAGTTGATTTGTCAGCAAGGAGACTTCTTGATGCTGTCAGTCTGGGGGGAGGCAATCCCAGCATGTGGCACCTTTGGAATGTGCCTGAAAACCATACCACAGGTGAGGCCAAGCCTTGTGAGTGAAATTGGGTAGATGGAACCCTTGGGAGCCATTAATGGTTGTGTTAGCACAAAGTCACAAGTCATTGTGACTAAGGGTTTGAGGGTGCAAGTTTCAGACTGTTGATCACGCTAGATAATGCACTTTCTCCCAAAAACTGTAACTAAGGTCTGCTGAGCATAGTTGCAGTATAAACAACAGGTGGGCCCTGTTTGGTGAACAAACACAAATGTGCCTGAGCAGATATCTGCAATGGGGATTAGCTAGCTGCCCCAGTAGACAGCATCCTCAGATATGAGTAGCTGTGCTGTTTATATTAAATATAAAAGTGGACACTGAGGTCAATGCCAAGTGATGACATACTTGAACATAATCTTCAGACCATGAAGATTATGTTTAAGCATGAAATGGACTGTCACTGCTCAGTATTGACCTCAGTGTCCACTTTTATATTTGTGTGTGTGTGTGTGTCTGTGTGTGTGTGCGCGCATGTGTGTGTGTGGCATAATATAATGGTAACCAGCATGGAATCAGCCAGTAGATTTTAACTTTCACCTGAGGCAGCTCTTCTTCAAACTATATCTTAGAAAAAAAAATTAACCCATTTTTCCTGACATTCTTGTTAGCTATCATAATAAAATGTCTTGTCACTAGCATGCCAAAAATATAATGGTTGTCAAAGTGAATAAGTGAGCCTTTAGACAAATTACTCTCACATAAGACCACAATCAAACATGCTGAAACTGAATTCTCAAAGGCAGCTGTACAGACAGTGGCAGTACAAAACCCCACTGACAGAAGCCAGTAAGATAAATAGGAACATACCCAGATAGACAGAAAATAACAGACTGAGACAGATAGACAGACATAAATAGATAGTTGAAAATTATTTGAGGAAAATCTAGAACAAGGAACACATTCCTAATTTTCTTTTCTTTTATTGTATATTGTTCATGATAACTATTTGGCCACCTCACACTTTCTCATGATAAATATATAAATTTATATAACTGTAGGTCATTTCATGTATATGATTGAAGTTAATCTATTTTCATTTCACCTGAACTACATAGCCTGTGTCAAATATGTCAAACTTCTTATATTTCTTCTAATGTCTGAAGATAAAAGTATCTGTTTTTTCTTAAGAGTGAAACCAAAACTGAACATTTTTATCCTTTCTAGTTCAAATGTTGACTCAGATACAATTCATGATTTAGTTAATATACAGAACCTTGACAATTAGAATAACATTTTCAATTTATTAATTTCAATGAAGATCAGTATGTAGTCAACAGGTTTATCAGCAGAGAAAATAAAAAAACACTGTAAAAGAAGAGAATATGAAAATGATATATGCAGAGGACAATATGATGTATGTCCAAAACAGTAAATATATAAAACACAAGACATTATAATGTATTCACATAGCATATGTTTACATAAGAATATTAAAATACAAAAACAATGTAATAAGCATGTTATACTATTCAAACATACTGAAACTGATAAAGACCACAAAAGACAGAATTTACTTAAGGGATCAGAAATCTGTGTCCGTCCATAATAACGGACGTTTGTTACTGTCTGTTTTTATTCATAGGTCCCACAAAAAGATGCCCCAACACATTGTGTCACTTGAGACAAAGGGACGCAACTCCACATCTCAGTTCAATATATAACATCCCTCCAACCTTACTTACATCGTTCAACTTGATTGGTGGTTTGTGTATGCAACCCGATGTACAAATTGGAGGTGTTGTGGGCCATCCAGTCTCTACAGGAGCTGCTGCAGCATCTTCCATATGTGTGCCATCTGGTTCTATGATATCTTCAAGAATTTCAGGAACAACAGGAATTCTTGGATTATTTGTATTGATGTCTGCCTGGACATCAGGTATCCCTTCCTCTTCAAACCTGGGTGGAAGTTTCAAAAGTTGGTCTGTATGTCACCTCACCAACCTTCATTATGCTTCCACTTCAAAATTCACTGCTCTCAAGTGACTGGTAATGTTGCCTTTCATCCACCATTGACCAGATCCAAAATTCTATAACAGAACCAGATCAGCAACTTTTGAATTCTCAAAGGTGGGAATCATGACTTTAGTTCCCTGTTTCATTTTGCATTTGTAATCTAGAGCACAATAAGTATCAGGACCTTCATTAAATGAAAGGCAGTTCTTAATCAGTGCTTGAACATCAATTCAGATGGAGGAATCCCGGTTGTTGGGTGGGGAGTTATTCTAAAGTTAAGCAAGAATCTGTTTACCTTGGTTTCAAGTATTGTCTTCCTGTCTGCCTCCATCTTTTTCAGCATTTCCTTGAAAATGTGCACACCTGCCCATTTGAGCTTGGGTAATAGTGAGCTATGAAAATTACTTTCATGAACATTTTAAAATCTTGGCTAGTAAAACATGGACCATTATCACTCACCACCAACACAGGCAGGCCATGCATTGTAAAGATTCCTCTCATCTTCTCAATTGTGGCTGGAGCAGTAGATGTTTTCATTACACATACCTCTGTCCATTTTGTGTAAGCATCCACTACAATCAAAAACATGTCAAAAATATGAACCGGCATAATCTACAGGCATCCTCTCTCAAGGCTGACTCATATATTTCCAGCAATGAATGGGAGTTTTACAAGGGTTGTTTTGATCAAGCATGCTGGTCTCACAAGCCCTGCAGGTCCTCTCAATGTCCATATCTAAATTTGACCGCCACACATAATTTTGAGCAAGGGCCTTCATGTGCACAATCCCTATGTGTGTCTGGTGGAGCTGCTGCAACACATTCAATCTTAATTTAGGTGGGATGACCTGCTTCCCCATAGTATTACACCATCTTCATGCATCAACTCCTCTCATTTGTTGAAATAGGACTTCAATATTTCAATCGAAGTGTAACCACTCCAGCCCTTTATTGCATACTTGTACACCCAGCTTAAAATGGGGTCTCCTCATTTCTGATCTCACCACTACCATAATCAACAGAGTGTCAACCAAGTTCATCTTGAACAGGTCAAAATGTGTTAGAAAGATGCAGAACACAGCATTTTTCTTCATTTCTTAAAAGCTCCCTTCTGACTGGCACCCCATCTCCAAGCAGTGCCCTTCCTCATTAAACTATGAAATAGCTTCAGTATGCTTGACAAATTGGGTAAATGACTGTGATAGTTCACCACTCCAAGATAAGATTTCAACTCTATAACATTTTTGTGTGTGGGAGCCCCTATCATAGTAGCCACCTTCTCTGGGAGAGGAGCCGTGCCCTCCTTGTTGATTTTGAAACCAAGATATATTGCCTCCAGGGGAAAGAATTTGCACTTACTCCTCTTCAATTTTAGTCTTGCCTTATCCAGTGCAGCAGATACATTCTGTAGATTCTTTAAATGCCTAGCATCATCATGACCTAAAATCAGGATATCATTCACATGCACTTTACAGAAGGGAATATCCTTGAACCTCTTATCCACCTCTCATTGAAAAATTCTGGCTGCACTGTACACACTAATTTGTAATCTGGTGGGCTGGTATTAATCCCCAATGTGTGTTTGCTGTCAACAATTCCTGTATTTCCTCATCCAGCTTTAATTGATGATAGGCATGGTTTAAGTTTAGTGTGCTAAACTTCTAGCTGCCTCTTAGTGTAGCAAATAGTTTCTTAATTCATAGTATTGGGAAATTATCATATGGTGCAGCAGTATTTATTGTTTGTTTGCAATCACCACATATCCAGATATGTCCATTGTTGTTTATGACCACCAGCACAATAGGAGCAGCCGACCAAGAATACTCCACTCTTTTAAAAATGCCCTGGTTTTCCAGACATTCCAGTTCTTCCAAGTCATAATCATGGTGTAGGGCACCGGCCTTGTTCATCAAAACCTTGGACTCGCCATTTTATCAATGGGTATTTTTACTTTGAAGTCTTTCAGGGAAGAAGGAGGATGACGATCCTGATACTTGGATGCAATTGGGTGCTGACAAAATAGAACCTCTGCTGCTTCTTATTTTACTTACTATAATCTAATGCTGTAATTCTCAAATGAATGGCAAATAAATACCTAATTTTGGTCCCTATAATTTCAGTGTTTAAGGTGTTAGTGTACTTAGATCTTGTGATTCATATCTTTTTTAAAATTATATCACCAGGTAACAACTGAGATGAAATTTTCTGTCTGAATTTCTGGGATGAAGGGTGTTGTTGTTGTTGTTACTACTACTACTACTCTTCATCTTCTTCACATAATTTACACATGGACAATTTTCTTTATCTTTGTTGTCATTATCACAATATTTCAGCCATTCTGCCTTCCAATCTTCATCAGAAGCAAGTTGGTCTGGTTAACCTTCATGGAATTTCAAACTGAACCCTTTATTTAATCTATGAGAGTAGATTGTTCTTGTTCTGCTGACCATGTCTCGGAATATCTTGTCTGAGTTGAGATAATTAAAATTTATAACCCCTGATCTACTGCACATAAAAATATGGAAGTCAGTGACAGAACAGAATACAAAGTTAGTAAATACTTATTTACTAATCTATTTTTTTGTTTGATTGGGAAAGAGTCAAGGTTGATATTTTAGTTGGTAAGGGATAGTAAATAGCTGACTGTAATTTGAATCATTCATTTTCTGTGACAAGTGACACATTTGCTGACAAGTTGGAAATGTGTCACTAACACCCGCAACATGCCTGCTTGGGTGAAGTGCTTTGAAATACAAGACAGGTGAGAAGTGAATGTACTTGTTTGGTAAGATTGGTAAGAGAGTGTTTGGTAAGATTCATGTTTATTCTGAAATTTTGAAGTTTATATTCTTGATGAATTTCTGGAATTTTAATTGAAGTTTAATTAATTGATAATTGATTAATTGATAGTTTAATTGATTTTTATGGAATGTTAATTGAAGTTTATATACTTGATGAATTTCAATGACAGAATTACACTCATTGTAACATGATTGGGATAAATATTAAATCTAAGGGAAAATAATTTTTTGTCTGAAAGAAAATTCATTCCAATATGTAAAATAAAGGGTAATGAGTGTAAAAGTATGTTAATTATTAGGTGAGAAAGAAAAGCATTTATTAAGTGTGAAAAGAGTAATTATTAATTGTAAAAGAGAGGTTAAATTTTAAAGAGATGTAATTATTGATTTTAAAAATTATACAACTATTAATTTTCAAAATGAGATAATATTAAGTCTAAAAAGAGAAATTATTGTTCAGTGTAAAAGAGAGGTAATAATTAGCAGAAATTCTTCTTCTGCTGTGTCCATTCAGGATGGTGATCATGGCTCTCCACAATTTCTTACCCTTTGTAGCTGTTAGTAAATTTTTTCTTTTTATTTCTTGTAAACCCTGTTCTACCATCCATTTACACAATCTTGCTAAGTAGGCTGTTTTCATCTGTCCTTCTTTCCTTCAATATGTCCTGTGAGTGTTAAATTTTTCAAGCCCTCTTTCTTCATTATGTGCCCTAGAAATTTTAATTATCTCTTTCTGATGTTAATTATAAGTGTCCATTTTCTCAAAAGCTTTGTTATTGCTCATATATTCAATCTATGGTATTCTCAGTATCCTTCTGCAGAACCACATTTCTATGCCTCAAATTATTTCTTCATTTGTACAGACTTGTTCAACATTCACTGCTGTATAGAAGGACTGATATTACGTAACAGTTCAGTGAGAAATGGAGGTAATTATTATATGTGAAAGAGCTGAAATTATTAATTTAAAAAAAGAGGTAATTATTAATTGTAAATGAAATGTAATTATAATGAATGAAAGAAACGTTATCTTCCAGTGGGTAAGAAAAGATTTTATTAAATGTGACAAGATAGCTATCAATTGTAAAAGAGAGGCTATTATTGAGTGTAAAATAAGTAAATGTGAGGAAATTATTAAATGTAAAGTGAGAGATATTAGTTATGAAAATTATGTAATTGCTAATTGTAAAATAAAACGTAGTCAAGTATAAAAGATTTGTCTTTTACACTTAATTACCTTTCTTAGATTTAATAACTACTTAACTATTAAGTGTAAATTAAGGTAATTATTATGTGTGAAAGAAAAGTCATTTTTAAGTTGGAAATAGTTTTTTTAAGTTGTAACAAAAATAGTTATTAATTGTAAAAGGTAATTATTAATTGTAAAAAGAGAAACTTAATTTTGAAAGTGAGGTAATTAAGCATAAGTGGCAGACAATTATTGAGGTGTAAATGAAAAGTAATTAATGTAAAAAAGAGGTAATTGCTATTTGTGCAAGAAGCAATTATAATTGTAAAAAATGTAATTATTAATTGTAAAATGAAATGTAATTAAGTTTAAAATAGATGTAATTGTTAATTATAAAAGGGATAATTATGTGTAAAATGTGAAATAATTATTAAGTGTAGAAGGGAGGTAATTATTAAGTGTTAAGAAGAGAGGTAATTGTTATTTGTAAAAGAGATTAAGTGCAAAAAAGAAACAATTGTTAATTGCTAAATGAAAGTAATTATTAAGGGTTAAATGACTCATTATCTTCTGTCTTCTTAATTGTTGTTCCATTATTGTCTTCTCTCCTTAATAGTATGTTTTTCTCATATTCTCTAACACTCAGTAAACCCTTGTGTCTTAGTGGCTTTATAGTCTTACTTGGGGTGAAATGATTTTAAAATAAATTAAATATTAAACAAATTCTTTGACATTAATTCATATTACTCTCTCTCATTTATTTATATCAACATTTATATTTTATTTACATTATTTACATGTAGATGATTGTTCTTGTTTTTTCTCATTATATTAGGTTGGTGCAAAAATAATGTTGTTTTTCTTTTGAAGTTGAAAGTCAAAAAACGACATTATTTTTGCACTAACCTAATATTTAAATTTGTTTTCATCATTTTTAAATATTCAAAATCTAACATCATTATACAAACAAAGATTTCTGTGATGAATTTATGGAAAAATAAAGGTATCCATTATCATAAGTAAACACTAATCATTTAATTTTTAAATGAAATTATTTTTTTCTGTTGTGTGTTGCATCCTTTCAGGATGTGGGCAACCATGGCTCTCCCCAACTTCTTATTTTTGAAGCACTAAGCAATGTTCATTCCCTTACTGTCTCACACAGTCTATATCCTGCCACCCATTTACATAAGCTCATTAGGTATGTACATTGCTGTCTTTCTCCATCCCTCTTGCCTTCAATATGTCTAGTGAAGGTCAAATCTTGTAACATTTTTGCCTCGTTATGTGTCCCAAAATTCCAACAGTCTCTTTCTGAACCTAAGTACAATAATCTTAAACATTCAGATATAACAATTATCTCCCTTTAATTTTCTACGTTTTGATTTTTTTAGTAAAGTGAACCATTCGACTTCATTCGGTGAAGTCAGTTTTGATGCAAATTCACTGTTATGAACTAGACTCATGACAATTACATGCATTTTCAATTTGGGTACAAATTATTCATAGTAGGCAACAAAAAACATTTTCTGTGTTAATCAATTAGAAGACCTAACTTTGGAATGGTGGAGCAATGGATAGCAGCTTGGATTGAGGAATCGGAGTACCGAATTCAAATTCCAGTCAAATGTGCTAATACCCTTGGGAAAGGTATTAATCCTCTTCTTCCTCCAGCTATTGGTAAATAGCAGGACAGACTGGGTTATATAGCTTTGGATGGCAAGTGGTCTACAGCAGAAAAAAAAAAGGCAACATACTGCAGGAAAAAATCTGCCTTGTCAATCAAATATTGAACGATACATGATTGCCTAAGCATGTATCACATCACTGATGAACTTTTACTATTAAAAAAAAAACAAAAAAAAGGCAGCCAATTTTATACAAAAAGTGCCAATTTTTATTAAAATAACCTTAAAAATATTTATTTTTTTCATATTATAAATTTTATAGCACACTGAATTACTCTCATCCTTAATTTTTTTCTTGATGTATGAAGAATTCATCAAGTGTAAGTAAATCTAATTTCTTAAGTGATAACATAAAAGAAAAAAAAAAAAAGAATCAGTTCAATTATCTAGTGAATATAATAATGTAATACAAGGTGGTGAGAAATAGTTATGAAGAAAATATTAAAAAATAATCAACATTTGCTCCATAAATCAGATGCGTGGACACTTCAATGTGCAAGTTTGTCTCACTAGATACTGAATAGTGAGTTTGATCCTCAATGGGTGCCCCATACTTCCGGCCTTGTACTGCATCTAAACTACACTTAGGAAAATCGCCATAAACTAGATGAGACATATTTTATTATTAGGTTGGTGCATCACACCAGCAGTGATTGAACTTGTATCCCCCTTTGTAGGTGAAACCACTATTTTATTCAGCATGTTTTACTAGTTGGCTACAGATAGCGACACAGTCCAGCTAAGCCTCTATTTTCCATTATTATAGTGGATTTTCCTTAAAAGATAAAATAGAGCTTTGGTGGACTGTAGCTAAGCAATAAAGCATGCCAAATCAAAGAGTTTTTTTCCTACAAAAGGTGGATACAGGTTTAGTCCCTGTCAGAAAACACAATTTCTTTATTAGGATTTCTTGAATGTGCAGGCTGATGGACATAATACAGAGTTTAAAAAATTTATTTCAAATACAACTATCCACTATCATAACTTTTGAAGTAATAAAAATGTCAAATCAAAAATAAATTGCTATGTTTACATTTCAAATATGAAACTGAGCAGATATGGGCTTTCAAGAAAAATATCTGAAATAACAAGTGTGCTTTCCTTAAAGGAAAAAAAGAGCTTTGTTGGATAGTGACACTCTCTGTAGCCAAGCAGTAAAGTGGCTTTTCCTACAAGAGAATGCAGGTTCAATCCCTGCCACAGAACACATCTTTAAGATTTCTTGAATGCACATGCCAATAAACTTAATACATACTGTTTAAAAATAAGGATAAAAATAACAATGAGTCTGCTTGTTGAATCAGATAGTTACTTGTTCTATCAATGATGATTACATTAATAAAGTCCATGATTTATATCCATGTTTATTAGGATATAGTCACCCCTACCTCAATAGGTAAAAAGCGTAAAATTGAAACACACCTGACAAGACCAATTGAAATGTAGTGACAAAATATATAAAATATTGAGACAAAAAAAATGGTCACCCAAATCATAAAAAATACTTTTAGAATTTATTTTCTTTACACCATGTCAAGTTTCAGTTGTTGAATGCTTATCACATAATTTTCCAGCTAATTTTTATTAAAACAAATTAGTTGTACCCAACAGCATATTTGAGGATACATATTTCAATTTTATCTTCTCTAATTGTGCTTCCTTTTTATACTAAAATTCTAGTTGTCTTCTCAGAAAGATAACCAAGATTGTCTCCCTTTTGAATTGTCATCATAAAATTAGAATTTTTTTTTTCTAGAAGTATTGGAAGAGTACACTAGAACTGATCAAAAGTAAAAACCCCAACTGTGTCTCAACTAGTCAATCACTCACTCTAAGACATAACCGCACTTGGCAATACATTATATGTAAATATTGGGAGGTAAATTTTACTATTTCAAAACAATTTGTGTAACAAAAACCAGAATTGAAATAGCAGTAAATGGCAAATGAAATGTTGCATGTATAAACAGATTTAAAAAAAAATATGTCATGCTGTGTAATTCGTTTTTGTTATTAGAGACTGGAGTGTTGTATGAGTGAACTGGTACTACACTTTTAATTGGTCAACTAGGTCAGGATGAGTGTTGTAGGAATACAATAAAAAGGAGGAAAAAAAAAATAAAAAAAAATCTTCACATTTTTAAAAATATTTATTTGCATATTTTTTAATTCTTAGTTCTGCAAGAAGAAAAAAAACTTTTTCCATAAATGTAAACCTCATAACAAAGTTATTCATTTAAACTGAAATATTAAAATGAAATGAAAAATAAAATTTCAATCCCACAAGTGTTTCTCCCCCTTCAAAATATCAGTGCTTTTATCATTTAACAACCATAACAAAATGTCCAGATCCTGAACATAATATAATTGAGGGTTTTTTATTGAGTTAATTATTAAATATCTGCAACTAAATTTATTTAAGCAAAGGAGGGAAAAAAAAAAAAAAAAAAAAAGTTTTTTTTTTAAGATCTCGATATCCGAAAATAAATTTAATTTTCTTATCACTTTCAATGTTTAAATCATTTCAGTCTTTTTAATCAAATCATTTATATCTTTAGAATATCAAAAAATCTAAAACGATATTAATTTTCTCATTTTTTTTTAATATTTGATTGTGTTTCTTTTATTTCATTAAGTAGGAAACAACTTCAATTTCCTAACATTGCAACATCAGTTGAGGTTACAATACATGGACAAAGTGAAGTTAATCATATTGCTGTAAAAAGATGAATATTTGGAAAATTTTTCTTCAGTATATTATTGACAAAAGCACTCATTTTTCAACAGTTTAAAAAAACATTCATTTCAGTTATAACCCAACAAATAATAATTGCGATCAACTTGAAAGTTCTGACAACATTCTTTAAAGTGTCAAAGCTTGTTTTTCGTCTCCCACTTTAAGTTACAATAAATTTTGGAACCAATAATAAGAGGACCTTTTAAATAAGCCAATCAATATTTTAAGATATTTTTTTTTATTTTTGTAACAAAATTTGAGATTTTCATATTTTTCCAAGATTTGCTTTAGCTCAAGGCTTTCTGGTTAGTGACTTATTAATGAAACTCAGGCACACCCACAAAAATCAGTAAAATCTGTAAAAACAAGAATGCTTAAACGGTCATCATGGAAACTGAACCAAATCTTATTGAGTTTCTTATTGCTTAATTCATGCATAATCCCCTAAAATCGAAGCCCTAAATTAAAAAGGGGCTTCATGACATGCATATGTAGTAATAATAATAATAATTTTGCTTTCCAATCCAACAAGACCTAGTATTTAGGGTTGCCTGTTAATAGCTCTCAACAAAGATAAAATATAGAACCAACTGTATTATCAATGCAAGAGGAACCAAAAATATTTACAGAATTTTATTTATACAAAGCCAATACTGAGCTTGAAAATGGAGTCCAGTTAAGTTGCATTATGCAGAAAATATAAATCTATTACACAACATTTTGTTTTTAAATATGAAATGTTGTATTGCATGGACAAAATAGTGAGATAATCCCCATAACTTGATGCCAGATGCTACTAAATTGTAGAATCTCTAAGTACAAAGTTTTAAGGGTATGTCACCCCAGGGATGTGTGAAGATGGGCAGAAATTCTGGTGAAATTAGACAGTCTCCATCTGAAGGTCAAACTCTTCTCCCTCATCGGGTCGTTTGTACATAATGGCATGTAGACCAATCACGAAAAAGGAAGCCCCTAGAAAGATTAAATATATACAATTAGTGAAGAAAAAAAAAAAAAAAAAAGAAAAAAAAAAAGAAAAAAAGAAGAAAAAAAAAAAGAAAAAAGAAGAAAAAAAAAGAAGAAAAAAGAAGAAAAAAAAGAAAAAAAAGAAAAAAGAAAAAAAAGAAAAAAAGAAAAAAAGAAGAAAAAAAAAGAAAAAAGAAAAAAAAGAAAAAAGAAAAAAAGAAAAAGAAAAAAAAAGAAAAAAAGAAAAAAGAAAAAAAAGAAAAAAAAAAAAAGGAAAAAAGAAAAAGAAAAAAAAGGAAAAAAAAAGAGGAAAAAAGAGGAAAAAAAAAGAAAAAATTTGAGGAAATTATTAAATGAGATATTAGTTATTATATATTAGAAATTATATTAGAAAAAAAAGAAAAAAAAAAAGAAAAAAAAGAAGAAAAAAAGAAGAAAAAGAAGAAAAAAAAGAAGAAAAAAATGAAGAAAAAAAAGCAGAAAAAAAAGCAGAAAAAAAAAAAAAAGAAAAAAAAAAAAGAAGAAATTCAAGATTCATTACAAAAATTTTTTCGGTCTTGTATGTTTATCCTGCACACATCAAGATATGCTGCACAGTTTGAACCCATAGAAATCGAATTGTACAAAGTCATTCATATATTTCATTAAGAAAATAATTCACCAATCACTCCTAGCAGTCTTAACTATTTATAATATTGTTTAAAAAAAAATAAAAATAAAAAAGATAATACAAAAGATAGAACAACGCATTATGAAGAACATTAAAGAACTTCGTAAAAAAAAAAAAAAATGGCAATCATGAAAAAGACTCCTATTCTTTGACTTCATACAGGTGCCCAATTTTTTATTCAAATGTTTGGGATCAGAATTAGTTGAATTGCAGAATGGCAATACAGGTAAAATATATAAGATAAACAATTAAGTCAATTATCAGCAAATAGAAATGCCTCTGCAGTGAATCATGCAATGATTTTCATCTAATATTAAGATTATAATTAATATATTGTTTTATTTATTCAGTAGTAGTAAATGAAACGAGATAAAAATAGTCCATAAAATTACTGGCAGAATTTTTATCAGTAAAAGAAAAGGATTTTTAAAAAAAATGTAAAAATACTTTGTTTACAAAATTTTGAATAAGAGATTGTGTACCTGTATTTTACAATGCTGTGTGGAAAGAACAAAATTGTTTGTGGCTAAATATGAATTGCAGCAATTTGCAAGTATTTGCATTATTTATATTACTCCATTCTTTTCTTCTACCTTCCATCTCAACATATGATATGCTCTGAAGGTGGTAGGAACATGGAAAGCATTGCAAATATGCAATAGATACAAACTATTGTGGATAGTAAGGTAACTTGTGACAACAGTCAATATGTTTGGAGAATATAAGTTTTATATCGAAATAGCTTGGCATCATAAAGCAGGGAGACATATTGCATTTTGTTGGTTGATATGTTTTTAATGAATATTGTTAAAAAAGCAAAATGTAGGTAGAAAGAATAACTTACCAATTACCCAAAAGAATGCTGATCCTGCCCCAGCCAACCAAAACAATGGAAAAGACATGGCACCAACACCAGCATATTGTTGACCCAAACTCAATTCACGTCCTACAAAAGTAGACAAATAAATACTGATTTAATTCTCTTTTATTTGTCTAAAATATAGTATCATAAATCAATTACTCCAGCGTACAAATATATATATATATATATATATATATATATAAGAAACAGTTGTATGCATGAATGTGTACAAATATAAATTAAAAAAAAAAAACAAAAAAATAAACAGGCTCTATAGTGTGTGTATATACAACAAAAAATCCCTGATTTAAAATCCCACAAAACCAAACCACTCAGATATAGATAAAACAAACACACAGCCAGACAGACACTAAGTGTGGACATTAGGAGGTAATAAACTAGGGTAATTAATTTGATTTATGATACTTACTTATCTTCAGTGGTCCCAAAGCATTTTTCTCACACACAGTTTTGTCTTTCTTTCATTTTAACCTAAGGAAGCCAAAGAGAGCATATGCTTCTATGGCAAAACAAGCCATTAATAAAATTTTCTACTTTGTTTTATCAGCTTCACATATATAAATTCACTTTTATGGATACAGACGAGCATGACATGTTTTCGCAGATAACATTTGACCAACAAAAATGTTGCTGATTTTGTATTTCAGAATATTAATGGAGTTACACATTTTGATTGACAATCAAATATTGATCATTTACAAGTCTGTTTTTCAGAAATGCTGTCATACTGTTTTAAAAGTTTATCTACTAAAAAAGGTTTTATTTGTATAAAATACATTTCATAGCATAACGTTAACTTTCAATAAGATCTAAAGTATTTTCAATGTAAAATTTAATGAATATTTTATAGAATTTTCAAGTTCATCTTTTCTATTTTACTGAAGAAAAACAAACATTTGTAACAGTGTACACTCATATGGGAAATGTTTGATATCCACCCAATCAAAATCGATGTTTGTGAGAACCTATAATCATAGGTTTTGAATGATTTCAATAAACCATTTTACTTACCCATGATAATCATTTTCTTCTCTTGATTACGAAGGCTGATTATGTAACAAGCACCAAAACAGGCAGCCATTGCTATCAAAAGCAGTGGGGAAGTCAAACTGGGAAAAAAAAAAAAAAAAAAAAAAAAATCAAATCAATCTTTCCTAAAATTAATTAAAAAAAAAAAATTCATCCAACCTCATACCCATCTACAGTTCATTTACATTCTGTCCTATAGTTGGTAACCAATCTCTAGGAGGACAACTGAATTCAAAACCATACATAATCCAGATAAGGTGCCTATTGAAAACATGGACTTTATAATTAACTGTGGCATGGAGTTGTGGACTATGCTTTCAACTGACATTGAACTACTACTTATACTGGATAAACTTATTCTCAATAATGTTATTCAGCTTTTCATATTAATCTGAAAATTCTCAATTTTGATGATCTAGCAAGTTTTTCATTTTAGAGATGCACACACATGTATTTTCAAGTGAACTACATATTAGGAATGTTAAAAAATTAATCAGGTTAAAAGAAAAATCAACTCTGGTTATTGAAAAAAACAAACAATGACAAGAGTAACACAAGAATCTGAAGGCACATAGAAATAGTGAAAGATATCTTTCTGAAACTAAGCAAAGTATTAAAAGAAGATGCCCTTAGAAACAGAGAAAAGAGTCCTGAACTGCTACATATTATCTAATTTTCTATATAGCAGTGAATGTGGACAATCATATACAAAAAGACTTGAAGTGACAAGTGATTCTACTGACAAATGTTGAGAATGTCATGAAAGTTTTGAGAATAGGGACTACAATGAAACAACAATCAGAAAGAAAAAGATTAAATTTATGGGAGACAAATAAAGACTTAGCAAATTTAACACTCACAGGGTATACTGAATACAAGAAAAGCAGAGAGAAACAGTAATTAACCTGACACGTTTGAATAAATGGATAGCAGAACATGAATCACAAAAACAAAATAGTAGAACGGTAAAGGAACAAAAGTTACTAAGAGTAACAAAAACAAGGAAGTTGTGGAGAGCCATAACTCGCATTCTCAAATAATGACATATGAAAGAAAAAAAATCTCAAAACATTCAGTACCAACAAAAGCAACATAAAGAAGTTCAATCGACTAAACAATGCTTGGAATTAAGAGTTTTTGACTTTTGTTGTCTCCAAAGAGAAAGATGATTCACGATCACAACATACATAAAACGGCCAATAACTAGACTAGTGAGTTATGTCCCTTTGAACAAAATAGACAAGCTTTTTGCAGGCAAATCATATTAGATAACCTCTTGGATATTTTGAACAGAATCATTTCTGGTAGACAGTAGTTATTGATAGAATTCCGCTTCCACTGTCCATGTAAGGGGCAATAATTCATACTAGATTTTCCCTGTGATGTTGCTTCTGCTTGTTCCACTGAACTGAATTGTATCAAGGTTATATTTATTATAATTTGCCTCAGATCATATAGATTTACATGTATACCATTTACTTGATGATTCGGAATTCAAATTCTATATAGTATGATTTGGTAGAATGAGCAGAAGCAGTATCACAAGGAAAAATCGAATCAGAAGAGATTCTACAGCAGAATGAAAACAGCCTGCCTCTATAGATGGAATATAGTGTTTTGTTTGAAGTTCCAGAGATGTTACTGAATACCACTGAAGAAAATTTGAGTATGCATTGGCTGAAATGTAACTATAATAACAAAGACGAGGACAACAATTCAAGCAAATCACTGTATTCACCATAGAAATTCATACAGAAACACAAATCATTGAACATTCATAAAGAATCTACCTACCAAAATAAATAATTATTTAATTTTAATGACAATTGATTTTGCATATTAGACATTAGATATAAATTTTCTAGCACAATTATGAACTAATGTAAAATTGGTTAGCATATAAAATACAAAATGTGAATGTTTTACTTTTGCAGGTATTAATGATTTTTGTCTTTAATCATTTCCCCCTAGCAAGGCAATAAAGCCACAAAGATGCAAGAGGTTACTGACAATGAAAGAATCTAAGAAAAAAAGAAAAAACATTAAGGAGAGAAATCAATAAAAGAAAAGGATTCATAAGACAAGTGACATTGTATTTAAATTTTTGAAGATCAAAGTTGACTGGAAAGCAAAAAGCAGGGAAAGAATTTCACTAATCAGAAGTGCAAGAGAAGAAACCATTAGCATAGCACTTATTGTACCATATTATCAACTGTGAAATAATGAAACCCAACTGCCAATCTAGTACTGCGCTTAAATTCATAAAGTCTAGACACAAAAGAGGAAAGTTCATCTGAACAATTACCATGAAAATATTTATAGAAAAGGCACAGAGAAGCAATGTTACAGCACTGATATCTGTTACACTAACTGCAGGCATCATTTAACTTTTATTTAAAAGTTGTTTGAAATTTATTTTTGATCAGAGGTGAATTTAAATATAACAAAATAAAAATTAATGAAAATATTGAAAACTGCCTAATCATTGACAATCACCAACACAGTAGATGCCTGATTTTGTATTTCATTTTGGGGATCAGAAATTGTCATAATTTATTTAAACTGTTGTTTTCATTCTTTATTATTACAGATGTTTTTATAGAGACAATGTTTTGGCTAAGTATCTTCTGGCCATCTTCAGGTGTCCATTGTTTAGCTGATATGGAACATCAGTTGATTATGTTATTTTGTCACTGTGATGCCAGTTCTTGTTCATTCTTATTGAACCAGTGTATATTGTTTTACAACCTAATCTAGGGTAGGAACTCACATATACATGTATACAGTAGAGCAGGTTGATTTTCACTTATTTTTAGAAAATCAACATTGCACTTGATGTGAAAGTTGAGATTTGATGTGATAAGTACTAACACCAAAAAATTAGATTCATAACTGTTACCAATTTTTGAGCATTTATTTTAGAGATTGTTTTAAAAAAAATGTATAGATACCTAATTTCTGTTTAAAAACTGCCTTCAAACTTCAAAATTTTACTATTTCAAGAATAAATTTAAATAAGGTTGATATCTTTTGTATTAATTGAATGGAAAATATATTCAAACCAGAATTCTAATTATGAATTTAGCAGAAGCAAAATATTTGATTTTTTTTTTTTTTTTACTGTATTTGATAAGTAAAAACTAAAAAAATTGTAAAAGATTACAAAAATACTACTCAATGATTAAGATTTCTCAGATCATAATAAAAACAAAAAATAAATAAAAGTGTATACAACACCATAATATTACTGGGAACAAATAAGATGTTTTAAATTTGCATTGTTTATTGAAAAATCAAACTAAACTACTGCACTGTATAACATTACATAATAATATAGCTAAATTGTTCAGTATAATTTCCCTTTGAAGTAAATGAGGGTCTTATTTGATGGCACAATGATTTAGTAATAATGTGCTTGTACAATGCATCTTGTCCATATAAAATTTGTAAAGCTTCAGTAAATTATAAATTTTATAAGACTGTGCTATAAAGCTTTCATTGATCACCAGAATGAAATTCGAATGATACAATTTTGAATCTAACTTAATCTTTAAACTCATTCCCTCAAAAAACAGTAAAAATTTACAAAAAAAATATGTCATTTATCATGTGAAAACCCAACTTTCAAACTGAGTGAAATACCACAGTTCCAAAATTGACAGTGTGATTCCTGTTAATTTGATTACTGCTTAACTGGAGAATGATTATTGAACCAAATCTTGAGAAATCAAGTAGATATGTAAAAATTTTTTATCATGGCAAGGTCTCATCATTTTACAGTTGAAATGGTTAGATGTAACTGTTTCTTCTTTTACACTTTTCATTTGTGGAACTCTCTTCCAGCTTCTTTTCCAGTCAACTTTAATCTTCAAAAATTTAAATGCAATGTTAATTGTTATTTTTGTTCTTTTATCCTCCTCTTTCCTTATGTAAGCGATCTGGGATTACAAATGAAATGTTTGTCGCAGATTATTTCCACGTTACAGAGAATAAGTTCAGACTCGAACATCGGGGACAGAAAGAAAATACTGAAAACTCAATTCGCAAGCACTATTTCACAAATCACAATGCATGTAACCAGTCAGAAAAATAATTCATTCTCCAACAAACGCAGTAGCCAAAATACCCGAATTTTGCTCCCTGATTCAAGAACCCCAACTGCTTTTATCAGCCAAGCATTTTTTCCATTTGTCAACAGCTGGGAGAGAATGTTCAGTAATTTGCATATCAAAATACATTTATAGTGACTCCTGCGACGGACTTGTTTTTTTTTAATTTAAATATTCCATCTTCAGCATGTCATGCGGAATATGTGCCCTTTTGTTTGGTAAGTAATTTTTTTTCACCATATTTTCCGTTGTAGAATACACGCGACACGCCGTTGCTTGGTTTGACGAGGTAAGTCGCCATATTCTTCGCTATACCTTAATAATGTTTTTTTTTTTCTCATATTATCTCTCACTCGGTAACCTCTTGTGTCTGAGTGGTTTTATTGTTTTTCTTGAGGTGAAATGGTTAAAAAATATGTAGCAATTAGGCTAGCATGAATAAATGAAAATTACCTTTCAGTTGGTCCTTGCTGACTCACCACTTAGTCAGCCTCAGACAAGCAATATCTGCTGTACATATTCTATGAGCATCCTTTTAAAGTATAGATACAATTATGAGAGTCATTTAGAATGTGCCAAACTATAAAACTTCTTAAAAATATTATGACTCTCAATAAAGCAATGAAAGTATAGATGAATGTTATTTTACACAAGATGGTAATGAATAGTTTTATCTTCACACAATATCTGTACTAATTTTCTTCATATACAGTCACTAGAATTAATTGAAGTAAACTGAATTAATTCTTTTAGCCTAACTGAATGCTAAGTGTCCCAGTAGTTTATTGTTGTTATTAAGACTATATTATGAAAAAAATATAATTACCATTATATTTAAATGTATGTACTTACATGCAAAAAATGACCAAGCCTATGAAAACAAAAAGATAGTTGCTTTGAAACTCTTCAATATTTTTCATGGCATGTTTGGGAACTTTGGCTAAATTTTTTGGCATCTGGAATTTTGACATATTGATGAATTCTGCCCATGGTTTGATGCCTTCTCTCCTCTTCTGTAGCCATTCTCGAGCTGCTATACTAGATAAAGTGACAGCCATTGTGGATCTGAAACAAATAAAATATAAGTAACATGAAAACAGTTAGGCATACAAAACAAACTGCTTTTTACTTTCATTGTTGCATTTCTCTGGCAGATCTGGATGGTATATCTCTGTAAAATTCAATTAAAAATATGTCCACTGTAGAATCTAGCAGCAGGATCAGACTGTCTTGTTCCAAAAAGATACAAAATGCTTTTCTTTAATAAAATTAAAAACTGTTCAAACCAATATTTCATAGATATTAATACACACATTGTATTTATTTCATTAATGCAGGACAGGTTGTGAATATAGACAAGTTGCACAAGTTTATTTATAGTCAGTTATTTAAAAAAAAAAGTTCACATTATTGAATTAAACGATTCCATTTGAAGGAAATGTTGACTGGAAAAGTATGAAGATATGTAAAGGGAATGTATATAAAAAAACATAGCTGCATGACAAATATATTTCTTACCAAAATCAGATGCTGAGTTTTTATTGCAATCTTTTTCTTTATATTCAAGTTATATTTAAAATCCAGAAAAGTTGTTTGTTAAATATTTATTGACTTTCCCCCCCCCTTTCTGAATAGCTGCTTCATATATGGACCAAAATAGTACAAAAATTGACTGAATTCTAAGTTCTTATGGCTTTTAAAAGTTATATATATATATATATATATATATATATATATATATATATATATATATATGCACACACACAGACACATACATGAACAGTTTTAAGTGTTAGTTTCAGTCTCATGCCACCATGTGGTAATTTGTGTTTTTTTTTTTATTATTTATTAAATATATTTAACTGTTATGCTGTGGAGAGCCATGATTGTGGTCAGATAACAAAAACTGTACAGAGGCTTTTGTTTACATAGTTGCAGTGTAACAGTTAATACATTTGTTCCTAAATTGAATTGAATTTTAGCTGTTTTTATAGTTAATGCATTTTGTATTTGTAGTTATTTTTTAAATTTACATATAAAAATTTCAATATTATGTATAAGCATTTAATAAATTTTACATTTTTTCATTATGTTGCTTGGTGATATGCGAGTTAATAGAGCTAATATCAGATAAATAGCAAGTTAGTCTATATATAGCAATTGTGTAATCAATGTATAAATTATTTGAATTATTATTAGAGAAACATTATCAAAGTGGACAAAAAACTCCAAAAAACAATAGTATCTTGTTTAAGTTTTGATTTTGTTGTTATTGGGTTATTAATCATGATATTGTTTTTACTTTTTTATAGGATGTAATTTTTTTGTCTTTTTAAGTGGTGTATATCAATATGTTTTCTATATTTTTTCTTCTAGTTTTAATTATTATGCAATTGGTTTCAGTAGAATAATAATGTTTTTTTTTTATATTGTTTATTATTTAACTTATTTTTTTCTAAGGGTGGGCTTAATTTATCTAGCTATTTTATGGTTTTGGAAATTGTTGTTGACTCGTTTTATATTTTTTTTATAAAGTAATATGTTAAGAGGATATTAGGTATACTAAATTAAATTATTCATGATAGCTGTTTTGTATCACTGTGGACATTCACTATTATAGTTAAGTAAACTTAGGTTCATGTGTGCAGAAATCTTTGAATCAATTAATCTAAAAAGGGAACATTATTGATATCAAGTTCATATGTGAAATTAAGGACTTAATTATTTTCAAAGATTTCTCTTCAGTTTTTAACTTTATATAAATATTATCAACATAGCAGGTGGAAATTATTGGTATTGTTTGGATATCTCCATGAGATCGCTAAAAAAAGTGCATAATCTGATGAAAAGACGTCAAACTTGACGAAAACAAAATTTTATCGCCAAAATGTTTATGTTACTATTAAGAGGAAAGAAAAAAGTAATTTTAAATTATTTTTAAAACTTTTTCTGTCTTTATTAGAACATTCTAACTTTCGATTGAAAAACCTTGTTTCTCGTCATCACCGGAACTCTAGTAAATAACATGGCGAATTTTTTGTGCATTTTTTTTTTTATTATGACACACATTATTTTTGCACCGACCTAATAATTGTCAGATTTTAATGAAACTTTCAGTAACTATTCAGGAATGATGGAAATTATTATAAATATATTATTTTTTTAAAAGTCATTATAAAAATATATATATATATATATTACCCCCCCATAAATAAATTAATAAAAACTCTAAAAATTTATGGTCGAAGCAAGCAAGTCATTATATTAGTTAAAAACACAAGGCTTTGAGGAAAGTAAATCAGGTTTTGTTTTTTTAAAAATCCGCCCTCGTAAACCTAAAATCAGCTCTGAATTGTAACATACAAAACCCAATAAAACAAAGATATTATTTAATTTTAAATGCTTTTAGTTGCTTTTATTTGTTTTTATCAATATGCATAATATTATCTGAAGGCAAAAAACTTTTTCGATGAAAAATGAATTTTTAAATGAATTGTTATTTTATAAATTATTTTATTATTTTTACATAAAGTTACTAAAAGTTTCTAAAATTAGCAGTACTGTTCAATCCTTTATATAATGTTTTTTTTAGGTACCTGTATAGATTATAAATAGCACAAGGTTTTTACAATCAACGACCCCCAATGAGAATAATCTTACTGTTCTTTGCCCTATGGGTCAAAAAAAAAAAAAAAATGTTAAATCAAATGTACGGAGACCCGGAAGAAAACATGATACAATAAAAACATCACGTGACTTGATTTGTACGGCACTGTTAACGGCCTTTACATTTATATAAAATTACTTTAAAAAAATTATAATAATTTCCATCATTCCTGAAACTTTCATTAAAATCTGACAATTATTTCTATTTTTGCAAGATTTTCAAAATTAATGTGTGTCAAGAAAAAAATGAACAAAAAATTTGCCATGTTATTTACTAGAGTTCCGTGATGACGAGAAACAAGATTTTTCAATCAAAAGTTAAAACGTTCTAATAAAGACAGAAAATTTTTTAAAAATAATTAAAAATTACTTTGTTCTTTTCCCTTAATAGTAACAAACATTTTGGTAATAAAATTCTGCTTTCATCAAGTTTATGGCCGTTTTTTCATGCTATGCCTACTTAAAAATAACGAGGTAAATAAGTTGTTAACGTAAAGATAAATTGTCACTTATGACCTTCCGTACTATAAATTTCCTCATGTAACATGTCAGTGCGTGATGAAATCACGCACATGTCATTTGTCAATCAACACCACAGTTCAGACCGGCTTTCTCCCATTTGAAAGAACATGTTTTCAACACAGAAAATAAGCAATCTTTGTTTCAAATTATATTAAATAAACTTTATAATTTCTAATTTTTAAAAATTATTTAAAAAAAAATCATAATTGATTTTTTAAATGAATTTTAAACGGCAACATTCACTTTTGTAAACAAAAGTAAAAAAAAAAAAAAACGGCTGACGATCGATTTTTGTCAATTTTTCTGATTCGAAAAAATTGAAGATTTTTAACGAAAATTTTGGACATGCTAGAAATTATTAAAAAATGTAAAAAAATATTCAAAAAATACTTTGATCATTCCTCTTAATAATAACATTAACATTTAGACAATAAAAAATTATTTTCATCAAGTTTAAGGCCTTTTTTATTCATGGTATGCTATTTTTTTTATCGATCTCATGAACATACCTAGTTGCAGAAATAAGTAAATTCATAGTGATTTTATCAGTCAGTTATGTGCTATGCATGATTTTGTCAGTTATGTGCCAGGATCATGTATCTTTTGATACATGACTGACGAGGCAGATTTTTTTTTCCCACAGTAGGTTGCTATACAAGGTTATAGAACCTGGTCTGTCCTGCTATTTACCTATAGCTGGGGGGAGGAGAAGAGGATTCATACCTTTCCCAAGGGTATTAGCACATAAGTGAATGTAATTGATTAGCAGAGCTTATCAGGTTTGTATAAATATATTGCCTATAGTAAAAAGGAACTTGTGTCATATAAGATAACAGTTTCTTAAAATTGCTTTTATTTTTGGAGGTGGAAATGATGAGTATTTAGAAATATTATTTTATCTCATTTATCAGGTACATTGTCAAATAAATTTTTGGCACCAAGTAATATGCTGTTAGCATTATTAGATTTGTTTTCGTGTCAAGTTTGCAATTTTTGATTTTTCCAAAAATATAACCTGGTTTGTATTTGCTAATAATTTTATTTTGGTGACATGGTCCAAGATATTGTTAAGTTATCATTGTAGATAATGCAATAAGGCATACACCACATTTAACCCATCCAAATAGAATGGTAACAGATGAATGCACACTATGCATGCATTGAACTTTGTTGACCCAACTACACAAGCTCACATAAACTAAGTTTCTGATTCACTTTGTAGTGAATATAAGATGGGTCAACTTGTATTTGGCTAATACTGTTATATTCCTTCCAGCTCTCAGAATGGTTTATGTTTCCTGGTTTTATCTTTTTTTAAGGAGAAATATCTGTTTCAGGTAACTAAGCTTTATGGTGGCGTCTTTTTCTTGGACATAATGACCTCGATGTAAAATTCATCTGTTTGAATCACCTTAGGCACTTCAAATTGAATGCTTTTTAATTAACCTTGCAGAGCACATTCTCAGGTAATTAAACCACTGTATTCAGTCATATCACCATAATGGTGCAGATCTTTAATTGTGCTTCCAAAAAAGTCCCATGACAAAAAAAAAAAAAAAAAAAAAAAAAAAAAAAGACATAAAAATACACCGTTTCAAATTTTACAATTGTCAAATTAAATTCCAATAATTTTTTACTGTATCGAAATGATGAACAAGACCCTCCCCCACTTAAAAAAAAAAAAAAATAGACAAAAATTATTTCCCTAGTTTTTTTACAAGCAAACCATTAAGTAGTGCCGAAAAATTATAAACTAAAAAAGAAACAGAAATAAAACCAGCCAGCATTAATAAAATTTGTCAATTTAGAAATAAACAAACAAGCAAATAAAAAACAAAAATATTTTATTTCTGTCTTTATGCAAAGAAAACAGCTGTGACCATGTTTGAGATCTTAAGGAACGAAATACATTTTTTCTTTTCATTTTTACAATCAAGTATTTTTGTGTCTATTAAAAATAGAATAAAAAATATGGTTGAGACTACACAACACTTGAGCTCTAATAAAATGACAGTGTATCGAAAGCACCTTTACTGACATCATCATACACATCACTACATTCAAAACAGGTCCACACATTAAAAGCAAAAAACCTGTATACTACATTTGCTTTGTAAATTTAAACAGAAAATATAAATTTTATAAAAATAATTGTCGGACTTAGTCCATTTCTTCATATGCATGATTTCATTTTGTTTAAAGTACGCTTCGAGCAGATATGAACGTTCAAGAAAAATCATGAGAAGTTTGTTGTTTAAAAACAGTAATTGGACTTTGCTAACCAGACGCTTCCTTTGTAGTTAAATAGTATAGCACATCAGAATGACGGTCCCGTGTAGGATACAGGTTCGATTCCTGTCAGAGGACAATTTTTTTTTATGAAATTTCTCAAACCTGAATATCTGAGAAATATACATGTTGTTAATACTGTTTATTATAAATAGCATTTATTAAATATTTGTATCTATAAAAATAACGTATAAACAGAATATAAATTAAAATAATTGTCGGATATGATGACATTATTTGCTTCTTTCTCCTATCATACTCCATTCGTAAAATTGTAATATGAGGTTTGGTAAAATAAGGGAGGTAAATCAGTGTTTAGTTAGTGAAAATCAACACTCCAAAATTAGAAACGGCCAAAAATTCAAATTTATTTGCATATGATATTTTAATTTCGAAATTAAAAATAATTATTAAAAAATAAAATAGACAATAAAACAAGATTCAGAAATTTACACCCATAGACAATGTTCTTTTTTAGGTAAATAAAAGTAAAGAAAGAGGGAAAAAACGTATTTTTTAGTTTTACTTTTTTTTAATTTTTTAAAATTGCTTATTTGAGAACAGAAATAGAGAACTACCTGCAATCATAGAGAAAAATATTAAAATTTAAAAAAAATGACAAGGAAAAAAAAAAAAAAAGAAACCATTTAATTCAAAAATAACAAATTGTGTTCTCAGCCGAAAAATTGTTTTTATTTACTTTTTTAGCCAAATTAGAACTGAATTAATTAAAAAAAAGTCGAACTGTCCATGATTCTGTGTTTGGGTCAAGTTCGAATTAATAATAATTTGATTTGAGAGAAACAAAAAATTTTTAAAAATCAAATGAAACGAGAAGTAATTTGTTTTTTGAGTTGTCCTTTGAAAATTAAAATAAAATAAAGATATTCTATTTCTTCGTTTTTGAATCAATTTTCAATCACACTTTTTTACTAAAGTGACTTTAGATTGAGATTTAAACTGATTGATCTTAAAAAGCTTGTAATTAAGTGGATATTTTCTTCGGTTATTAATAACTTTTTAGTTTTAAGAAGTCTTTTACGACAAAGTTCTGAAATCAATAAAGAAAATTTTATAATCATTAAGAAATCCAAAACACATTTGAACACCAATAAAAATCAGTTAATAATTACGACTTATTTTTTAATAAGATTTAAGAGATTTTACTAGTGTTTTTTATATGGTTGATCTTTCTTCGAGATTATTTAGTGCTGTTTACAATGAAAATGACAAAGAGAAAAGAATTTCTTTCTTACGAGGTTTTGTTTAAATGATTTTCTTTGGAGGCACTGTGAGGTACTTGGATGTTTCCCTCGAGAAGCTGTTCCTCTTCCATTTCCAGCAGTGGGGAACGTGTAAATATGCCAACTATGTCACAAGTTTCTGTACACTCAGTGCTGCTTACGTCATCGTTCACGTGGATTGGCTGACTGCATATAAAGACGATAAACAACTCACCTCGGGCAGAGGCTCATGGTCAAGTCATTAGGTCATTGGAGTTATTCAACAATCAACTTGATCAATACTTATTGAGTAGCCACAAGAAAAGCAGCCAAGGATAAATAAATAAGTATCCTCTGGACAGGGTACATTTACTGACAGGAAAAAAGTACTCAGGTTCAACCCCTATAGGCAACTTGGTATTTTTTTTAGGTCTTTTTATTTTTATACAGTTTCAATAAATGGATATAAAAATAACAACAAAAGTAATTTCAATAATTATCTGTTTTTTTTTTTTTAATTTTTTATCACAAATTTACTTAAACTTGAACAGCAGCAAGTAGACAGTTTTTCATTTAATGTCATATCCTTTCAGAACATGGATGTCATAGCTCTCTACAGAATTTTTTTATTTACCTGTGCCATGCTTCTTGGGAAAATTAATTTGTCTCTTATTGACTTCTCTATGGTTTGGAATTCAAAGTTTTCCTAACTGGTTGTCATCCAAGACTATAGAGTCCAGTCTATTCTGTTATTTAAACCATAGTTTCAAGGAGAAGTGATTCAAGAGGCATTTGTGTGAAGTAAACTATAGATTTTAAATTAAAGGATAAACCCCCTGGTGAGATTTGAATTTACATCTCTCTGGTCTTGTGATAAACTATTAAATGTCCAGCTGACTTAAAGCTAAAAGTCTAAGATTCCACCACTCTATAATAGTATTTCTGGACAAATTTTAGAACGGATTCAGTCTTTCGAAACAAATTGTGAAATGAGTGTTTTCTAGAATGGCCAATCTTCGAGATCTTTTTGTATTGTTACAGGTGTTCCCCATAGCCCTATCCTTGAATCTACATTGTTCCTAATTTTCATTAACGACCTTCCTGTTGTCTTCAGTTTTCAACTCAGTTTCTCTACTGATAACAACTATTTACTTCTGTTTTAATAGTAATTTGCAGCTGATCTCAAAATGACCTACAATCAATTGTTAACTGGGGTAAGGAATGGCTTCTTAATTTAAACGCCTCCAATACGAAACTTTTTTTAACCATCTGAGAGAACCTTTTCTGCCTTCCATTAGCATGGCTGATGCTAACCTCCAAAAGAACAACTCATTGCACCTTCTTGAACTAACATTTTCTGCTGACATGAAGTGGAAAGACTATACTGAATCAATTGCTAGGAAAGTTAGTACAATGTATTATGCTACACAATTTTTCGCACCAGAATCTATCTTACATATTTGTAAATCTAACATTCATCCTTGCTTTGATTGCTAACACATCTGGTCTGGTGCTCCTGCTATATATTTAGAGATTCTTGATAAAATCCAAAGAAGAATCTGCAATGTTATTGGTTCTGACCTGGCATCTCAGCTTCAGTCACTTTCCCACCATTGTAATGTAGCATCCCTGAGTCTATTCTATGAATATTTTCATGATAATTGAACTTTCCTCTGTGGTATGTAGACTTTATTAATTTAAGTGCAGTATTAGATTGACAGCAAGGTCTCATCCTTTTACAGTTGAAATGACTATAGATGGAACCATAAGTTCTATGCTAACAGATTCTTCTATTGCTCTTCTCACTTGTGGAACTCTCTTCTTGCTTCCTAGTCAACTTTGATCTTCAAAAATTTAAATGTAATATCAATCATTATCTTTTGTCTTAATTCCTGTTCTTTTATGGTTCTCACACCTTAGTAATATTTTTTTCCTTATATTCTAACCATGTATTTTAGTGGCTTTATTACCTTGCTTGTGGTGATATGATTAAAAAAAAAGAAGCTTATTCACTCTGACATCTAAGATAGAACTTTAGCTCTTTCACTATACATGCCAAACTTCTAAATGATAAAGTTTTTAACTTATTAGCTATACAATAAAATTAACTAGAATAGCCTTTAGGATAAAATTAAAACATTTTCCCATGCTCAATCCACAAAGTTCAATGTTTAATTTTAGGTTGTGGCCACAATTACATTTGCAAGTCATCCAAAACAATCATACATATTAAATTAATAGGTACTCATATTTGAGTAGATGCTCCATTTATTTATTAAACATTATTTTTGTCTACCAGCCTGAACATTCAAATCTTATTAAACAAAAAAATGTGCTCTCTGGCAGGATTTGAACCTGCATCCCTCTGGGCAAAGAAAAACCATCATTAGATCTGATGTGACTTAACTGACTTGGCCACGGAGCTTCCCAAGATGTCATCATGGTTGACTACTTGTGGGTTTTGCTCAAAAGCTATAACAGAAATATAGTATCTGAAATATTTACAGATAAATTAAACCAATTTCAAATGTGGGCAATGAAGATGTTTTCCCAGTGGCCACTGATACTAACCACATGGTATAAATAGCTTTAGGTATAGCTCAATGGCAACTGAAGGTCAAGCAACCCAAGGTTCAATTCCAAATACCTATTATCACAAAGATTATAAAGAAAAATCTCAAAGTAAATTAAAAAATGACCAAATATTTGTTTTGTTCTTTAGAAAATTAAAAATTTATTGTAATATTAATTATACAACTTGCCAAAACATATTTTAACCAACAATAAATTTTGTAACAAAATATGATGGATGTTGTTACTTAAGTTTAAAAACAATAAGTGATTTTCTCTTCAACAAAGTAAAAATTTGTTTATGGGGATTTAATAAAATAACAAACAGCTATAGAAAGCCATTTCTTTGGTTTCATTAAATAATAGTTGCAAGAGATCAGATGTGATGGGTGATATATAAGATTTGTTCCATCAAAGAATTATACTTCTTGATCATATCCTTCAAAATTGGACATAGTGAAAAACTGATGAGAATTTATCCATTGTCTACAGTGATGGATGGCACTTCACTTCTTCATATTCCGTAAACAATTTTATCAGGTCTTTTTCAGTAATGATTTCTCTGCTTTTCAATGTGTTGTCTGGTGTCTTCCTTGAGCATGCCAGAGAAATCTTCCACACCAACGTCTTTGGCAACCTGTAAAAATCTTCACTTCATTATTGATTGTAGGGATGTCCATGAAATTGTTGACTTCCTTGTTCCATAATGCCTTCCAGCAGACATAACCATTTCAGGCTTCAAGGCATTAACAGACTCTACAATAAGCTCAATTGATTCTGCAAATGCAAAACTGTTCCATAAGCTGAATAGAATGCAATCTTGGTTAACACTAAGTACAATAGAAACCTTGACAAAAGTAAAGCAAATGTATGATGATGTGCTTGGTAGCAGAAACAAAAGATCATTTTGTTCATCTTCATACATCAAGGAATCAGGATGGTTGAGAGCATTGTTAGTGATAAGGACTTTAAATAACTAAACTTTTCTTAATGTACCTAATTCCTTCATTTCAGTTATAAAGGAGTGATGGAACCAATTGAGGAATAAAATCACTATCATCTAAGCCTTTTCATTGTGTTGCCAGAATGCATCATCATCATAGGCAAGTTTTTTGTTAAGGCAGGACCAGAATTAATCTTGCACAAAGCAAGATGTGTACTGCCTGACAGAGGATCTCAGTTTATCTCTCTACATACACCTGTCACTAGCATCAGCTAGTTCTAAGTCCAAATATTTCCCAGTTCTTCTGAAAAACATCCTCTGAAGTCATCTTAGGTCATCCTCTTCTTCTACTGCCCTTAACTATCATCCCACAGAACTGTTTGATAGGCCCCTCACTCAACATAGCCAGCCCAAAACACAGATAACTTATTTTGTTCTTTAAGAAAAGGGTTGTTGGCTTTGTATAACACCTGGTTTAATCATGACATGTTACATATCACGTAAATAATATGATCCTTATAATTCTGAAGCTTAGTTGGCACTTTTATGAATGGAACTACAACCATTTAATTCTAGAAAAGGCTTGTTTCCTCGTAATAACTGAAGACTTGCTCTTGATAGCAGCATTTTTTCCTCGGTATTCCAGAAACACCGATGATGCTTTTGCATCAGCTGATGCCAATGCTCCAGTGTTTTTGCTGTTAACACATAAAAGAAAGCCAACCCCTGCTTGCTTTAAAATTCTTATCATTCTATTCATCCATTAAATGTTCATATAAGTGCCTATTCGCAGAAAAAAAGAAAAGAAAAAAAGTTATGTGCTTCTGTGAAAGAGTAAAAAAACACAACAAAAACAAAAATAATTATAAATTATTTAACGAATTATTAAGGAAACCTTAAAAACAACAAAATCTTTTTATGGCAAAGGTAAAAATAGTCTAAAGCGTATTTATTTTTTATATTTATTATCAAAATTGGTGTACAGCATTTGGTGACCTATATTTGCATTCTGGTTTCTTTCGTCCAATATTCATCGTTTTGTTGAAGTAGGCAAGCATGCAATTACAATGTAGCTCTTATTTGCTAGTAAAAATTTAAGAGAAAAACTTAATTATTAAAGACAAAAAAAAGGCACATGTATGTCTTTTACACCTTTTTAGTCAATTCAAGCAAAAGGTTCTCCTCTTCTTTCCAACATTGTAATCATCTGATGAAATAAAATTTGTTAAATGCCGTAAATTAAGATTTCCTTTTTGAAATTGTCCCTCGCGTTACAGAACTCTCGTTAAAAATTTATTAAAAAAAGTCAATGAAGATGTATTGTTTTTAACTTTTGAGAAAGTAAATAAACCTAATTTATAAAAGTAGTTGATTTTTCAATCAATAGTTTGAAAACAATTTATCCAAAAATCATAGTTTTTCTTTTTGAACAAAAAAAGAACTTGTGTTTCTGAATCAAATTACTAATTCCATTTGATTCATAAAATCTGGGTTTCCCAATTCAATGAACTTGAAAATTCTTTAAAATATTTCATTTATCTTATTCTTATGAAATGTTAGTTACAATAAATTAATTAAACTCAGTTTTGTTTTGAACATTTACGCTTCTATTTCGAGATGCCAAGTCAGAATCGATTAGATTGCAGATTTTTTTTATAAGTCAATAATAGCCTGCTGAAACTTTGAGATGCAGGATTGTATTTTCTGCGACAGCAAACTATTTTTTTTTTAAGTAAAATATCAAAACAATAAAGATAAACATTATGCCCCACTGATCCATTTCCTTTTTGAGAAGCAAAAAAATAAAACTGTATCTTTCGCCTTAGCGTTCCAATCATTCTTGGCATACCAAATAAATACGGAATTATTTCCATTATTCTTTTCTTTTTTTTAACCTAGTTTCACATTACAAGCCGACATTAATCCAAAATAAAAAAATAAATTAAAAACGGAATATAATTCAATAAAAATGTGACTTAGAATTTGTAGTGTCTTTTTAGTTTTTAGTCACTCACTAGTAGTCTCATTCTAAGCACCAATTTAAAAAAAAAAAAAAATGAAATATTTGATTTCTGTGAACAACTTGAAGTAAAACAAAAATTAATAAGAAGTTAGTAACATTATGTTTTTGGACCTACCTCCATTTTTAACTTTTGATTTAAAAAAAAAACAAAAAAAAAAAACAAAAAAAAAAAAAAAAACGAATTATCAGAAAAATGGAACGAAAAAATAATAAAAGCCTTGCATCCCACCTTCTTTGGCATCATATTCTAAAAAACACAAAAAAAAACGTAAAAACAATACTCCCCAAAAACTAAACAAAGTTCTACACTACACAGTAGACACTTTTTATATCAGAATTTGTTTTCGAATGACAAAGATAATTTCTATGAAATTATTAACATGTTATACAATTATCGTCTTGTTTTCAATACTGCGTGGCGATGGCTAGTTTTCTATTTTTTTAATTTATCGTCAATGCTTCCATACGGTTAAAACAACAACCAAATGATGTTTTAAAGTTGTTGTTTTTTTTCGATGTGCAATCCATTCATTTGTTAATTGTTGTTCCCAGAGCAATGTATTGTTGAATGATTGGTTCTTTATGTCTGCAAATCGATATTAAAAATCAGAAAACACTTCACTTCCTGGTATATCTCCTCTTTCCACAGACGATGATCAAAACTTCAAATATGACTTTTCAACAGTGAAAAAAAAAAAACCCTTAAGGGTTTTTTTTTTTCACTGTTTAGGATATTTTTACATCCCTATGAAAAAATATATATAGTTTTGCTCTGAAGAAAATCGTAAGTAATTTTATATTTATAAAATTACTTTTTTCTTTCTTTTTTTCTACAGAAAAAATTTTATCGTCATTGAGAAAAGATAAACGGACGGATTTCTTAAACTATTTTTTTTTGTGCGTGTGTGTATTTCATTTGAAATAATGATTTTTTTTTCTTAAAAATGACACGAACATTTAAGTCACCCTCATCTCCGAACCAAAAGGGGAAAATAATTTTTCAAAATTGTAATTTGACGCAAATTTTCCGTGACTGAAGTTTGATTTTCTTTTCGTCAAATATTAAAAATCAATTTTTTTTTTAGCATAAGCAACGTTTTTAGCAAACAAGACAGTCTTTTTGTTTTTATTTTTTAGCATTAATCAATGGAGAATAAGACTTGCATCTTCTTCCCTTTAAAGATCACCTTCTTAAAAATTAGCACAAATTAAAAAAAAAAAAAGAAGATATCCAACGTTTGGATACGTTTTTTTTTAAACTTAAAAGTCTTCGTAAAAAACACAAAGACTCCTAGTAGTGCTAAACTCCTCGTCAATAAAATCAAAATTAATCTTTTCAAAAACAAGTTTAAACCGCCAACAAACTTTTTGCTTTTAAACTTTAATTAAAATCATTTTTTTCTTCAATAATATCCCCACCACCCATTAAAAAAAAAAAAAAAAAAAAAAAAAAAGGCAAAGCTTCCTGACTGATTTTTCAGTTATATGCTTTTAAAATCATGCAACTTGGAAACAAGCAGTGTGGAAACTCACCTAATCCTTTTAAATCCAATAAAGGGAATTAATTAAAAATTAAATAAACCGATAATTTGCAAAAAGAAAATCACTTAAATCTAATTTAATCGTGGCCAAGTTTTCGTTTTAGAAAGACGGCAAAAGTTTTCGCGAAAACAAGGGAGATAATTCTACACTGACTAAATTAAAAATATAATCAAAGAAACTTTAACCTTTTTTTTTAGAAATAATAATCAATATTGTACTAATTTTCCTCTATAAAATCATTAATCTGATTGGAAAATGATTTTAAATGTATGATAAATTTTCGTCTAAAGAATTTCAGTGCATTTCTGCTTTGTGGTGGTTGTCATCGATACAAAGAAACATGGCGCTTATCCTGGGCATGGGACCAGGTCTTTTTTTTCTTGCGATATTCTGGATTTTGGGCCTGGCTATATTCTTAATGACAGTGCGAGCGGTAGGACATGCAAGGTATACATCCAATAAATCAGTTATTTTATTGTACTTGCACCTTTAAATGCCTTCTTTAATGTTCGATCTTCCAGCAAATACCGAGACTTATTTAATAAGGCTTTATTCGAGGAAAGCCCCTGTTTGTTGCTTCCTAGTAATCATTGTAATGTACAAAAAAAAAAAAACATACAATGTTTTTAACGAAAGCCCACTTAAATTCATGAGCGTTTTGTGTAGTAGCTGAATTATGGATGATCAAAAGTAACAAAACCTGATATTGGCAATAGCAACAAAAAAAAAAAAAAAACTACATTTCTGTTACGCCGCCACGGACTTTTAAAAAAAATAATTCGTGAAACACTTCTTTTTTTTAAATTTTTAATGCCGCTTTTGAAATTAAATTCCGGCCTTATTTGAAAAATAATGGACTAAAAAGAGAGAAGTTAATCCAAGTTAGAAGAAAAATTAATTCCTGTTTTTTTTTTTTTTTTTTTTTTTAGGCATTTAATGTCACTCCTACAGCAGTCATTGTATACGAAAAAAAATGTAAACAATAAAATTCTCTTTATAATCAAACATTTGTTCTAGAGATCTCTTTCGAAGTTTGTTGGTAAATTTAAAGATTAATTAATTTCTAAAGTCCAATAAAGGGAATTAATGCTTACCCTTTACTTAAAACATAGTGAAAAATAACGTTTTATTTGCATGCACTAGTCTTTGGGTTCAAAACAAAGGATAAAAGAAAGACAGTCATTCCACCCCTCTCCAAAACAACGCGGGAAAAAGTAAAAAATAAAAATTGTCGATAGACTTGTTTGGGAATTTCTTCTAAGGGGGACGTAACTGTAACAATTACTTGATGAATATAATGTTAACACATTTTTATATAATTTTTAATCTTAAACAATTTAAATATTCTATGCAATCTAATATTTTATTGACGTGTAGGTATTTTGACTTTATAGTTTAGCTTACAAAGATGCTGGTTGAGGAAATGTTAGAAAATTACAAATAAATTTTAACTTTAATTACGGCTCTTGTTTTCTGATATAATTGTTTGGACATTCATTACCAATATCAGCACATTTATACACATAAAATAAATTCAAAATTCTTTTTTAAAATATAAAGGTTGTTGCATTGTAGTGAATTTTTCCATTTATGAATAGTAGATAGTTTTTACTTAACAATATCACCAAAGTACTAAAAATTAATACAGATTTTTAAAATGTAAAACTTAAAATTATTATTAAATTATTCTAATAAATTTTTTTTTTTTTTAAATTTTGAACAATTCTTGTAAAAATTTATTTGCTGGAAAGAAATTGTTTTTCTTCAGACAATAGTGTCCATAATGTTTTATACATAAAGGCAACTGAAAGATTTTCTAATTATATAATGTCTTAGCTTTACTGCATTTTTTATTTCTTGATTCAGAGCAGATTTCTCGTAACCAGGTGTCCTGTTTGGCCAAGAAAATTGATGTAAATTCTCAGAGGACTTGTTCTTATAGCTAATATAAACATCAAGTGCTACAAAAATTAATTTCTCAAAAAAAATAAAAATAATAAATTTAAAAACTAATTTCATTCATTTATGGATTATGTCCAGAGCCAAATATTCTTCCTGTTCAAAAAGATTGCTGCTGTGATTGGCACCTCATGTTATAAATAAAGTGCCTTTTCACTTCCTGTGTCAGAATGGAAGTTGCCATGTCAAGGTCCTCAATATATTTGAAAGAGAAATAAGAAGTAAATTTTTTTTGTTTATGCAATGTAACATTGTTAAGTCATCTTCTAATACTAAATAATTCCGGTCACTGAGTATGCATGTCTACTCAGGCACATTTGTGTCTGCTCAACACCCACAGCCACCCCCCCATGGTTTATACTACAACTGAGAGAGAATGCATCATCTGGAAATATCAACAGTTTGAACAAGGCTAATATACTCTAACATTCCATGCTAGCACAACCATCGAGGAACAATTCTGTTTCTCCAATTTCACTCACAAATCGTTTGTAAACTTGTAGTATGGTTTTCAAGTACATTACAATGATGCTGCATGCTGGGATCGCTTCCCCAGGCTGCTAGCCTCAAGACAGCAATCTGACCAATCAACCGTGGAGAGATTCAAACTCAGGAAAGCAAACATTCTCACTACCAGGCCATGCATCCATATACTGCTAAATATATTCTCTAATACTTTGCACACCCAGTATATATGGATATTCGTTGGGTTTAATATTTGTCTTCTTTCCTGAATAATGCATTAAAGAATTCACTGAGCAAGATCTATGACATTTGTAATTTTTTTCTTTTATTGCATTCTATGAATTTATGACATTTACTCGATGCTTCTTGCACTGCACCACCTGTTGTTAGGATTGTTCTTTGTTTAAAGTGACATTACTTCTACAATAGTTTGGGTTTTATCATTCGGCATTTTCAGTTTCCATTTAATGTTGAATCTCAGTAGATATTTTGCAGTGTCCACAAGTTGCAACGTTTAATTTTGTGCAAGAATATTTTAATGACAACCTAAAACAGAGATACTGAAAATGAGGAAAATAAAATAGTAAAGACATTTAATATATACTAGCAGTAGAGCCCGGCGTTGCCCGGGGATGTAACAGTAAGAGATAGATCAAGTATCGACTATCATAAAGACTGAAAAATAAAATTGACAAAGATTATTAAGGTTGACGGACATGCATGTCTTAATTAGTTTTTTGTTTTATTTTACGAATTGGTCAAACCCAAACTTAAACAAAAACATTGTTTTCAATTGTTATGAATAGAATTTTATTATAAACAATTGTCTTGTAAATGGAATTTTTAAAGCATTCTGAATGTAAAAATAAAGAAAAAAGTGTGCAAGACAATAAGAAACACTACCTGCCAAAAAAAAGTGAAGTTTTGTTGAAATCGGTTGAAAAATGTAGGAAATCCGATCCCATACATAAACGAACACACACACAAACAACCTGGGTTATATAAATATAACTCGATATGAGTTGTCCCCCTTTCATTCTGGCAAGTGATGCCTCTTAACCGTGTTTTCAAATTGATTTTGTGCAAAAACAATTGTGTTTTTCCAATTTTTGGCGCGTCAGAACCGCCGCAAGGTAATTTTACATAGTCCTGTGAAGTTTTGTTGAAATCGGTTGAAAAATGTAGGAAATCCAATCCAATATATAAACGCACAGACACACACACAATCTGCATTTTATAATAAGTAAGATTCATCAATATACCATATTTTACAGAATATAAGACTCACCTTTATTTTGAAGAGTTTTGGCAACAAAAACTAGCCATATTTGAAAGATTTTCATTCTGATACTTTAGAACAAAACAGACTAATTTTTAAAAGAGCTCAAAACATAGATAATCTATAAATCTAGAAAGTTTACTGTTACTTTGTTTGGTACAAAATCTTCATTGCTTTCACTATCCCTCGGAAAGGAATATTTCCTCATTGAGTATTGGTTTTAACATTTTGTTTTTCTTTTTGCTTTGAATTATTGCTTAGTTATTGCACATTCTGTTTTCACTGAGTTTGAGAATTCAATTCAAAATCCTATCAAGGTTATTCAGATTGACACACCTGAAGAAGGCCTGATGGCATAACAGCCAAAGATGAACATATTAATATAATTGTATAATGATAACTCTAGAACACTCCAGAAATTCTAACAAATTATCAAATTGAGGGGCATTTTATTCTACTTTATAGTTCATCATTCAGAATAAAAAATGCAAGTGATTGGTAAAATATCTTTTAAAGGATAAAAGTAACACTGATTTAAGTTTGTACAAAGTTTTAAGTTGTATTACATTCTTCATTGTTGTAAGAATTGTCAAATGGACAAGATGATCTTTTCTCTATTGATTGTAGTCTTTTGCCATTTAAATATTTATAATAAATATATTATTTTCAGGCATATTGGAACTGGTTCTATCATAGGCTGTACCTTGTTGACAGTTATATTATTTTTCATTCCAAGAGAGCCAGAGACTCCAGTTCAAGTTGATGTTTTGGTAGGTTTTAAGGTTTTTGTATTTTAAAAAACAGTATTAAAAATAGTCTAAAACCAGATCTGGTCTGCAAAAATTTTTTTAAATCTATCATGTGTTAAAATTCATTTACAAAGAGTGACTGTTTTTTTTTTTTTAAATAAAATTAAAAAATATTGCTACCTTGAAAGGATATTTTAAAATTCAATTACTTTTCTTTTTCAGAACAATTAGAGCTCTCAATAGACTCCTTTTCTTTAGCTGTCAATTTTCATGTTTACTTGGGGGAAAATAGTTCCCCTTTGTCTTCTGCACAACTGACTGATTGGCATCCAAGGCCAGAGATTCTAGTGATATGAGAGAGGCCAGCCTTTCCCAAAGAAAATGAATGCCAAAAAATGACTAGGCCAGAATTTGAACCTGGCATTCCACTTTCATACCAGTAACCTCCATGTTATTCACATATCATTGCCAGATTTTAATAATAATAATAAAAAAAAAAACTTTTCTTAATGAAACAAAAAGTTTCATAACTTTTTTTTTTTTGTATAAATTATTTCATTGATTTTCTTTTCCTCATGGTTGGTGTAATCGAACTTCCTCAAAAAGACTCCAATTGATCTGTATCGGAAATACTTCTAAAATTCACTTTCCATGACTCAAGGAAAAAGCACATCGTGGATGGTACAAACTTAAGAACAATATACTAACACTTGATGTGTGTATAAACAAAAAGAACACTATCCTATCTAAATAAATGTTTTTTACTAACCACAGTTGAAAGTTGGGGACTGACAATGTTAATTCAAAAGCTTATTGGTTCAATTATGATTACAATCCATAAATGGAAGTCATTTTTCATTGATCCAAATATTTACTTGAGAAGATCTTTTTAAATAGCCATAAGAAAAAATAAATTAAAAACAGTTCAAAGTAATTTATATTTTACACCTCTTCTCTCAGTCAGTACAAATCTGTGTATTATTAGGTTGGTGCAAAAATAATGTCGTTTTCTCATGTTACTATGCGAGAAAACGACATTATTTTTGCACCAACCTAATACTTGTTTCTAACTCATGGCTCAACAGGCATAATAATAATAATACTTGAACTCTTCACACTCATAAATTTAGGAGTGGAACTTGTATTACAAAATTAAAAATAATTTTTATATAAATAAACATTCAGGTTAAAGAGAAATTTGTATGTAATTAGTCATCATGCATTTTTTTTTTTTTTTTTTTTTTTTTTAATAAATACATTTTTACACTTTAAAATAGCATTTAAAAAAAGTTAAATGCTATTTTTTTATGTTATTAAAAATTATTTATTTTCTTTCTTGCAGCAATATAACAACATGGATTTGTATCGGTCATTGCTTGTTGTTTTTTGTGGACTCTCAGTCATCTTTGGTTTCTTTTTTTACTTTGCCACACAACTGATGGAACCCATCTACACAATGCCATACAGTAAAATCAGCAAATTACGATCTTGAAAAATATTGAAGTTGATATTATGGAAGCCAGAAATCTCTACACCAGTTATTCATTCATAATGAACAACAACTCGAATCCATAACCTGCCTTATACTTTCATTTTGGCAAGGCTTTAACCTAAACCAAGAGATACAGATTTGCATTGGGGACATTGTTAAATTATCCTGCTTGTTAGAATTCTCTTAAAGTATTTTTTTTTTATTTTAAATTTATGGATGGGAGAAAAAAAATGTAAAGCCATGTCTAATGTAATATCCAATCATATTTTTAACTCATTTATTATGACAATTATGAAATATCAAACCATTTCATTTTTTCCATAAAGCTTCATCCATAAAACATTAATCCTTAATAAATGGACCAATTTTGGATGTAATCATTATTTATTGGATTTAAATCAATCATCGATTCAATCTGGTCCTTTTACTTTGAATTTTGAGATTTTCTCTAAATCAGAAAAATTTGGTGGCAAAATGTTGGATCAAAATTGTTTGTATTTAAAATTTCAACTCAAAAAGGTCTACAATTCTTTTTATATAAAATGGACATGATAGAGTGTGCCTGCCACAGAACAACGATTACCAGTCTTGTCTAGTAAATCTAAGCTACCAAGTTCAATCTCTGCTAAGCTGCAATTTTTGTGCCCCTTTTTTTCCAAGGCATGATAATGACTTGATGTCAGCTTTCTGCCCAAAATTAAGAGGTAGAACCAATTATAATTTTCACAGCAACAGAAATTACAATCAACAAAATTGATATTTTTAATTACAAAAAGCCACTGCCAAAGTACCTATTTGTAACTGGAAATAGAAGCACATTCTTCATGTGCTTCTATTTCCAGTTAGAAATAGATTAGGTTTAACTATTTTCATATCAAATATTTCTTGAATAAAAAAAAAAAAAAAAATTAATGAAAATAATTTTCTGTATTACTTTTATATATGCATGTGTGTACACCCACCGACAATATGAAAAAACTCAATATCTATTCTTTGTATTTCAAATTTGTACTTACAGTTAAGTTAAAGAAAAAAAAAAAAAAAAAAGTCACTGCAAATTCAAAAATCCATATTTCGAGAATTCATAGCTCATTGACTTAATAATTTTAAACAGAGTTCCTTTGTCATTCTTAACATAAGAAAAATAAAATAGCTCACTAACAAAATATTTAGCTAAAAAAAAAAAACTTATCTGGATAATTGAAATTAATAACACAATGTTATAATAAAGTATATTTATTATAAAAGGTAATTTCAAATTGTCTACAATTGTTTCAACTTAATAAAAAAGTTGAATTGTTAAAATTTTGGAAGTATTTGCAGGATTCTCAGTTTTCAAATCGTTCAATTTCTGTGAAGTTCTGCTCACAATTTTGTGTTTTTGTTTGTCTTTTTCCCAGCCACACTCAAAGTTTAAAATTAACAAAGTGGGGAAAATTCCAATAAAAAGTAGAGAAGAAAGAAAAAAAAAAAAAAAATTAGAAAATGCCCTTTACAGCAAACTGTAAATTATGGCCAAACAAGTTAGTAAGGAATGTGTTCTTTTAGAAAAGGAATTTTGGTACTCCATGTTTTGGGAAGGGTGGGCAGGACTGTGGGGTGGTGAATTTATCGTGACATGCTGGAGGACCCTGGTCTTGATGCTTTGAATGTTCTTAGTGCTTGAAGCTATTTTTTTTTTTGTCTCCTGCTTCAAACACACATGGTAATAAGTTGACCATTTTTCTTTTCCTGAAAAAGATGGTAGTAGTTATGGATGCATATTTTCATTCCAAAAATCGTGTATAAAAGTGTGAAGGATTGTTTGTGTGGTTAGACAGTCTGTGTTTTTTGATCCACCCGTTTCATTGTAATGGTTGTCAAGAGAGGTTCATCTGGCAATTGCTGTAATTTTTTCTCGAGACACTGTGGCACTAATTCGATGTGTTGCACTTTTTTATCACAGCTCTGGGGAATCAATTTGCTTAATTCACGGGATGAATAACCAAGTAACATTTTTAGGTCACAAACAAATCTGTACACAAAACGTTTTCCATGAACCTGAAAATAAATCACACATTACTCTCAGCAACGATTGTTAACACTTTTTGTGTATGGATTTATTTTATCAAGTTAATATTCTTAATTGCAGTATTTTTAAATATTTAATTGGACAGATAAAAAATATTTTTTAAGTGTCTTAATATGTGTGTGGGTGTGTCCTTTTCAATGGCTCTGGAAAATTGTTTTTGAGTTGGGCAAAGTTGATCATATTACAATTACTATCAATTGTAGGAAAAAAGGATCTATATATCTATAACCTACACATCAGAACTACTGGAAATTTATGGCAATTTAAATACAGATCATAAAAATACTTATTAAACATGTTGGTCAGTTATACTTTGAGCAGTCAGTGCACTTGATGACTTGCAAACAGAATGTAATTTGTATACAAAAAGGTAAAGAATTCATTAAAATAAAAAAAACAAAAGATTTTAATAAAAGAGTAATTATAAAGCAAGATAAGAATAATTTAGAAATTACCTTAGCAATCATGTCACCATCATAGTAATATCTTAAGGCTCTACTCAATTTTTCATAATTCATTGTCGGTTTATTTTTTCTCTGGCCCCACAGCTGTGCCACCATTTCAGGATTGTGTAATTTAAACTCTCCATCATCACCTACCCACTGAATGATGTCACGATATTCTTTGTCTGTTAAGAGTTCAAGTAAAAATTGCCACAACTGGATCTGACCATTATTACCTACAAAGAAAAAATGTTTTAAGAGAGAGGAAAAAAAAAACAAAAACAAAAAAAAAAAAAAAACACATTTTTAAATGTTTAAAAAACTCCAACAACTTGTAACTATCTAAGATGACTTTGTATAAATCCATAGCAGTTGAGTTAAACTTGAATGATTTTGAAAGCCAAGTACAATATCTGCCATGCAATTTAAAAAAAATGTAAAAGGTATTATTTTGATATTGGTGAGTTAAGCCTATTTGTACAATACTTAACTACTGCTAAAAAAATATCCGTAAACATTATTTAGCCAGTTTTGTAGGATTTAACCGAGAAACATTGGTGAGCTTTACATGTAAAAAAAAACAAAAAAAAACTATCAACTCAATGTTAAGTTTTTTTTTTGTCAATTTGTAACTCACATGAACATTTAGTCGAAATGTTCTCAGTTCAACCGAGAAATGCTTTAATTCAACTTAAATTTGGTATCAGACAAAAACCTGTGATTTAACTGTAAACAGGTATTTACTAAGTGTGTAAATCTGGCACAAACTCACTATATTTGTAATGCCTTTGTAGCTATTAATTCATAGAGGAACACCTTTTTAATACGTACGTACATACCAAAATAACTAGCACTATAAACATTAGTTTAAATATGAAACAAATAGATTTTAAACCATTAAATTTTGAATATAATATTTACTCTATCTTAATTGGAATTATTCCAATATATTTATTTACTAGTGGCTGTAATGTGAAATGAAGTTGTAATCAAAAACACTTGAAATTCAAAAAGAAACGAGTCAAAAATGATGTTTCACTTAAAAGATTTTTGATATTACTATTTGGGACAATTGATTATAGCATAAAAATTTACTTTTTTTTTAAAAATGAATAGTTTGTATCTAGAAATAGTTTCAGATATCTTTGAAAAGAGAAAATAATTTTATTAATGCCAACAATGGAAAAGAAATTGAACAATGTACTTATATTAAAAAAAAAAAGAAAAAAAAAAGAAGGAATTATTGATAATGGCAACAAATACAGATTTTTGTAAAAATTAAAATATTTAAATGTATAATGATAAAGAAATCTAACTCACCTGTTCTGTTACCTGGTGTAATCCGTTCTTCTCCTGTAATCCTTGGGAAACGAGGCCGTGGTGTTTTGCTAAGGATTTTCCCACCTAATAAAAAATATTACATTAATATTGGCTTAAAAAAAAAAAAAAAAAAATTGTTACAGTTGACTATGTAGCATTTAGCAGCCTGCAAAACTATGAAAAATCAGGATAAATACAAAACTGGTTTAATGACCCAAGTTTAAGTCTACAAAAACAATTTCCATTTATGTAAGATATTTCTTTCTTTAAAGAATACAAATGCTGATGTGTCAAGGAGGAAAGTCAGGATGTATGATAAGCAACTAAATTCTTTAAAGCATATAATTTTATATTAGCCAGCTTCCATAATAGAACTAGATTTGCTGACCCAAATATCAAATTTAGCTCAAGAAGAGTAACAGTTCTGGATTCAAACATTTTTCTTCTGCAATTCATAGTTTCCAATGTCTATTTATAGAAAAACAAAAAAGGCAGACAATTGAGCTTACTGGAATGTTTGCTATGTCAAGTTTTCAGAAAGCTCTAAACAAAATGACATTTAATTTTCAAAAGAGAGGCAACATGAATCCAATAGCATTCCTTACAGAAGCAGAGAAATGATTTCTTGCAAAAGAAATGGTATTTGAATAGGATAAACATCAATTACCGGAATGTCCATCAGAAGTTGACACTGTAATAGTTGTGATGGCATGAGGAGTGGGCTGCTGGAGAACAGCTGTAATAGAAAGAAAAAAAGTAGTCTTTGTGCTAAGAGAAAAAGAAAAAAAACATCATTGATTAAAACATTGTTCAAAATTGAATTGTAAGCCAAAGTGAATCTTCAAATGGAATCTCATGAATAACTACTTTTTTAATTTTTAAAAATGTTCAGTTAATACAAGGCCCAAGAGCCAGTCAAAGTAGAGGGTTACTAAATGGTGTTATATGAGCATAAGAAAGGGCAAGAAACGAAGTTCTTGGGGGCTATACAGGAAAGATAATGGTTAACTCTAGACGCAAAGTCAAGATTTTGTGATTCAGAAAACAAGCAAATGAACAGACTTTAGAAGGAACTAGAAACTCAATCCTAAACAGGAAACAATGGATAAATCTATTCCTGTTCAAAAGACCAAGAAAGAGAATTATCCAGACAATACTACAAGCAAAGTATTAAACAACATTTAGTGATGGACAGAAAAGGATATTTAACAAGGCTAAAGAATCCCTTACTTATCAGTAAATATAGTATTTGTAATTGTCATCATTTACAACTGATGCAGTTGACAATGGTACCAGCAGTATCCTGACTTATTTTGAATGAGTCATTTTCTTTCATGAAGATATATATTTGTAGATAAAAAGTGCAAGATTCTCTCACTCTAGCCAGAATCAGATACTTATAATAACCTAATATCTACCTATAGAGTAATGATTAACAGGTTATGTTGCAAATTTTTGCTTGGGTGTTCACAAATGTGGACTTATGCCAAGCTTTTTCAACAAATATTCATCAAGTTTACATAACATGCTATCTTCCACACATGCAAATTTAAATTAATCCCACAAGCATAAATAATGGAATTTATTCAAAAATATTGACAACAATGTTCCTTAGAACATTATCAGAATCATAATTGTAAACTCAGTTTATTTCATAAGAACATTTGTTGACTATGATTGGCTATTTCCCTTTTTTTCTTTGACTATTTTATATCCTTTAGTTAATACTATTATTAATTATAAAACCCATTTTCTGAGATCAATAGTTAAAAGTGGCTTTGAGCGATTGAAGTCTGCAGATCATGTTAAAGACTACACTTCTCCAAACCTTATGGACTGGTGTTACAGAATCACAAAGAACTGTACCAAATAACAAAAACCACATCACTTGAGGACTTTCAAGAGCAATAACTAGAATTGATAGCACATGTAAGAGAAAATAATGATATAAGAAAGATGCTGGCAACTACTTCAAACAAAAAGGACAGGAAGGAAAACTCCATTAATACTGGAAAGAGCACTAACAGCTACTTGGATTTTAGGAACCTATTTCCCTGAAAAATTGTTTTAAAGAAAAAGATTTTATAAATTTCAACCAATAATAGTACAATCTGTTTGGTGAAGAAATGCCAACTATTTCCTTCTAAGAAAACAGCTAATGCTCAAGTAATGTTCTTAAATAGCCTTGTCAGATCGAGACTTCATATGGATGTCATGCACAGTGCCAAACCCATTCCGAAAAAACTAAACTGCTGACAACTGCTTTCTAAGATAAATGTATAAATATAGCTTTGAGTGAGTGAAGTATGAGGGTTTTGGAAAAGACCATACTTTGAACATTTTGGACTGGTGCTACAATGTTATAAATGAGGAACTGCAACAATGGAAATGGACAGCACATATAATTAAGAGAAAATAATGACATTCCACACTACTCCAAATGAAAGATTAGGAAAGAAACCCCCATCAATACCAGAAAGAATGAGAATAGCTACTTGACTTGAGAGGCTTGTTTTCTGAAAAATTGTTTTAAGAGAAAGATTTTATAAATTTCAAGTGAAAACATTAGCTGCTTGGTCAATGAATGCCAAATGTTTCTTTGTAGGGAAACGGCTAATACTACCAGTAAAGATTTCTTAACTCTTAATCTCTATCCCTTAAAGCAAAAGAATAGTTTTTATGAATTGTGATATCATTTTTTCAATTAATTTTCAGTTAACTGAAAAATTATAATGAACTTATTTTTGTAAAGTTTTCACGCATTTTTAACCAGAACTGATTCCATATGAAAGTCAATTCATCAAAATTACTCAACATTATTATTTGATAATCAGGGAGACAAAGAGTGTCTAGTTAAAATAGAATTTTGAGGACCAAATGACGAATAATGAAGAGATGTATTGAAATTTAACCTCAAAGTATATAACACTCCTATTGACCCATGGGAGAAGCTAACACTAAATTGCTTAGAATGGTAAAATATCTGTCATGCTTGTGTAAGTTACTCTGAACATGACCTCAACTTTTAGAACAACAGGGAGCCCACTATACCAACACCCAAAATCAACCATTTTTGTAAGAAATATGGAAGGAAAAAAAATAAATAAATCAACATTGGAGTCAATATGTACACATATCCATAAAATAAGAAAACCTTACCAACAAATTTACACTTTCTCAGGAGTTCAAGGTGTGTCCAGAAAATATCATTTCTGTCAAATGGGATGTACTTGACAAAGTCATCATGTTGTAAGTCACACAACTGTTTGCCGTTTAACCGGAACTGATTTATATCTACACCTTCTAACTGAAATTCTCGTACAGCCCATTGAATCCAATGACGTACATGAACTTCAGACCACTGACACGGATCTAGCATAGATAAAAAGAAAAAAAAAAATTCAGGTTTCTCTTAAAAAACTTAATTTTACTTTTCTATAGTCAATTTCCAGAGAAAGCTAAAAACAGATTTAAAATTCAAAGTTTGAATCGATGTCATTTTTTTTTAATTAAAATTAAATAGAAAAAATAAAATTATATATACTTTGAAAAGTGAATTTATACATACAAGTGAATCTGCCTTTCTGTAAAATGCTTTCATTCATGAATAAAGTTTAATTTTACTTTTTTTTTTTTTTTTTTTTTTTTTAAAAATGGTATAATTTTAATAAAATTTTTCTATGATAACTGGATGGAGAATTTTTTTTGAGAAAGTTAGTCTTAAACATGTTTAAGAAAAACCTTTGAGTTTTTTTTTGTTTTTTTAGATGAATATCTGCAACTGAATCTATGAATAGAAAAAAGAAAAAGAGTCCAACTGAAGTTGAGATCATAGAGTCATTGTAAACTCCACAATACTTTCCTTAGTTTTATAGTATACGTTTGCCAGGGCTTGTAAGGTTTTAATTCAGAGTCATCCTTCTTGAAGACTGGTAGTCACCCAAAGCAAAAAAGCCTAGATTGCTCTACTATTTAACCCATAGCTAGTGGGTTCATATCTTTCCCAAGGTTATTTGTGAATGTGTATGTAATAAAACTCAACCGGAATGTGAACTCGGCTTTCTGACTTCCCATCCCAAGTTTCTATCCATTACATCACCTGCACCCCCGCCAAATAGGAAAATAAAGCAAATTTTAATCACCACTTTTCAAATGTGGTCTCATAAAACTGGAAGGTTTCAGCATCAGAGAATGAAGAAAAAGTACATTTTCCAAAATGTAAGAATTTTTTCTTAAAATTATAAACTTAATGAAGGCAGATAAGAATTTCCCCACTTGATTTAAAAAAAAAAAAAAAAAAAAATCAATGTTTCCACTGTTGTAGCCTATAGCCTTTTTTTAAGTGCCATTGCCTCCTGTATAAATGGTCATGAAGCACCATTTTTTAAATTCATATACAAACCTGTTTTTTTAATTGTTACTGTATTTTCTAGGTTTCAATTTAATGTGACAATGTATCTATCCATATACCCTTGCTTTCTTTTATAACCTAACTAAATGTATAGATCAAAATTTTTTCTAACCTATTTTTCTACAAATAAACAAGTATATAAAAGATAACTTACCGTGAGGAATCTTCAATCTTTCTTGTTCTCTTCGGAAATTTTGATCAACAATCCATCTTGTGACATTTTCTGATTCCTCAGGTAATGGAATGACTACTTTTGTGGCTTGTGGTTGGATTGTTTGAGTTGTAGCCACTGCAGGGTCAGGGAGATTAGGAGGTATAATAACTTCTTCAGCAGGTTTCAGAATATCCAAAATATTTATTTTGGGCTTTGTTCCTGAAGTAAAACAAATTATTATGATCATCAAGACACTTACATAGAACAAGGGAAAGAGAGAAAGAAGTCATTTCATTGAATGACTGAAATGAAAATGTCTTCTATCATTTACCTGGTTGTGACTTAACTTCTAGATTTATCTGGACCATTCCTTCACCTTGAACACACTGATCAACCAAACTTTTACTGCTATCCAGCTATAAAAAAAAAATAAATAAATCTATCAATCCAGAAAAAGAAAAATGTTATACAATGCAACAGTTTGAAGAAGTAAGCACAAGTGATGGCAAATCTGAATGTGCCTTATATCATGAGAATATGTAAATGACAAATGACTATTGATTGAAGACAAAGAAAATGTCAATCAAGGAAGGTGAACAACCACTAACATTTTATAGATGTCATTGTTCAACAACACACAAAGATAGGTTTTACCACTTCCAGTGAAAGAAATTAAAAACAGAAAAGTTGTAATGAGAACAAGGCAGTTGTGTATATGCTTGTCATGTAGTTGGGTCTATGTACCAATACACTCATACACTATATCAGATTTTATCATGCAAGTTAATGTCTTCACAATAAAATTGTTATCAACCAACTGATGCAGAATATTAGTATATATTAATACAATAAATACACCATGAATCTCAGCTTACAATATGTTTTTGTAAGTAGTATTTACAATAACTTACTTTGTGATGTTGAGATTTTATAAAACATGTGTGTATGTGTGTGTGCATACTGTTTTGTATCCCAACAAAGCAATTTTAGGAATGGATTTTTAATTTATTAATCTGATATATTTTTATTACTTAACCATTATTTTTAAGTGGATACCCATATTTAAGTAGATGCTGTTTATTTATTAAACAGTATATTTATTCAGGATGGTAGATGATAAATAAATAGACTATTTAATAAATAAACAGTGCATCTACTCAAATATGGGTATCCACTAAAAATAATGTTCAAGTAATGCATGCATACACAAATGCCGAAAACTTGTATGAAAAGACACACAAAAAAATAAAATAAAATAAAATATAAAAAATAAAGCATTTCTTTCCCAATCAGCAATCTCTTTCCTTGTCAAAGTACTTAATTTAGTGGTAAACATTAATACAGGATGGTGGGCTACTATAAACCAGACCAACTTTTAACACAAAATATAAAGATTAAATATTACTTAACAGATGTATTTTTTCAGTTTTGAAAAGGTTTCTTTTTTACAAACCACTAGATAACAATATATACTTGAAGAATGCTGAAAAAATATGTAACTGATGGATTAAAACAGCTAAAATTGAAGAGTATAAAGTTTACAAAATATAGGGATTTATTAAAATACTTAATATTAGCATTACATACCAAAATAGTATCCTGTAAATAAAAATTGTGTTCTGCTAAAGAACATTGTAATCGTATTTCAAGAAGCCGTTTAAGAGTAGAGAGAGGTTCTGCTATGTCCATGTGTTGGATAATCAGATTTTGGTATTGTGGTGGGGGTTGTTGCTCATGAATGACTTCTTCTTCCAACACAACTCTACAAGAAAAAACAAAGATTAATGATTTCACAATATTCAAATGAGACATGTTCAAAGTGTAAAAATAGGTCTTGAAAAAAAAACAAAAAAAAAAAAAAAAAAATGACATTAAAACCACAGGCACATATTGAAATATTTTGTGAGTAATGCTTTTCTTAAAATAAGCCAGAATTATTGAAAGTTATTTTTTTTTTTTATTGGAAATCCATTGTAGCATTTAAGATCAAAACATACAAGCAATTAGGTCTCACCTTATAATCACATTTACATAGAGCTCTTACTTTTACAAAATGAGATGATAATCTTATAATCCTTAAAACATTTAAATTTAGTTATCCACAATTTAAAAGAAAAAAAAAAAAAAAAAAAATTTTTTGATAAAACTGTAAGATTTTTTTTAGACAAGAAAATATACAAGTGCCATTATAAAATCATTTCTCTGCATTTTTTAATTAAAAATTTAAACAAAGTGTTACTAAATAATAAACTTTTATAAATCATCACCATTTGTTTTTGAAACTTGATATAGATTATGGAATTTCTTCCTGTATTCATCTGACAATTGTTTATTTTATTTTCTGAAATATTTTTTAAATTTCAAAACATTTCTCTTCTAGCAACCTTCTTTACTTGCCAGTTGTATAACATCCTTATATAAAGCATAAAATAGGCTAATTCATTTCATTCTTGCAATGAACAAACCCAAATAGTCTTATGATTAATGAGTTCATCAGTACTTCAAGTACAAAGCTTTTGATTTGATTCAATTTGTTTTTTTTTTGTTTTTTTTTTTAAATCTGAAACTTAAAAATAAATAAATAAAAAGCTGTTGTAATATTTTAAACTGTTAACGCCTAGCAATGATTCAACTGTCATAAAATAGGGTTCTCTGCAGGTTTTGTTTACAATTTAACCCTTAAAACATACATCAGTTGGAAAATTGGTTTGTTTTTCTCCTTGTAAAAAGACATTCGTGAATTTGAAGGCTTCATAGTTAAAGTAGTACATTTTAGTTATGAAGAAGCAAATTACATTCCCTTTACAGAATGGAGATAAGGGAAAAAAAAATAAAAGCAAAGAAAAAAAATTACAGAAACACGAAGATTAACCGTGTTGACTTGCACTTACCCATCACTAACAGCAATTGCAGCGACTTCTTCAGGTTTTAGAGGAGATTCCGCTTTCTCGGAGTCATCTTCAATTTGATTTTGCTCCATTATTGCAGAAGCAACACGTTTCATAAAATAATTGCAATTCTAAATAAAAAAAAAAAAAAAAAAAATTCAAGTATTTCTATTAGAAAAAGTATTGTAGAGAGAAAAAACAACAGTTTTTCACTATTGTTTTTTATACAGATATATTTAAAAAGTTTGCATGATACTTATTTAATTTTGTGGATGTGGAATTACAATAAAAAGTCTTATTTTACAATTTTCTGAGATATTCAATTTTAAAAATAATCAATCACAGAAATAAATAAATGGCTGGCTACCTTTAAAATTTTCAATTATTCATGGAAAGAAAAAAATAATACAGCATCAGTTCATGAGAGGAGGAGAAAAATACCAAATAATAATAGTAGTAGTAATAATAATAATAATAATAATATAGCAGCAGCACCTAAATAGATGCAATAAGTTTGTAACCTTATGATAAAAACAAATAAAAGAGCCTTTCTGCAAGAAATACTTTTTAACACAATCTCCTTGTCAATATACTCAATTCAGTGAAAATGATTGTATAATTGACAATATCAGATCAAAATTTCAAGTAATAACATGTCAGGCTGTAGACTTATTGATCTACCCTCATAGAAGCCAGCTGTTTATTTGCATCTCATCAGGCTTTGAAAAAAAAGATTTTAAATATCCAAGCACAAAAATAAAACTAGGCACACCTAATTGTATTCAATCTATTCAAGGAGTAGAAAAGTGATGACTATAATGAATGTAAAAGGTAGTTCTGTTGGCAAGACTGGTCAATACTCTGACAAATTCATGTTTGTCAACTGGCTTTTTACATTGTGCTAATCTGATTAAGAAATTCTACTAAAGTAAAATTCGTATGTCATTTTGTTTTTCTTTTACATTTTATATATCCATAAATTTTTAATCATAAGAAAGTGATGATGAAGCAAAGGGTATCTTTACTCTAAATTGACTTCTAACTAAATCACTTGTAGATGCTGGTTATGTTTTGTTTTTTTTTTTAAATAAAAAGAAGCTACATATTTATGTACCTATATTAAAAATATTTTTTCTATTTATTTGTTCAGCTCCAAAACTGTATCTCACAGATGAGTTATCAGTTGGCTTGGCTAGCATTTTGTGAATTACATCCTAATGTGATAGTTTCCAGCTGTTCCCAGCATTAAAGGTATCAATCAACAACCAATAGGAAGCCAAAGCCAAGTAGTCTAAGTGATGAGGCAAGAGGTGTTGTCAATGAACATTGCCAGAATCCAAAAATGATTAAATAACTATCAACAATTTCCTTTTGTTTAAGTTGGTAAATCATATGTAATACAAGAGAAATAACTACATGATAGTCACCGAGTAACAATCTGCAAGGTGTAAAAGAAAAAAAAACAAAAAACAATGAACCCCCAAAACCAATTTCAGGCCAAAGAAAAGTGTCTGAACGTAAGATAAATTCAAGCTAATATCCTTATAATAAAACAATATTTCAACAAAGAAAATTTTTAAATTATTTGGGGAAATTAGGAATATATAGGTTTGCTTTTCTGGTTCACACTTCTTGCCAGTCTTTTGAACAGAAGTAAAGGTTTATCCCTTGTTTAGAATTGAGTTTCTGGTTCCATTTAAATTCTTACTCTTTTTTCACTTCCAGCCGTCCTTGCATCCTATATCACCTTGCTTGGGGGTGAATTGATAAAAAAAAAAAAAAAAAAAAAAAAAATTAGTTAAAAAAGTTAAGAAAATGATATATTTCCACAAAAATTTGTGTAAAGGTTTCTATAAAATATTTTATGATCTTAAACTATCATAGACATATCTTAATATATAAAATGACATTTTTTGATAAAGTGTTTAAAGAAACAAATATTTCCTAAAGAAACATATATAACTTGTCTATAATAAATGAATTCCAAACTCTGTGCAATCTAAAGAAAAAATATTCTGCTCAGAGTCCCTTCTGCCAATAAAACAGAATTAAAAAAAAATTGTGACAGAAAACAAAGATATTTGGATAATTTCAACAAGAGTAGGCATATAGTTCCTGAAAAATATAGAATAATGCTGATAATTGCAAGAAATAGCAAATTGACTCATAACAGAAGTATCAGTCTTAATAATAAAGAAAATTATACTTTTTGCTTTAAATAACATTTGTGAAGCTAAAAAGTATCTAGAGACAGTCTTGATACTGTTTACATATGTCCCTGCTTGATATAAGAGTGCTTAAATAAACAAAATAATAATTTCATTAGAAAGTAATCTTAAAATGCTGATAAGACTTGAATTTTACAAAAACAAATTTCCCCAATCCACATTTTAAACTAATAATTCAAAATAGTATAACATTGAGAACCAGTTAAAAAAACAAACAAACATAGAAGCCAATTGCAAATCATTGTAACCCAAGGAGAGTTTAATCAGTTCCATAATATGAATCCTACTGCATTCCAACAGAAATTTGAAACCACTTCTACTTTCAGTAGCAGACATTTTACACTTAACTCCTGGTCTATACACAGTGTACACACAAACACAAATACATACAGGACATGGAAATGGAAGGTCTTCTAATCTATACCTTTTTACACAGAGCACAAAAAAACAAAAGCACATAAACACTAGCCAACAAAAAAGTAAAAACAAATAATACAAATAACTACCATTATTTGGGGCGAACACCATATTACAATTTTTGGAAAAAAAAAAAAAAAAAAAAATGAGTGAGAATTTAAAAAAAAATCCAATCTTCTAAAAATTCTTTCATAAGTTATCAATTTTAACTGCAATTATTGTAATTGCTTCATACCACTAAGTTTTTTAGTAGATATTCAGAGATAAATCATTTTTCTAAAAAAATTGTTTAACAAAGTATGATGAAGTTAGTCCATAAAGTCAAAAACTCAAGTGTTAAAATTTTTAACTTATGAATGGCTACCAATAAGTAGTTTTGTTATTAGCAAAATGATTTATCTGTGACTGAATACAAATCCATCTACTAGAAGTAAAAACAATTATTACAAAAATAAAGGTATTCCAAGCTTTTTCAATACAACTACAACCCACACTGTGGACACTTTCTCTCTAGACACACTCATAAACTAACACAAAAATGCTAATAAAAAATATGAAAACCGCATTTTAATACAATTGAATACATGTATGTAAATCACCGAAAATTCTTAAAACAACACGGTTGGCACTTGAGCCACTTTTGATGACTAACACATTTTTTCTGATTTTACTATCATGCCAATCATACCAGTGAGAAAACTAAAGATGACGGGTGAGAGAGTAGAGATGATTGAATTCTCATCTTAAAGCCATTCGTGCGAACGTGACAACAGCTGTAATCAGAACTGAAATGGCATCAATTGTTTTCAGATTCTAACAAGTACTACAACAACACTAACACCAATTTTCCTTCCTACAAGAAGAGTATGACGAAATAAGTATTCTTAAAATAATCCTTTCTTGGGACATTTGATCAGTGATGAAGCACTGACCTAAGGTAAATTTAATTGAAACATGTCTTTACTTACATTGGAAATTTTATTCCATTTTTTGAAGAGGGTTCCTCCCACCTAATTCTAATTTTTAAAAGAATGCATAAAATTAGGTCATAAATGCACAAACTACAATACATTCTCTAATTTGCAAATATTAACACAAGATTTAAGAAAAAACTTATTGTTATGGATTTTAAAATAAAAACACATTCAAGGCGAATGGCTGTCAAATCTGTATTGTGGAAAATTCAAAACTTTTTTTTTACTTTTCTCAGTCATTAAAAAAATGTACATATACACAAAAAGTGACAACATTTGGACTATTTACTTTGCAATTATGTATTGCAAATAAATAGGAAACTTTTTTAGTTTAGAACAATTATGATGGCATCAATATTTTTTTGGCATTTTTAGCAAAGTTAAAAATAAAATATTTTGTTTTTTTTTTTGTTATTAGCAAACTATGAATGAATTTGTAAATCAAAGAATAGAAAATTTAGTGATTGAACTCGAAATTACCCTGCTTACTTCAATTTTTCAATTAAAAATTAATTGAAAAGTCACATGAAGGTACTCTTGATTCAATGTTAATAATAAAAATTAAAATAAAATATAAAAAAAGTTTTATTTTTGAATTTCTACCAAATTTCTACCAAAAGATCTTTTCATTTTAAAAATTATTTTGGTTTGTAGTAAGTAATTTAATCGTTTTATTGTTTTCAATTAAAAATTTCGAATATATTTTTTGTTATTGTGGAATAAGAGAATAAAATAATTAAAAAAAAACAACAACTAAGTTTGATAGCCATACTTTCAGCATAACCAGTTAAAAAAATTTAAAAATTCAACTTTATTCGCAATTTGGTAACAACACTCACCGAAGTCACTACAACAATGTAACAATAATAAACACGCGAAGAAATATTTTAAAAAAACTATTTCATCCGTCACCAAATTTATTAGGTTCGTTAACTTAGTTAAAAAAAAAACATAAATAAAAACGATCAAACAATAGTCCTGAATGCATGACTTTTTTTTTTTTTTTTTTTTTAGTTTTCTTTAAAATTGCCTTGCTGAGAACTAGAGTTAGAATCTGGAGATTATGTGGCTAATAAGAACAGATTTTTGTAAAATTATTCCAAATATTAAAATGACAATAGATAAGAATCATTTGATAGCATAAAGTTTTTAAAAGAGCACAGGGTTCAATTTTTAAGTTGGACAGCTTTTTGGTTGATGTCAGGCTGACATTACAGACGAAGCACGTGTAGAAAAGCGAAATGTTTAAACAGATTTGGTACATAGACTAGAGTTTGTGATGAGACAAATAATGGATGACTGTCAGTGTAGTCTTTGTTTTAAAATTAATTTTCGCTTATGAAGTAGAATAAACATTATGATTATATACGTTTTTTTTTAGTGTTTACTTTTCTTTACTAGTACTAGTTTTTACATTTTCAAATTTGACTCTTTATCGCTTTTTTTCTTTTTTTTTTTTTGCGATTAAGTAGTAAAAAGTAAAGTTAAAGTATAAAGACCTACTTATTTTTTTTCTTTTTATTCAGAATTTCGAATATATTTAAATAGCTTTGAATAATTAATGTTTTAAAATATTGTGATAAAGACTACAACCGTAGTAAACCGGATTGAAAAAAATCAGAATATTGTATTTTCTTTCTTTACTTATTCTTTTTTAAAGTAACCATAAAACATCGAAGTCTCAGTTTTCCGATAAAAAGCATTTATTATCGGAAACTGAGATTTTAAAAACTTGCTTGACCGATTGTTTTTTTACTGCTTAAACCTTCGTGAGTTAATTTAAAACCGGCGAAATATATTTTTCATTTTCGATTTAAAATTTTTTTTTTTTAAAGTGAAATCATTGTAAGTCGATTGTGATTGTCAACTTACAATTACTTGTTAAATAAATAACAGTAGCACTGAACAATTATTTTTATTAATTTTAAGTTAACTTTGTATGATTTTGATCTTTTAAAAAAAAAGTAAGAAATTTAGTTTTTTTTATTTCTTTAAAAATATTCCTAGAAAGTTTCATGGTTTAAACATTCTATTTATTCAGCAGACTCAGTAAAAAAAAAAAAAAAAAAAATGAAAATTATTTGATGGAAATTAAAATAATATTCCTAAAGTTTGAATAAAAATAATTATATAGATGGATTGATAAGTCATTTAAAAATCTGCCAATCACTAAGATTGCACACAAACACATCAAAAGAATCAAACTTAATTTTTAAGAGAAAAATATTTGACTGTTCTACAACTAACTTTATTATAAAAAGTAAAAAAACAACTCAAAAACTAAAACAATTTGTGTCACATGCAAATAAACAATTATCAATGGGTTTATTAAGCAAAGAGTCAAGCAATAAATACACAAACACACGCACACATTTCTTTTCACACACGAATAGCCAAGAATAATTTTAAATGTTTGCTTTTTCCCTCTTATATTTTCTCTACCTACTTCGATGGAGAACTGACCTATATTATTAATTCACACAGGATAGTATACCTTTGTCTATGTTCCCCGCCCAAATCATGCTCTACGTATTCTGATCATTATTTGGTATATTTTTGTTCTTTAATTATAATAATAAATTTAAAGATAAAATAAAAAGGGTAGTTTAAGAAGAACAATAGCCTGAAGTTTAAGATCACACACGCACGCTACACTAGACATTCGTTTTTATTAGACAAAGTGACAAAAAAACAAAACGGATCATTATTTTAAAAATAAAAATATTTAAACTTTCAAAATAATAATAAAAAAAAAAGAAGAATAACACGAGATGAAAAAAAAGACAACCAAAAATATAAATATTTATTGTTTATATGACTTTTAATTATAAAAATATTATTTTAAAGGTGATGGCATTTAAAAAGAATTTTTGGTTTGTTAAGTGATCAAGCACCCTGGTTCCATAAGAAGAAAAATAAATAAAGTCTTCATGTTGTCCCTAACGGAAACAAAAAAAAAATCTCCAAGAAAGAAGAAGGCCACGTTATTTTGTTGTCGCTATCAAATGAAGAGTTTTAAGTGCATGTGAAAAATAGGCGAAAATGGCGGCGGAGCGAAACACAAAAGAAAGAGCGTAGAATAAAGTGGATGCCTTCTTTTCTTTAAAAAAAAATAAAGGGGGGCGAATAGATGCAGATGAAGGACATTTTGTACAGATGTTTGGAAGTTGTTGCCATAACAGGAAACAGAAGTCTGCTTTGGTATTTACGTAGGAAACTTCCGGCTTTGGCACCATGCTTGATGCTTCTTTCCTCTCTCTCTTTCCAAAACAAACTGGTCGAGACTTAACCATCCATGATGGCCAAGAAGTCGTTTTCTCTCGACGTGTTCGTCTCTTCTTTTTATAAAATAAGAATGGCAGACCCTAACAAAGAGAGGTAGATCAAACATGCTATAAAATCTACTCACCCTGCTTTGATGAGTGGTAAACTCCAATCTCGGGAGGGTGAGGAAAAACACAAACGATCGGTAACAGAAATTTTTCTCTGAGAAAGTTCACCGGAAATTTCACCCGAGCGGAAATGGCTTCCAGATAATAATAGCATGAACTGGCAACAGTCACGTGATATCCTGTATCTTGTTTCCGGATTGTAACGGAAGAAAACGAAGTTTGACGGAGAGTACCGATGAAAGTCGATTGTACACGACTACTTTTCGCTTTACGCCGATCTCTCTCCAGTTTCACCTTGTAGGGTTTAATATCTGTCCTTGGCTTCAGCGCTGTCTTATTTTTTGTTGAGGTAACGAATACATTTTTTTTTTAAATTTAATATTTTTCCAGTATCATTTACCCTTTTTAGGTGTTATGTAACTGATGGTAAGATCCTAGGTATAACATTGATTACAGATTTGAAATGATCTACAAATTTAAAGTAAAAAAAACGTGGGTTTTTTTTTGAAGGTCTGTCGTGTCGAAATGATTCATCTCTAAAAAAAAACAAACTCTTTCATTTTATATTGTAAAGTTATACATTTTATTTTTAATTCATCTTTTATTTTTAAATGTTCACCAGTGAGTGATTATTGTAATGTAGTTAAAGAAGTTCTACAAAAAAAAAAAATTGGCAAAGAACAGATTTCAATTTAGAATGGTGGTGGTTAGTAATTTTTATCTTTAAAAAGATTTCTTTACTAGTCTTCTTGTCTTATTCAATCACGAAAGAAGCTGATGGAATGACCATTTAAAAAAAATAAAAATATTTTCACAAAAATTTATTTAAATTAAATTCTTTTATATAGTAGAAAAGCCCAATATTGTCAGATTAAACTCGCTTCTTGAAACTTTTAAAAAATATTTTTTCCTCTTTTTTTCTGTGAAAAACTAGTTTTCATTAAAATATTTATTTTAAAATTAATTTAAATTAATTTCTTTTTTAAATTCTTACTACTTAGAGTACAGTAATCTAATTAAAAAAAGAAGCCTTTTCCATTATTTAACATTCTTTTTTAAATAATTCAAATTATCTATTAATTTATTGTCAATAATTGTTTTTGTAATAATTTTGCTTTTTTTGTAACAAACTCTATGTAAATTTTTCTGTACATGAAAAAAAGAGTTGTCTTTAAAAACAACCGCCGCAAGAAGTTGTAATGAATACTAAATGTTACAAAAAAGGCCAAAAATTCAACAAAGTCACCTTTTAATTTATTTTTTTATTTTTGAATTACAAAATTCTAAAATTAATATTGCATAATATTTGCGTAAATTATATAATTGTCAGAACTCGGAAGTATCTTCATAAAAAGCACTTTTTTAAAATGTCCTTTTTTTAACCTTTGATTTTAAAAGAACAAAAATCTAATTACGACTCTTAGAAATCAAATTTATGCACACTTTGTATTTAAATGAATGATTTTTTTTTTTTAAACTAATATAATATTTGTAAAAATGTAAAAAACAAAATAAAGCAATATACCTCTAAAAATCAAAAGAACTTTCTGTACTTATTTAAATAACATTGGGACATTATTCAGTTTGTTTTTTTTAGCCACCTGAAGGGTATTCTTGACTTATGACACTTCTATGGTTTTACTGGAAATAGCTTTTTTTAAGTTTCAAAAACGCCTATTCAAAGTGTACTTCAGTATTTGGTTTTCTTTGATGAATTTTGGTAAGTACTAAAAAGTTTTTATAAATGTTAATTTATTTATAAAATGAATAATGTAACGTCTTTAAAGACGTTACATTCATTTTTATTTTTTACAAATAACAAAATTTTTAGCGTCTTTTATTTTTAATATTTTTGTATGTAAACGTGCCAATTTTTGTAGATACGGTAGTTCATGTACGACGCCAGAAAATAAGAGTGATAACTATAGTAAATTTAAGGCCTGAAAGTATCAAAAATTCAATAAAACCTTGGTCATGGAGAATCAGTTATGCCATGCGTGCGTGAGACACGCTTAGGCGATCATGTATCTTTCGATACATGACTGACGAAGTAGATTTTTTTCCTGCGGTAGGTTTTCATTTCTTTCTGCGTTAGACCAGTTGCTATAGAACTCGGTCTGTCCTGCTATTTACCCATAGCTGAGGGGAGAAGAGTAGGATTCATACCTTTCCCAAGGGTATTGGCACGTAAGTGAATGTAATGGATTTAACAGTTAAATTCCAGTTAAATTTTAACTGGAATTAGAACTCTGCCCTCGGATTCCTCAATCTGAGCCGCTATCCATTACTCCACCGTGCCTAGAATATTTTCTTAAATTTTTAAGATTACTGATTACTTAAAAATTATATATGAAAAAGGCACTCACATTATTCATGTTTTTTAACGGCTAAACTCAAAAGCCTCTATAGAACAACATTAAAATAAAAAAAAATGAATCTGTCAAGCATGTCAGCAGCTTAAACAGATGCTGCTGTGTTAAAGAATGCATTTCTGCAATATTTTGAACTTAGTGCAAATAATGTTTCAAATCAGATTACTCTAAATCAGCTTATATTCCTCAAAATAATTTCAGGAAAGTACATTTTTAGAATATTTTTTTAATAAAGATTATTACATTGTGATAAAAAAAAAAACAATAAAAGGCTACTAAACAGCTATTCTGAGCAAAAAAAAAAAAAACTTCCAGTCACTTTAAATTAGTTTTTGAAATATAGCAAAGTATTTTGCATATTGGAAATATTAAATTTAATCTATTAGCTTGAAATTAAAACTAGAATTGAAGCTTCATGAAAGATTTTTCATTTTTAAAAATGTATTTTAAACTTTAGGTATCATTTTCTTTGGAGGTACTTAATTATAATTAACTTTTTGTTGTAACTCCTTTACTGTCAAATTTTTCTAAAAGAAATTGACAAATTTGAAGCTTAACAAAAAAAATGTTTGTTTTAATTTCTATCTGCTGACTTGTACATTTGCTATTTTGGGCCATCCAAAATTTTTTTTTTTTCTTCAATCAATTTTTATAGCATGAAATCAATGGGTTGCATAACAAAACAAACTTTAGTTGGAGGGATTTTTCTTTCTTTAATGTTAGCTTAAAGTTTATAATCTTTATAATTTTGATTAGATTTATTCAATGTTCATTACTCTTAATTTTAAATTGACATGAAAAATTGTATTCTTTTTATTACATTCAAAAGCAGTGAATTTCTCTTTATATTAATGTATTTCAACCAGCCATGCCTCTATCTAAACATACTTTACCAAAGTTCAAAAATACAAATTAAAATTTTTTGAAAAAACTCAAGCCAAAATCATTAATATATAATAAATTATGATACTTATGTTTTGTTATAATTTACTTGAATGGAATTTGCAAGAGCAACTTGCTAAACATTGCTTCATGGTTAGGCACATTCTTGATATTTATTAAGATTAGCGCAAGATGTTCACTTAGACTAAAGTTCATTATTATTGTAAAAATAGTTTGCCAAATATTACTCCATAATGGCACTCATGTACATATTATCAAAATATAAACTAAAGGCTATAATTAAAATTTTAAATGTTTGTGGTCAGTAGCAATCTTGGGCATGGCAAATAAGGCACAGGTTCATGGCACCCCTGCACAAATAAAAATGAAAGCAAGAAAGGTGTAATCTTAGGCTTAACCAGCACTTAGTTTCTTGCTTTCATGTATCTTTGTTGTTGGAATTTCAAGTACGAATGTTATGGGAAAGGGAAGGTGGAAAAACTACAATGGCAACTATTAGCATTTGAAGTGAAACTGTGCAGAAAGAAAGAAATAACAAATTCTTGTAACTGGTGTAATCTCGCATTGCTAACTATTTTAGCATTTTATATATATCTCTCTTCATACACATATGCAAATTTTGGCTCATCTTCAATCTGATGGGGTCGAATAGAAGTCATTTCTATAAATTTTCTGTGAAGACAAAATAATCTTTCATTACATTTTCGCCACAAGATTACAGTTGAATTCCCTCATTTCTCTCTTTCCCCAAAAGTTTTGCTAAAGTAAGTGCACAAAGTTTTTACATCATGAAGTAACTTATTAAAATACATGTGGTGCCATTACACTTTCATAATTTCTCAATTAAAAATACTTGTCATGTGGTGTATTTTGTTATGAAATCATGAAATGATGGATTTTTTTAGTGTCAAAGTGCTAAAAGTTGTTTTTTTTTTTTTTTTTTTTTTTTTTTTTTTTCTGGTGTAATATTTTATTACAGCCTTTTTTCAATCGTCTGAGGTCATGTACTTTCTTTTTTTTTTTTTGTGATAATTGTGTTACCATCATTTTGTGAAAAGAATATGTTCATGTGGTACCCTCATTGTTAAAATTAAAATTCCCTTCAAGTAAATTATAATGATGCTAGGACTCAAAATGTATCCATTTTGTCATTTTGGGTATTTTCTGTAGATTAATATTTAGTCTTACAGATTCAAGCTAGTGAGTTTGATACTCTACCATTGAGGGTGGCAGTGTATATTTATTTAGTGTCTGAGTGTGTGTATATAATATATGGCAGCAAAATCAGTACTTAGGTCCACCCTGATGAAAAAGCTGTGCCCTTCACAAAAGCATTAAATTGAAGATCTTAGTGTGGCTGGTGAGACCTTGACACTGAAAGTCATTGATGCTTTTTGAGAATATGTGCTTGCTACAGGTGGGCATTGTGCTACAGCTAGGTGAACCAAAAAACAATTTGGTCCTAGTGGAGATGGGAACAGAGAGCAAAAACTAATAATTTGGCCATATTTTCTGGAGGGGCACATTAATGGTAGGGGACAGAGAGGAAGACCAAGGTGACACTGGACTGATGACATTAGAGATTGGACAGAGAATTCTGTTGGTGTGCACAGTTGTACAGGGCATTGGTACATTTGTTCATGGTCCCTGACCTTCAGCAATGAGAATCAGAATAAGCAAATATATACATTTAGTTATGTTAAAATAATTTTGACAATTATTGAATGTATTCTCAAAATTTATAGAACTGAATGACATCTTACCTGTTTAACAATATTTGAAGTACATAGTATTTTAATAGATATTAGAAATTTACAGGTAAATATTTTCAGCAGTTTGTTTTTATACATAGCTATAAAAGTACCTGTTATCTGCAGGAGATTGGTCCCAGGGCTGTCTGTGGATACTGAAATCCATCATCTATATGATGGCATTGTATTTATGCATAACCTAAGTGCATTTACCTGTATACTTTAAATCATCTTAGTTATTTACAATACTATATAAATTCTATATAAATAGTTTTAAGTATGAACAAAAAAATTTCAACAGGAAATTGACACATTTAGAAAAAAAAATTCTATAAAATTAAATTTTATTTGTCAAAGATTTGTCATGAAGAAAGATTGGAAAAAATTATCATAAAAAGTATGTATACACTGTTATAAAACCAGAGATATTTGTTAAAGTTGTTTACCTTTAAAAAAAAAATATATATATAATTTACATTAGAAAACCTTTAGACAAAAAACAAAACAGCTTTACCAAAAATCAAGTAATTATTGGATTTTAATTAAATATTTAATAAAGAATTAATTTTCTTTTGAAGAGAAATCAAATTTTTCTTTCTATGATATAATTTCTGAAAATAAATTTAAAATCAAGTTCCCTGACAAGTGGATGTAATCCCTGCAAAACTCTGAATAGTGACAAGTGAACATTTCATTTTCATATATATATATATATATAGTGTATTTAGGCAGCAACCCCTCTTTCATAAATGTTTCATTAAAACTGACAAGTTACTACAATTAAGCTTTTTATTTAATTTTTCTTTTGTTCATACAGGTGTTTTCTTTTCTGGACACAGTGTGTAAAGATTGTCCAAATATTCTGCATTTCCAAGTGCTTTCGGCTATACGTTTAGCCATTATCAATGATGACTTTATTTTTACTTTTTAACTGAGTGTATGGGTTGTATGTATATATCTAGAGTTATAGCAATGTTTTATTTTACAAACACTGTCAGCACATTGTGGCAATGTTCGTAGTTAATGTTATTGAATGTTGTCTTTTTATTATTTGGGCTTCCATTATTTTTAATCTTTTTTTTTTTTTTTTTTTTTTTTTAACATATGGGGATGAGGTTATTAGGCTTGTATTTCTTACTAGTATGTTTCTGATGGAGTCTTTTAGGTTTGTGTGTGTTTTAAATGAGTTTTAATGGAGCTGTGGTTGGATAGGTGTAACATAAGTCGTCTGGATAGGCATGTAGTAGTGTGACCAATGTAATTATGAGTTTGGTTTGATCAGGAACACAGTTCCTTAAGGGGCATTTGAACGCATAAATAATGAATTTTTACTTAGAAATATCAAAGCAATACACTACCCCAGTTGATCCAAACAAAAAAAATTATCTATTATAAAAAATTTAAAACAGCTGACCTTATCCTAAAAAATAACACACCTGCAATATCAAAACTACAAAGAACTAACATTATTTATGAGTTGTATGAACACGAGAAATTAAAAAGGCTAATCACAGTGCCTTGTCAGTCTTTAACGAAGCATAAACGCTCACACACACACACACACACACACACACACACACATATATATTGTGTGCAGCTTATATTTTATATAAAGAAACAGTTTATACAAAGAAGTAAATAGCAATGTTAATGTGATTAATAGCAGAATCACTTTGCTAACAAGACTTAATGAGACATTAACTTACTATCAATTCCTTTAATGATAATACCCTTATATTCAAGTTGTCAGATGGGAGACACTTGCCAAGTACTTTTGACAATTTCAAATTATCTTCAAGGCATGATTTTTTTCCATACGTAGGCAAACACTAAGATGAAATATGTGTAGACCGAAAGATGTTTTTTAAATTAGGCTATTTATTGACAGTTGAATATGTTTTGGGGTGTGTGATGCTAGAGTTCTTATTCGAATCAATCAAGTGAGAATTTTGAAAAGATATAAATCCACAAAATTTTCTTATATGTATTTATCTGTTAAAGTGACATAGACTTAAGTATAACCCAATTAGAGTAAAAATGTTTTAGTAGTTTTCCCCAGAATTTAAGATTCTGATTATTACTGTAAATTACTGTAATGTGGATCTGATGTCGTAAATTAGTGGGTGCAGCTTATATTTCAAATTATAAACAATTTATACAAAGAATTAAATAGCAATGTTAATGTGAATAATGGCGAAATCACTTCACTTTTTGCCATTAATCACATGAACATTGCTATTTAATTGTTTGTATAAAGTGTTTCTTTATGATCTTATATATATACTTTACACACAGCTGTTTGAGGGTTCCTGTAGCCCTTCTAAACTTAAAGTCAATTCAGGTTTGCTATAGTAAAGATGTTCTATCCCAGGTAAAAAAAGTGGCAAAAGTCTCTGAAAAAATGGATTTTTGTACTTTTATGGTGTTGAGGGGTATTGAAAAACGTCTGTTTTGTCATCATCTGAACAAAATATCAAGGAAACTTTTGATCTGAGCCCCATCAAATTAGGTATTTTCTGAAAGCAAACAATATGTTCTTTCATTTAAAAGTAAAATTGGCTGTTATAAATGGCTCAGAAATTTTTTTTTCAGGGGGTAAAATGTGAAAAAAATTTTTTTTTTTTTTTTTTTTTTTTTTTAAATCGGAAAGCCTAAATCATGATTAAACTATTTCAGGCATAAAATTGAGAGTTTGAAGGAAAACAACATTCTGAGGGGGTCAAAATGTGACAGTCTGTTGGTAATTTTCAATTATATAGCCACCAGGGGTTAAAAAAAATTGACACCCGGCAAGTAAAAGCCGAAAGATTTATCTGCAATTCCTGACCACTAGAAACCAGGAGTTTATAGTAGTGATAAGGAAAATTAAACCAAATTGACTTTGATATATCTGCGTCAAAGGCCAGCCAGCCAGCAATAAATGTTGAACAAGCTGTCATCATCTTGTAAATCCCACCACTTACAAGATAAGAGCAAAGAGTGGGGGAGGGGGAATATTGGTAAAAAGGGTTTGATATGTGTTATTTATTCAAACCTATGTTGGAACAATGGCTTGATGTGTTTCATTCTGTTTTTTTTTTTAACACCTCATGATGTGGGTGATGACAACAACATTGTTTTTTTTTCACCGCATGTCTTTCATATTTCCCATCATTGGTTCATATAGCAGTTCCTTTTATTCAATGATGTTCACATCAACTTAAAGAGAAAGGATTGAAGTTTGAAAAAAAAAATGTTTTGAAGTGAAAAAAAATATTTTTTCGTTAAAAAAAAAAGGGGGGGTGAGTTTTCTCAGAAAATTGGCCTTAATTTTTTAATGCTAACCCACCAAGTGACATTTTTCACAGCCAAATCAAAGATTAATTACCAGTGACTAATTCCATGTGCAAATAAGTCATCTGGATCCTATAATATGGCCCCAAAGCATCTAGAAGTTAACTGATTGATCGAAAACTTGTTGCACATAATTGTTTTCCATGGTCAGTTTCCATTATTTAATCTTGATGTCATTTTTGGACAGCCAAGTCATCAAGGATTCAGGAAAACAGTTTGGCACATGTTTGCTTTGAGAACTTTGCATTCTATAAAATGTTACTGACGAATGGGATTTTTTTGCTGAATATTTTGTTCAAGCGCCATGTTGGATTTTCCTATAGTACAAAAACAAGCATTTTAAACAGCTGTGTACAATGTAAACAAGAAATCATGAGTGAGATCTTCTGCTTAGCAATATTGGTAGAGTGTTTACATTTGGAATAATGTCCTTATATTTGTGATCACAAGATTTTGGCTATTGTACTCACCAGTCGCCTTTGTGTTTCTGTCAATCTGGTTAACCTTCAGGGAATTTCGAACTGAACACTATTTAATTGACAGAAGTCAAATGATCTTGTCCTATTTTCCACATCTAGGGATATCTGGTTTTTCTTTTTTGTTGTGTGAGTTCAATCCCTGATCCAGGTAGTATAGACTCAGGCTTGATGAAAACAAAACTTGTAATAACTAAGCAGCACAGAAAAAAGAACAAAACTAAATATCCTTAAATATGTTCAGTGAAATGAGAACACTAGCCCTGCAGGTTAAACAAACATTTCAGTTCAAAATATCAATAAACACCTGAAGAGGGCTAGAGGGCATAACAGCCAAAATGTGATGATAATGACAGCAATGGGGATATTAGTCTGAATGTAAATGATAACTCCTCATCCCAGAAAAAAAAAGATAGAAATATTGACACTTGAATGAATTGTTTCAATATTGAGTAAAAAAATTTTTTTTTTTTTTTCTTTTCAGCTTCAAAATGTTGGCCAGGATCTTAAGCAATGCTGGTGGGACAGTAAGAATTCATCTGAAGCGTAACATTTACATTTCGGCACCTGCCCTCCAACAAGCTGCTTCATTAGATCCAATCCAGCAACTTTTCATTGACAAAATCAGGGATTATGCAAAGAAAAGCAAGTGAGTAAATGCCCCCCCCCCCCACTCACACACACACACACACTTCTCATTCTTTTTTATTATTATGCATATATACAGGGGTTATGGGCATATGATCAAGTGGTTAGAATGTTTATTTTCTGATTATCAAACCCATAGTGCCAAATCTCATGAAAGGTGATTGGTCAGGGAAGTAACTTTCTGATGCTATTGGCCTGTGGGGCTAAACCCATTATGTGGCACTTTTGGAAAGTGCCTATAAACCACACCACTAATTTATCGAAGCCTTGAATAAAATTGGGTAAACTGAACTCTTTGGAAGTTGTCAGTGGCTGTGCTTGCATACAAGTCACTAAGGTGTTAAAAAAATTGATCATGTCAGATTATGCACTCTCTTTCTCCCCCAGAAACTGTAACTAAGATTTGCTCAACATAGTTGCAGTATAAATAACAGAGTAGGTGTCTGTAATCAGTTTTTGCTAGCTGCCTTGTTAGACAGGTGTGCTTGGAAATGGGTACTAGGCAGCCATTATAGAAAGATCATTCACCAAGTAATGTATCCTATTTTATAGTGTTAGGAAAGGTATGAATTCATATCTTCCTTCCACCTATAGGTTAAATAGTAGGTCTTGTATTGGTGGAGAGAGAGGTCATTGTTATTCTCCAAAAAAAGTTAAGGAATCATTCACTCACAAAATAAAAGAATTATTCTTACAATCCAAATATATTTTAGCTTTAAATAACCTATGACAGGTTGATAAAACATAAAAAATACAAATCAATCAATCTGAAAGCAAAGGAAATATTTGTTGCAGGTTATTTCCACGACACAAAGAAAAATCACTGTAAGTACAGACTTGAATATCGAGGACAGAAAGAAATGCTGAAAACTTGATTTGCCGGTACTATCTCAAATCTCAATGCATGTAATCAGTCAGAAAAATAACTCGCTCTCTAACAAACACCGTAGCCAAAAATGCCTGAATTTTCCGCTGTTGAATCAAGAACACCAACTGCTTTTATCGGCAGAACCTATTTTTTTCGTTCGTCGACAGCTGGGATAGGATGTTCAGTAATTTACATATCAACATACTTTTATAGCGACTCCTGCAACAGAATTGTTTTTTAATTCAAATATTCCATTTTCAGCATGTTATGCAGAATACATGCCCTTTTGTTTGGTAAGTAATTTTCTTTTTTGCTACTTTTTCCATCGTAGAATACATGCGATGCGATGCGATGCGCTGTCGCTTGGTTTGACGAGGTAAGTCGCCATTTTCTTCGCTACACTCCCCCCTGATCTCACTATCACAAATCGTACAACCTGTAGCAGGTCTCTTTATCCTGGTGCTTCGTCGTAATGGCACTATTTCCTTTACGTGTGTCGGAGAGTCGTCTCCGGAGGAGTCATCAGACGTATCTCGAGTTTCCAGAAGTTCTGTGTCTGTGGAAGCATTGATTTGCAGATCTCAATTATCTGCTCACTGTCAGACGATGAATCCATCATCGGATTTGCTCGGCGATGTATCAGAATCAACGAAAAGGTGAAGATCTTTTACATGCCATGGCATCCCGTCAACTAGTACTGTTTGTGGACTTACAATGTCCGTCACGTGACCCACTTGATACCTGGAGGTACACCGGCCATTGGGAGCTTTCACCCATACTCTGTTCCCAACTTTGTATATATTGTGACACATACAATGATCAGGTGGTAATGTTGTAGTAATTCCTTTCACTTTCAGTTGGTAACGGTGAATCATATTGCCAGGCACATTAGTCGATGATATATCATCCTTCGGATATTATGCCAGTATACTGCCTCCATTATCGAACACTGCTTTCTTGCTGCAATTCGCTTTATACTCTGATGGGATCTTTCCACTATACCATTTCCTGCAGGAACATAGGCGCAGTGAAAACAAAGTTGGACTCTCCAGTCCGCAATCCATTAATGTAAGGTAGTGTTGCCCACCGTAATGTGTAATGTCCATTCCTAAGCGGGTCCAAATTTAAGTCACACTTAGGTTGCCACGAGGCCAACGACTTGAGGCTGGGTCAACTAACTGGCATTCTTTACATTTTCTGACCACTGCCTTGACGGCCGCCATGGATGTCATAGGGTAGACTCATCTTACAAAATATAGCGTCCGCCTGATGCCAGGGTGACCACTCTGGCAATGTATGGCAAGTATCTGATCAGGAGAGGTTTCGTTCACCATGGTAGCGCATATCGGGCATATTGGTTCAGTTTCCTTCTTTATCATACCATTGTTGCGGTACTCTGGTGAGCTTATCCGCTCGATTTCACTCGACATTACTAATCTTATCGTGATCAATAAGTTATACTCTTGAATCAGCTTTTCAAGAGTACTCAAATGCCTCTGGATCAGCATCTCACTTGCCGCCTTAGTTCGTATTCTGGCTTTGCCAGTGAGCATGTTTGATACCCACTGGTGCACACACGCGGAGTCCGTGAAGAGGCGTAGCTTCGTTGCGCTCCACTGTAATGCTAAATTGACACCCTTCAGAATAGCAATCAATTCTGATAAATTGATATGTTGGGTGTCCTTCACAGTTCGCAGCCAACATGCGTCTTCTACAACGCTTCCGTCAACCTCCAACAAAACCCCTGTGGCGAGAGAACTTGCATCGACCCCTACCTCATAAGCATGTCCGCTTGTGCACCACTTACCGTCTGCAGGGTCATTCTGGCGTATTCTTTCCCTATGTCTTCAATCATGTTCTTAAAGAGAGCATCTGTCACTTCGTCGTCCCAACCAGACGTGATCAATACTGTCCTGCGTTTTACAAATGATGCCGCAACTCGAAGCCACCCACATACAGGAACGTGACCCACCAGTTTTTCACACCACAAGAAGACGTTACGTCGTATCAGGACCTCAGGAACTGATGGAATGCCATTTTCACATGTCCACTTAAGCGTGTTGTTATCTTCTGTGACGTGCAAACCCAGCACACGTGTGCCGTCCTGTAACCACTCCAGATCCTTACAGGTCAAACCAAACGCAGCCAAGTGCTCTTTCACGCGAGCTGCTGAAATCATGCTCTCATCAATATAAATATCATCGATATATGATGGTTGCCTGTCGAACTGACTTTCACTAATGCAGCGTCCACAATGGCCTTCATTATGGCTGGTGCAACATTCAACCCAAAATCCATTCAGGTCAAGCAATATCTTTGCCCCTTGAAGATTACAGTTTGAAAGGGCCAAAGTGACTTATGGATATGTACTTGCAAATAAGCCTGCCGTAGGTCAAGGATAGCGACTTCCGGTGATCGACCATTAGACCACTTCCATGATGTGACCCATATCTTTTGGCTTGGGTCGAATTCGGCACAGAAATTAGGTTCTTCTATTTTAATGGCGGCACAACAGACTATTCCACGCTTGGGAAACCGTACATCGCCACTCGCTGTTATTTGGATTCCGCACAACTTTTTAATGGCGTCAAACCCGAGCAACAAGTCGAAACCCAATAGCTCTCCATCCACTACCAAGACTTCGATCTTAAGGGGGTTTGTGCTGTCCACGTCAAGCTTGATACTTCCAACTCCGCAACATTTGAGAGTACGTCCACCTCCGTCTCCCGCCAGGATTGACAGGCTGACTTACTCACAAGTGTCTGTGAGCAGCCAGTGTCCACCAGAGCTACTCTCTTAATTCCGTCCACGTAAATACCCAAGACAGCGCCTCATTCATAACTCGCTTAAGGAAGAGACCGGTGCTGACGTCTTGTCCCCTTCCTCTTTTCCCAGACACGATGAAGCAATGTGACCTATCTCTTGACACCGGAAGCAACGCATTGTTGCACGTGACCTGCGTGGCTGGCGGGCATCTTCTTGTCGAACCGGGCAGTCCCTGGAAAAGTGATTCCACCGAGAGCATCGGTAGCATCGCATACCCTCCCGATGTTTAACATATGGAGGTTTATCAGCTCCACCTGGTAAAATGGTAGCTGCAACCATTTCCTCAGTTGCATTTAGATCTTTCATTATCGCTCAAGCTCGGTCCAACAGTTGGTTTGTATTCATGTCTTCCATCCTGGAAGACGCGTGCAGTAGTTGCTTGACGTGCGCTGGTAACCCTGCTATGAACGCACATGCTAGTCCTTGCTCGGATATCCCGCCAAAAAGACCTGCTAGCTTCTTCAAGTTGGCTAGAAACACGTCGACGGCGCAGTCAGCGTTCAACAAACTGCTCGTAAGCCAAGAAATGATCCGGCGCAAAGGCAATCTGCAAGGCTCATTTTATCTGCTCGACATCTGATTTTTGCTCCGAGTTTGACTGTTGGTAAACAGCAAATGCTCCGCCTGTCAACCTCAGAGGAAGAACATGTTCACCCTTTTTAATCCCACACAGGTCACAAACAAGTTCTGCTTTCTCAATCCATTCAGTAACTGCTTGTCCAGTCAATGACCCATCAAACTCGGGTATTAACTTGACATCAAATATCTTATCCGTCATACTGCCGAAATAGCTTGTAAGCGTTCTGAAAGCAAAGGAAGTATTTGTCACAGACTACTTCCACAACACAAAGAAAAATCACTAAGTACAGACTCGAATATTGAGGGCAGAAAGAAATGCTGAAAACTCGATTTGCCGGTACTATCTCAAATCTCAATGCATGTAACCAGTCAGAAAAATAACTCGCTCTCTTACAAACACCGTAGCCAAAAATGTCTGAATTTTCCGCTGTTGAATCAAGAATACCAACTGCTTTTATCGGCAGAACCTATTTTTTTTTCATTTGTCGACAGCTGGGATTGGATTTTCAGTAATTTGCATATCAAAATACTTTTATAGCAACTCCTGCGATGGACTTGTTTTTTAATTCAAATATTCCATTTTCAGCATGTTATGCGGAATACGTGCCCTTTTGTTTGGTAAGTAATTTTCTTTTTCGCCACTTTTTCCATCGTAGAATACATGCGACGTGCTGTCGCTTGGTTTAATGAGGTAAGTCGCTGTTTTCTTTGCTACATATAAATAGCATCTGATATGTAAGTGCCTATGAAGCAGAAGTGTATCATTGAATTACTCCGTATAGAAAAACATTGCTTCTACTGACACTTGCTGAACATTGACAGGAGTCAAACACTGAATGCGGGGTGGGGAGGTATGAGCAGCAGTGGTGACAGCAGTATACAGCCTTGGCCAAAATTATGGAGAACCAATGAAAAATCGAAATTATGATTCAAACGTATATTTAAAGGTTAAGAATAGTGGAGTAAACATTAATAACAACAATCAATATTTGGTATGTCCTCCTTTTGCCTTTATAACAGCTTTTATTCGTTTTTGCATATTATTGACTAAGTTGTTACAGGTGGTAGGATCTATTTTCTGCCAATCTTCATGAAGTTTGGCCTCTAATTCTTTTTTTTGATTAACATTTGTGCATTCTCACTCTTTTCCCTAAATGGGACCACAAAGTTTCAATGGGATTTAGGTCTGGGGATTGAGGGGGCCACTTCATCACTGTAATCCCTTTTTTCTCAAACCAACCGATTGAAACTTTTGATGTATGGCATGGAGCATTGTCTTGTTGGAAGATTACATCACTTGGAATATTATTATTAAATATTTTTAGTCAAAGAGGTTCAGTATACCTGGTCCAACATGTTAGTATAAATTGTGGAGTTCATTCTGCCCTCACATGTGTACAACATTCCAGTACCTGAAGAAGCCATGCAGCCCCAAACCATTACACTTCCTCCTCCAAATTTTACAGTTGGAACCACACAATCAGGATGAAATGCCTCTCCTTCCCTACGGCGAACATAAACCGCTCCAGGGGTGCCAAAAATCTGATGAAAAAAAAAAAAAAAAAATTTGTTACAATTTTTGAATAAATGTTATGGATGTGTATTCACATAAAAATTTCAATTATTACATCCAAAGTTTAGGAAATAGAAGCTGTTAACTTACCCCAAAGCTACTTTCGTCAGACCAAACAATTTTGCCCCAATCATCAGGTGTCCAATTTTCATGGTTTTTTGCAAATTCCAGTCGTTTTTTCTTGTTGGCCTGAGACAAGTATGGCTTCTTTCTGGCTTTGCATCCTTTTAACCCCACTTCTAATAACCTTCTTCTCACTGTTCAAGCTGATATGTTTTTGTTTGCATCCTCCCTAAGTTCAGCAAGCTCTGAAGAACTTTTCCTCCTATCTGCAAGGGATGCTCTTTTCAAAGATCTGTCTTCCCTGGCAGTTGTAGACTTTTTACGGCCTTGTCCTTTTCTCTTTTTGAAAGACTTTGTTTCCTTGTACCTTTTAATCGTTGTTCCTTGAACATTCCATCTTCCTGGCAATTTCTACTTGAGAATATCCTTCACCAGATAAAGCAACAATTTGTGCCCTTTTAATCTCTGAAAGCTGCTTCTTTGGAGGCATTTTCAATTAAATATACACTGATAGGAATCAAATATTACCTGAAAATTACGAAACAACCTTTAGTATGACAATAAATCATTTTGAATATTGGAATGAATTTAGTACGAAACTCAGCTAAAGCTCTTGAGAGAGGCTTTAAAGCAAAAAAAATGCTATAATCTACTGTTAAATATTTTACATTTGGTCTCAATTGTTCACTGTATGATTCTTAACCTTGAAATACGTAGGTTTAAACTATTATCTCAAATTTTTATAGGTGCTCCATAATTTGGGCCATGGCTGTATATGACAAACCACATTCTACGTAGCCCTACACAGCTAACATCCACAAAATAAAATGTACCTTAAAAATGTATAGCCACGGTGGTGATCATATAAAAAAAATAGCATTTTATCACTGAAAATTTGCTCTATTTACCCGTGTTATTGTACTTTCAGTATCTGTTCTAGCTTCCATGGCATTAAATAAGAAACGATACATTCCTTGTAATTTAAATCTACATATAAATACATGTTGCTGAAACAAGTAAGATGTAATTATATTGTTCGGCAAACTTGAACATTCAGGCCTGCAAAAAACTGTCAAGAGGACAGTTTTTCCATTGATGCCACTATTATTATTTTAACTACCTTCACTCCTTGACAGTTTATTTATTGTTTTAAAAAGCAATGATTATAATTGGTCTGAAACCTAAACGTGATGAAAGTGAATTTAAACATTTTTTGTTCTTGAGAATTTACAAACATTTCTGAGTAGTGAAGGTAGTTAAAATAATTGCAGTGTCAAGGGGAAAAATCTCCTTTTGATGCTTCACTTTTTCTTTTTTTGCACAAAGATCCAAGTTTGCCTATTTTCTTTCTTGCTAATATTTTTTTTTCTTATATTATTTCCCACTCAGTAACACCTTGCATCTTAGTGGCTTTATTGCCTTAAAATGAAATGGTTTTTAAAAAGAGAAATGCAATTTCCCATACTAGATGTCAGAATCATTTTTAATAGGGACTTATCTTTATTATATTTTGGTTGCTGCAATCTCCAGCTTTTCTTGGGGGTTGGTCACATTTGGTAACAATCTGTGAATGTTGAACAGAGCCCCTTGTTTGATCCCCAGCAATATGTTGTCCTCATTCCTTACCATCCAATGTTCTTCCTATAGTTCACAAAATTTACTATTTGAGTGCTCTCCACAACATGGCCTGTTGAATAAGATGTACTTGTAAAGATCATTTGTTTCCTTTGATTTCATAAGTTAGATCCCTGGGTTAGGTAGTACAGAAGAGAAATCAACAAGTACTGGATGTTCTGAAATTACCTAAGAAAGACATTTGATGTGAAAGGGTAGAAGAATGAGAATGTCATATCCCATTTTTGTTTCATTTTCTTGAAAGATTAAAAAATGCAATAAACACTTGGTGATACTACAGTAAATGAAATAACTATTAAAGAAGTCAAAGTTCATGAAAGCATTTAGTATCTAATAGTAACATCTTTAAGAAATTTTGATAAAAGCTAATGTCCATAATTCTTAAAATACAAAAGCCTAGAAGGTAGAAAAAGGTTGCAGAAAGTATGAAAAGATTGAATTGCATTCTTTTGAGAGGTTAGTGTATTAAAAAATAAAATAATTAAAATAAAAGTACAATGACTGTTGGATAAACAATTAATTTGGGGGAATTGGCTGGCCATCTGGATTTTCTCTAGTTAGTGATCATAGGCAAAAGCTGTGTGGTCTTGCTAACAGATAATTTTTATTTTTATTATTAATAAAAGTATTGGGAATTTTTTTTTTTTTTTTTTCCTCTTCCTTTTTTCTGATTTATTCCCTATGGCCCCAGAAAATACATCAGATTATTGTAATTCTCTAGAACATGAAAATAAAACTTCAGTGAAAGGATATGAAAAGCTATTTAAAGGGGGGTTGAATTGTTACAAACAAGGTTGTAAAGAGCTGTAGTTTCTTTAGTAAAGCGTTAAGTGTTTTATATTTGAGGCAATGTCTGAAGATGTGAAAGTTATAAGGAGAAAATTGAAAGAGGTAGAGAAGAATTAAAGGGTCTTAGCACAGGTTGCTAGGGAGAGTGTCAATATTGAATGTGATGAGGTTAGAATTAGCTGAGAACAGTGGGAAAATAAACTACTTAATAGGTAATATGCAAACATTGTGAGAATAGGTAGCCAGTGTGTCTGAAACTATGACTACTGAATTCCAACAATTCAATAATTTCATTCAGGAATATTTTCAATTAATGACTATTACTAATAAGATATGTTAGACTAGTCAGTCCATAGTAACATTGTCAGAGTGCAAGTAAATGTTATCATTAGGACATTTATCACCATGTATAGTGGCCACAGGTAATCTTAGAGGATTATTATTAAAAAATACAAACTGAATTACCTTACCATTTAAGATTATCAGTAGATCATACTGAAGAGTTATGGAAATATTATAATGCTTTTGGGCTGTTATGTTGTTGGAAAATAACAAGTTATTGGTGTTAATGTCTGTCTAATTGTTAGATAGGGTTAGTACTTTTGAGATATATCAAGTGGTAAAATTACCCATTCCATATCCTGGGGTAGAACAGAGGTTGGGAGTGATTGCTAAGTCTAAAATTGAAGCAGCCCTGAATTATGGCAAGAACAAAGTTTGTTATTAATGAATGAAGAGGCAAGAATGTGTAAAAATTGATGCATTAGGAACATGTACATCAGTGAGTTCAATTTACATGGTACATAATCACATGCTGTGTGTTCTCAAATTATTTAAAAGGGGATAAAGATGGTATTAAGAAAAATAGTCGGGTAGAAGTATTGACAGATACTGTTGCAACAAGCTATAAGTATATCTGGTGGAATCTGGGTATTTGCCACCCAGCGTGAGGTTGAATTGTTCAAAGTAATTTAAGGGTAAGTCCACTGAGACAAAGGTAATACTCCCGTTGTCTATGATGGAAATGCTTTTAGGATGCTCAACATTTGGAGTCCCCCATCTCTCTCCCACCATATCAGACTGAAGAAAAGTTAGACAAGAAGAAGTCATTTATGAAATTGAGACAAATATGAGCAATTGGCCAGAATTATAGAAACCAAAAGTAAAAGATAGCATTAAAGGAAATACTGGAGTGATTAAAGTCTGTGGAGAAAATTAATTTTGAGCAGTAGGATAAATACAATAGGAGAGACAAACTCTGTTTGGGAGGATAATTCTGAGACCATAATAAACTTGTCGGCTAGACTGGGAACATTTAGTTGTTATAGCAGTGATAATTTTAGCCCTATTGGTGGCTGAAAAGGCATAGGAAGATGGTAATCAATATTTTCCAAAACTCAGATTTTTTTTTTTTTTTCTATAACAATTTGGTAGGTGGATTTTTTTTTTTTTTTTTTTTTTTTTTTCTCCTTTGCTAAGTCTCTTGCTGGACTCTTAATTTTGTTTCTATATTGGAGTATTAGATTCAGTACCAGAGAAAATAGGTACACACTAGGCATTGTGAATAAACAAAGATGTTAGGAGGTTATTATTTGGTTTGCTGTACTGACCAGCATGTGACAATCTTGATTGCTATACTCACATCTTGGTCATTGTACTCTCCAGCCTTCTTCAGGTATCTTTGTCTTCAGATTTGGTAACCTTCTCGGAATTTCAAGCAAAACCTTTCAACTCCTGTGTGATAGATTGTTGTTCTGTTTTCTTGGTTTCAGGAATATCTCCTACCTGCTAATACTCACTCCTCAGTCTTTGTGTCACTTGTCCCCTTTTTATTTTTACCTTTTACTGAACCAGAGTATGTGACTTTACACTAGATCCAGATTGAACACACAACTGCCAGGGAATCAAATGTGTTTAAACAAACACTTTAATCTCCTAGACCATGTGACTTTTTGAACAATCTAGTGTTGATAGCAGACACAGAAAGAAAGCTACAAAAACTCCTACAGAAATTAGTGAAGGAAAGTGAGGTGAAAGGATTTAACATCAACTACAAGAAGACAAAATGCATGGTTGTTAGCAGAAAGATGATCCCAACGTGTAAATAGCAAATCAGAAATACCAAAATCAAACGTGCAGAAATTTAAATATCTAGAAAGTGTTTTAACAAAGGATTGAAATACAAAGATGTATTGGGATAGCCGAGGAAGCATTCCACAAGCTAAGAGGAATACGAAAAAAATTTTGCTGGAAACCAGGTAAAGAGTACTAAATTGTTATGTGGTATCTGTCCTTCTATATGGCAGCAAGAGTGGGACAATCTTTTCAAAGATGAAGAGGAGACTTGAAGCAACAGAAATGTCCTATGGGAAGATGCTGAGGATACCGTGGACTGAACATGTGAGCAACAATAAAATTTTGAAGTAAATGGAAAAAAAAAAAAAGGAAACTAATACTTAACATCAGAGACAGTTGAGTTTCCTGGAGCATATTATGAGGAAGGAGGGATTGGAAAATCAATGGTCACAGGACAGCTAGAGAGACAGAGGAAAACTGCATGTAACATACTTAGCTTGAGTAAATGGGGGCTTAGGAGAAATAACAAAGCTTATTAAGAATTATAAGGGACAGGAAGTTGTGGAGAGCCATGGTCACCTACATCCTGAGAAGACAGCACTTAAAGAAGTGTTGAAATGCTGGAGCCATAAACCTAATGTTTGTAATCAGGTGGTGGTAGGTGGGGGGCTGTATGAGTATCCTGACTCAGGTGGTATAGTTTTGTTTTTGTTTTTTTATTATTCAAAAAAATTCTGATAAAAATCTACGTATGGATACAAATATCAATCCAAATTAAATTCCATGTAAGAAAAATAGATTAAAATTTAACAAAATTTAATTAACCTTAAACTTTATTTATTTATTTATTTATTTTTTTTAAGAAAACATTTATTCTTTTTGGTTTTCAATGTTTTAGTAATGTAGTGAAAAATTTTCGAGATTAGAGTGTTTATTTAATAGTTTGTTTTGGTCTAGGAAAGCTATTTTTTAATCCAATTTTTGGATTGATTGCTGTAGTCTATTCTGTTATTTTGGTGGGGGTGCAGTTTTAATTTGTTTATTATTTTATTTATTTATTTGGGTTGATTATTTTTACTTGTTTTTGCTTATTTTTTTATTTCTGTTTATTCTCATGGTTATTTTAGCAGGAGCGGTTTGTTAATTTATTTATTTGGATTAATTTATTTTACTTGTTTTTTCTTATATTTTTTATTTTGTATATTTTTATTCGTTCTTTTTGGTTTTCAATTTTAAAGTAACGCAGCAAATTTTTTCTTATCATTTATATAGCAGTTATAGCTATTGTTTTTGTCCAATTTTTGGATTAATTGTTGTAGTCTTTTCTAACGGGAGTGGTTTGTTAATTTGTTTATTGTTTGCTTGGGTTAATTTATTTTACTTATTTTTTATTTTTTTGTTTATTTTATTTATTCTTTTCAGTTTTTGATTTTTAAGTAACATAGTAAAAATTTGTTTTCATGAGTGAGAGATGAGTTCAGATCATTTATTTAGTGGTTTATTTTGGTCTGGGAAGGTAATAATAGCTATTTTTTCATCCAAGCAAAGTTTGCAGGTTTTGGATTGATTGCTGTAGGCTGATAATTTTTCCATATTTTTCATGATATTTTTGGTGTGATTTGCATTTTGTTTTTAAATTCCTAGATATACTTAGAAAGCATTGTGCTGTTCACGTATTTACTATTTGTGAAAGATGTTTTGTGTGCATAGTTTCTTTGTTTCCAGAGCCCTTCAGTTACTCCTATGTATATTTTTTCTTCATTATCTGGTGATTTTACCATGGCTTGATATATTACATTGTTTTGTAGGCAATTACCATTTAAAGGACATTCATTCTTTATTCTGCAGTTACATGTGGGTTTAATTTGTTCGGGTGGTTTGTTGATAGTTTTCCTGTTGTGCTTTTTTATTATTTGTGTCATATTCTTGGTGCAACTGTAGCTGATTTTTACAGTGTTTTTGTTGAATATTTTGTGTAGAGTGCTTCATTCTGGGAAGTGTTTGTGTAAGAGTTTGAAGAAAATTTTTCCTACATTTGTTTTTACGTTTCTGCTGTATAGTGGATTGAGCCGTATGATATTTCTCTTCATGTCGGCTTTTTTGTGCTCTGTGGTAAGTATGTGAATGTTGCTGGGAATCCGCTATCTTTTAGGGCTGTTTTGTGGGCTTTCTTAGCTTCATTAAATATGGTTTAATTGGAAGAATTGTCGGAATGTCTGTGGTCAATCAGTTTTGGTATTTGTTTGATTATAGAAGGCGGGTGATTGGAAGATGTGTGTGTATATATATATATATAGTGGTTTATCATTGGGTTTTCTGTATGGTTTATATGTACCTTTTCTTAGGTTGAAGGTAACATCTAGAAAATCTACTTCGTTTAGGTTAGTTTTATATCAAAGTAGTAAATCTTAATAATATGAATCTAACTTGGGAAGTCAGTGATTGTATTGAAAAGGAGAAAAAAAAATTTTTTTTTTTTTTTTTTTTTTTTTGTTCAATTTCAAAAGGGTGTGTGTTATGTATATTTCTCATTTTTTTAAAGGTCCCTTATAAGTGTAATGAATTCTATCACTAAAAGAAAGAAGTAGATGCTTCTTTGGGAACCTGCTTTGAAAACTGTTCAGAAAGTATGCTTTAGAACAGGGTTTCCAAAACTCAAAGGTTCAGTCAGACTGTAAAGGAAATTTTTATTTCACTCCAAGCAAGACAATAAAGATGCTAAGACACAAAGAGTTATTGAAAGGAAATGAGAAAAAAAACACTATTAAGGAGAGCAAATAACAGGAATTAAAACAGAAGATAATGAATGACATTGCATTTAAATTTTTGAAGATCAAAAATGACTGGAAGATAAGAAAACAGAAGTGTTTTACAAGTAAGAAGTGTGAGAGAATAAAGTCTAGGTATCATAGCAAAGAACTCATCCAAATAATTGCCAAGAGTGTTTATAGAAAAGGCACAGGAAAGCTATGTTACGGCGTTGGAAAGATGACTGGTCAGGATCAGTAGCATTGCAGGTTCTTGGGATTTTATCAAGAATCTCTAAATATATAGAAGCATCATACCAGATGTTGCAACAATATTTAGTGCATGCTAAACTTATAAATGTGTAAGATAGATTCTGGCTAGAAAAATTGTCCAGCATGACACAGTGAACCAACTTTATTAGCTGCAAACTTAGCTGTTGATTCAATACAATCTTTCCACTTAATGTCAATGGAAAAAATTCTGCCAAACTCATGTTATATCATTTAGCTTTTACACAATTAGTAATGAACTAAAATAATTAGTAACTATAGCCTTTTTTTAAAAAAAAACAAAAAACTTTTATTTGAAATGACTTGCATTTATTCAAATCCTAATTTATGTTACAGGTCTGTTTACAATAATTGTTTTTTGATGATTGTGTGTGTTGAATGATATTGTTTCTCTGCCACCATATTTGACATTCTAAAGTCACATTGAACATTCAGTTGGATTATCAGTCATAGAGCTTCAACTAGTGTCTTCCATTAAGTGAGTTGTTGGGCTTATCAAGCTCAGTTATCCTAATTTTAAATTCACACTCCTGCTACCATACTAAAAATAAAGATTAACATGTTTACTATGTCATCCACTCATCAAATACTGTTTGAGTCTAGGTAAAGGCAAGGATTTGTAAATATTTATTAGGCTTAACCTAGTATGGCATAAAGTTTCACATTAGTGTAGCAATTATCGAGAATTGAACTCTCTAGCGATGACTACATATTTGTTCTCAGGAACTTGAGGCTAAGATTTGGAAGCAGGTGTACATTTCACAATTTGAGTACAGTTTGCTGCATGACATTTAACTATGTTAAATATCTACAATTTATTTTTTTTTTTTTTTTTTTTTTTTTTTTTTTTTTTAATAAATTTTAGAAATTGCTATTTAAAATGGGCTAATTCATGGTGTCAAAAAAATGGAAAGCTTTGAAGAAATGTCTTAAACATTAATTATTTTATCTCCAATATTTTATTTCATCTCAAATTTTAGAAAATGTTTTCTGAAGTCTGAAAGTTTAACATTTTAACTGAAATGTCCGTTGGATACACATTTTTGCTGCTGACATTTGGTAAAAGTCCAAACTAAGTTACTAATATTTAAAAAAGTAAAAAAAAGAATACTACTTGATTCTATTCAGCTTTTTCTTTCTTTACAGACACAACTCAAAAGATGTTTCAGTGAAATAGATGAGATTACTTTTTTTATATGTAATTTAAAAAAAAAAAACAATTTAGAAGGCAATTACACTGTCATTTCAACAGCATTAGAATACTTAAAAAGAATTGTTTTTATAATTGAAATTGAAGTAAACTTTTATAGTCAAGGACGTGCAGCTGCATGCAAGAAAAATTTCATGGTCATACATGAATTTTGAAAGTTTCAGATAAAGAAATACCATATATACTAGAGTATAGTGAGTTTTTCTGATCAGCTTTTTCACACAAAAACAAATAGGTCACATTGTGTACATTTTTTTTTAAAGAGGTTAAAAATCGTGCATTTTTTGAGGACCAGTTTGGAGGGATTAAAATTTCGGAGTCACACTGTACATGTTGACTTATGCATGAGTGTATCTGGTAAGATGGTAATTATTTTTAATACATTTTAAAAGATTTTATTGCATTGCATTTTTTTTCTCCCTGTGTTTGGTTTCACAGCCACTGAATTTATAGGGGATATTATTCTGTGATTTGGATTTAAGGTGAAATTAATTGGATGACAGAAAAATATGTTTGTTCTTTTTAATGTAATTCCAGTCAGAATATGTTTAGCCTTTTTATATTTGGTTATTTTAATGTAAAATGTTTGTTACAAACAAGTTTTGAAATGTCATTCTGTTTCAAAAAGTGGCATATACGAATGGCATTGCCATTATAAAGAGCTTGAAAATATACTGGTAGCTTACGTCAGTGTTGTAAAATGTTTTCTCTTGACATCAAACTATATTGTTCTTTGCCAAAGAATATTTAGATATTTAGCTGATAAAGATATCCTTCTTTGAAAATCTTAGCTGATTTTGATATCAAAATTTTTTTCTTTTTTCCTTTCTTCAATCAAAGCTTTCATGAAATAAAAATTATTACCAATGGAATTTTAAGTGTTTGATATTCTTTAATTTATATATATATATATATATATATATATATATATATATATATAAGTTCAGTATAATCTATTCAAACAATAGTTTTCATCTTGATTATTGTGGATATAACATTTTGTTTAAATACCCTCTGACCATCTTCAGATATGTTGTTTTTCCTGATGGAGGATATCAGATGATTTTGTTTTTGTGATGACATTTCTTGTTCATTCCTGGACCAGTGTATATAGTTTATTACCTGATTCATGGATAGAACTCTTGTCTATATTTGCTAAACAACTGATGTCCAAAAGGACATCAGTTGTGTATTTTTGAAATCCTTAAATCCAATGTCAGAGTTTTGACATTTGTTCATGGTATGTTTGTACCACATTTGGTTAAATGTGTTGCTATCAGTCACTATCAATAACAACATCTACAATAATCAAGGTGGGAATAATAGTTTGAATAAATTAAAATATATGAACTATTTTTCATTGCAAAAATGAAATACAAAATTTGGTTCAGTGGTTGGAAATTGCTCTTGGGCTTAGGTCAAAGTTGATGTCTCTTGCTTGAAACTAAAAGACGAAGAAGAAAACTTTTGTTTTCGAAACTTTAGTAAAAATTTCTGCTATACAGTCAATCAACTTTTTATAAGATTTCTAGTTCCCTTGTGGGAGAAATGATTCTGTATGTTTATTTTTAAAAATCCATATTCTTTTGCCTAATCTTTTCTCACTATTGGATGAAATAAAAGTACAAATTTATGTAAGTAAAAATTACAGACAAAAAGGATGTTTTCTATTCATTACAAGATATGAAATATTAGATTTTAAATGAAAAAAGACTTTTCCTCAAAAAATAAATATAAAAATATAACTTTATATTTTTATTAATGAATAAATAATTTTATTTTTCAAATTGGATAACTTGTAAAATAGTTTATTCTATCACTTTAAAAAATATTTTTTGATTATGAACAATGAAATTTTTTATGTTAGAGTATATTTGTCACATACTATAGTTAAATTGACCTTGTTGGAACTAATTGTTTAAATAAATTGGCATAACTAATATGTAAGAAAGTTTACTGTCATCATCTACTTGGGACTGCTGGAAATTTCTCTGCTTGACCCATTTCTCAAAATCTGATCAAACATCAGTTTTTTTTTTTTTTTTTTTTTTTTTTTTTTTTTTTTTTTTAATTCATTATTGGATCAATCAAGAACATTTTTTTATCACCCCTCCTACAGTGAAAATCATTTACAACCATTTGAGGTTTTCTTTTTTGTTTTTTTTTGTTTTTTGTTTTGTTGTGAAGAGCCTGAAATTGAAATCATTTGTGAATCAGTTTCTACATTGAAATATGCATAATAGTATCCCAAATGATCAACTTAATCAATAAATCCTTCATATTTGTTTCTCTTGTATTTTTTTAGGGCTGCTGGGGGTGAACTTGTTGATGCAACTAATGAAGTAAAGAAGTCATTGGAAGATGAACTAATCAAAGTAAGCAGGGCACATAACGCTGAGGGAAATGACATGACTAAGTTTCCTTCCTTCACTTGGACTGGTAAGTAAAATAAAATAAGAACATAATATACCTCTGTGTAGATTTAAAAAAAAAAAGTGTGTGTAATAATTATCTATTAGAAAATGTGGTCTGAAAAATCATTACTGAGAATGCAGGGCTGATTTCTAGGTTAACACTATATCTACAATCTGATAATGAGCACTCTTTCCCATAAATATAGCAGATTAAACAAGTGTGTGTATGTATATATATATATATATATCCTTAATAGAAATGAGAAATTAAGTTGCAGTTGTATGGGAAAAATACTTAACAATTTAAAGCTCTTGGCGATATAGGATAAATTAATTAAAAAAGTAGTGAAATGATACTTTTTTTCATTGCTTTTATTTTTTATTTTACCTGTTTAACATCAAAATATTTACTTGCATTGGATGAGAAGTTTTTTTTAATTATTCTGAATTTAAGATTTATTGAATTATATATCAAAGGCTAAAAAGAAAACCAAAAACTAATATATACTTACTATCCTGAATAACTAATATCCTGAATATATAAGAAATAAGCAAGACCATATCCCCAAAACACTCTGTTACTGCAGAAAGTTGTAAACAACATAGCTGCTCAATGAACTGTGGTGGCTGATTTTTAAAAAAATCAGACAACGAAGTGCCAGGTTGGACTGTATGTTCATTATTTGAGTATTTTTGTTTTTTGTTTTTATACTTGCGACCCACCGAATGTGCTATGCAACACGTGTAGCCCTCATAAAAAAAAAAAAAAAGTTTGACTGTCATTACTATATTGTTACTTCAATGTACCAGAAACCCACTTTTACCAGGCTAGATATCCATTGGGACTCATTGTGTCCTAAGCAACACAAAATCAATTTTATTAAGGCACCCATGTTTGTGGAAGGTCTCAAGTGTATGCATTGTTTTCAAGAATGCTGGTGATCACTCATCCCTGTCTCAGTAACGACCCATCAATCTCCTTGGTGTCAATAGCAAACTCTGAAGTGATAATCAACAAGAAGATTGTGGATAACCTCAACAAGGACAACCACTTGAGTGACTAACAATACAGATTTAAATCTGGTCAGTCCACTGCTGATATGTTAACTGTTACTACTCACCAAACCAGTGTGACATTAGACAATACATCACAATGATGATTGCATTAGATATATTGAATGCCTTTAATAAGGCATGGCATAAGGAGTTGCTGCAAAATTTCTTCAGCTATGGAATCACTGGAAGAGTCTTTCTAAAAGGTAGGTATCACAATGAACAGGTTTTCTCTCAAGGGGACTTGCTTTAAATGCCTTTTGGGACTTTTCACCTTAGTCCTCAAGTAGAACTCTTATATACGATCCCTCACTAAGGATGCTAAAGAAAAAAAAAAAAGGGTTGCTTCCTTGTACTGCTCCAGAAAGTACTTGCCTCTTCCTGCTATGCTGTACCTTTTACAAGAGCCAGATCAGGCTGAAAATGGCATACTGCTGCCATATAAGAGCTATTTGGTCTTCACTTTGCAGTCTTGATAGATCTAGAAGCATCTATGCAGCCTTGTGGGTAATGAATTATTTTCCACTTTACAATCCCTTCCCACAAACAATGTTGCATGCTTCTCTTTACTCTATCACAATTTCCATGAAAATTTTTCAGACTAGCTACGTTCCATAGTTCTACCAGTTCTAACCTTCACGGCTAGGGATTGCCATACTATGTAGACAGTAGCGAAACACCCTCATTCCCTTAATATCCCATTAGTGAGAAGTAAGTTCCACAGCTTCTTTCCCAAGAATTACTCCTTTGTGGAATCAACTCTCAAGATGATGCCTTCCCAACCGCTACAATCTTAATGGTTAGCTCTAGACTTGAACAGGTTATCTTTCCTACATATTTTCATAAATTGCATCTCTTACCAGTCAAACAATGTGACAAACTCCTTCCTTGAGTGGCTCTTGGGCCTTGTATAAAAAGTAAAAAAAAAAAAAATCATGCCATATGTTCTAAGATAGATCAGTTCTGAATTAGAATTTATTAATGTCTTTTGTGATAATTGCCATCTTTTGGATGTGATGCAATCTAGTATTTGTGCTAAGATTGCACAATTCCCAAAACCAACTGTGTTAGGTCCCAATAAATATGCTGTTTACTTAAGATTTCCATGGATTGGTGAAATTTGTATAAGTGTTCCAATATGTCCGTGTCTGCAATCTCTGAACATCTTAATAATCAGCAATGGACTTCATCAACCACAAGGTTATCCCTTGTGTGTTGAGCTGGTCCCATTCCAATTTTCACTTTCATCAAATCTAAACAGCTTCCTTTTATATAAACTAAAGAATGTTTGGTTTTAATGTGATTAGCAAGTGTGTGATAAAAATATAGTTTGAAAGTATGTTATACTTATGGGTAAAAGTGCTAGATAGAATAGAACATGTATAAGTATAAAAGTGGACACTGGGATCAGATAGTCTATTTCATACTTGAAAGCAATTAGTCTGTCTATATTTCTGAGATGAGGTATTATGTACATTATTTAGACTATTGTCCTCATCTTTGTCGCCAAATTTATTACGGCGTTTCAGCTGTTGTATGCGCTGGCCTTCTTCAGGTGGTTGAAATGTTGAACTGGACCCTTTATTTCGCTGGGGTAGACTGTTCTAGTTCCACGTGCCATGTTTGATGGATGTCAGTTTCCCTCTGAAAGTTCTCCACTGTCTTAACCGGGTATTGAACTCACACTCTTTGGGTCTTGTCACTGGATCTAACCAACGCCTTTATCCACTGTGCCATGTGTCCTTAACTGATAACAGACATCCATCAAACATGGAACTAGAACAGTCTACCCCAGTGAGTGAAATAAAGGGTTCAGTTCGACATTCCAACCACCTGAAGGCTGGAGCGTACAACGGCCGAAACGTTTTAATAAATATGGCAACAAAGATAAGGACAATAATGTAAATAATTGAAAGCAATTAATTGCTTCTTTTTTTTTTCTTTTTTTAAACATCCTTTGCCACATTTTTACATGTCTGAAGATCATGTCATAGAATATTTGTTTTGTGGGAACATTTTTAAGCTTAAACCCCTTCTTTTTTTTTTTTTTTTTTTTTTTTTTTTTTTTTTTAGGACAACTTGTCATGCTTTTGTCGTTTTGGAAACTTAAGAAAATATAAAGCTGAAAGTTAATACTCCCCTATAATTTGTTAAGCAAATAAAATAGTTTGGGCTTCATTTTACCTTTGTTCCAAATAGTTTGGAATGAACCCTTAATGATTTTTTTCAGATGGTCTACAAAATTTTTAAAAGAACAAAAATACTAAACAAAGAACATTAAAATAAGGATTCCACTAGATTATTCTAATTTTAAATACATCAAGTCAAAAGAGTGAAAATGCATCACAATTTGTCTGTGTGAAGCAGTTGTATTGATACACTAAAATTAGGCAAAAATCACATTAAGGATATTTTTAAAGAAATATTTATTTCCTTTTAAAAATATGTATCAAAATACTACATTGTATCAAATTATGAGGTTGATTATTGGGAGAAAAAAAGCATATTTTACAACTTATGGTCATATCACATTGAAACACCAGTTCCCATATGATCACCAAAGTTAAGCAACATCAAATCTGACTGGTATCTAGATAGGTAACCACTTGGTAATACCAGGACAGTGGTATAATGGTTTAAAATTAATTGGAAAGTAAGACTTGTATTGCTAAATCATTATCTCCAAAAGAAAAAAAAATTACAATCTAAAATATTTTCTAGCTTAAATAACCTGCAAAAGTTTGATAAGCTATAGAAAATGAATCGATCTACATACAGCTTAGGGTTTGGATGTGTTGTGATTAATGGTAGTCTGAAAATATGACCATGAATACCATACAAGTCAAATAAAGATGATATTGTTTACTGAAATGTTATTCGTACCCTTAGAGAAATAAGTACGTTTTTCCCCAATTTAGTCAACTTGGTTTGCTGCAAGTTAAATCATTTGTTTTATTTTCAAATATAGAAACTCAGAATTGAACAATTCAACAGGGTTGCTTCAGTACCAGGATAAATTAATAAGGACTGAGCATAAGGATTTTCTATATAAAAATATCTGTAATTAAGAGCATTTACAGTATGCAATGAATAAATTGTTGTCTAAATGACACAGTAATGAAAACAATGCTGACAACTCATTTTAACAGATATATTTACCAAAGTTACACAGAAAATACCTTGAAATAAAGAGTAAATTCATTCAATAAATCATTGGCTTCAACTACAGTCTCCAGACGACTTCAGAATCTCCTGCAACACTTCTGGATGGTTTTCTTATATAAGTTAGTGAATGCTGCCATAAGCCTTGCCTTCAGTTCATTTTTGGTATTACAAGGAGTTTTGATGATCTCTTGCTGAACTGCACCCAACACATAATAATCAAGGGGGTTGCAGTCTGGGGAGTTAGGTAGCCAGATGTAAGGAGTGATGTGGTCACAAAAATTGTCTGACAGCAATGATTAAGTTCTCATGCTTGTGTCGCATAGTGCAGACATAAGGTCTTCCAAAAGCCACCCTCTTGACCCAGGGCAGCACTACTTACTCAAGGCACTTGGTGTAGGCCTCCATGTTGAGTCTGAGCCCTTCACCAACAAATTTGGTAGTTCTTATCAGAATGACCACAGTGACTTCTGAGCTGCTGTACCTTCATAATCATCATTAGACTCATTCATCTCTTTCTGAATCTTCTGCACTGTCTTCAAATTGACACCCAAACACTCTGAAAAGTTTGTATTGGAACTTCTGGTATTAATGTCAAGTAGTACATGATGCTGTTTCCAAATTTTTGGCTGAGTAAGTTGCATCATGGTGCTCTTTTTCTCAAAGACAGTGTCCAACTGACCCTACTATAAGGTGCAGTTGACAAAATCAAAAACGCATGCATGAAAATAAAAATATAAAATGGTGACAGTTTACTCATCGCACCCTTTATTAAAATTAACTATGCTATATTTGATGGCATATAAGAATCATCCTCCTCTCCACTTCCTCCCCTAATAGTTAAATAAATAAAAAAAACTGCATTTTATTTGCAAAGTCAAGGTTCTTGCTGTTGTTGTTTTAAATTGCATGATGATCCATATCAAACTCAACTTGTCAATTTCTCCTCGTTGCTTCAGTGTGGTTGATTGATGATCCTCATTGAGTGTTTTTTACATAACTGGTGAAAAGAGGATATTTTGTGTTAAAAGTAACATGAGGAACTAAGGAGTCGCTTTTGTCTTTTTTGTTTTAAAAACATAAAAATGGGGGTCTTATATGCTATCAAGTACAGTAATACTAGAACCACTCAAATTGGCCTGGTATAAGACTACAATTTTAGGGTACTCAATGTGAATTAAACTCTCTACCACTCTGGCTTAAGAGACTACCATATCAGCCATATCTGAGGGTTGCTGGTAAAGGGGTTGAGTCAAGGACATCCAGCTTGTACATCAGCATTGTGTGTTATTTCTATTTCTCTTTTCAATTTTATAAATTTTCTTAATTTAAAAGTTAAAAAAAAACACACACACACACACTCGTGTTAGTAACATTTCTATACTGTTGACTTTTTTGTTGTTGTTTTTCTAGATCCTACCCTGGAGCCTGTCAGTGTGAAATCAGAAGGTGGGTCTGTTGCAGCACAGGCAGCAGCTGCTACTGCTGAAGATGCAGAAGATGACATTTCAAACATCCCTTACTTTGAACTCTGATTAGCTCTTAATTACTAGATATCCTTGTCCATTTTAAACCTGGATGCCTAACTGCATCTTTCTTGTACAAGGCTTACAGTGAAATTATCCAGGAAAACTCAAATTTATATCTTTTTTCAGATATGTAAATATAAACTGAGAATAAAAAATGTTAGTTTAAAATGTTTTTTTTTCTTTAACCATTTTTTTTGGGGGGGGGGATGTTTATTTTTGTTTTATATTTATAGTAATTTCCTGAGACTTTCAATAAGCATTTTTTTTATTATTATTATCCAATTTATTGTTTACAAAGTAAAATACAATCAAGATTAGTATGGCACAAGGCCAACTGGTCAAAATTGCAGGGTGAGTATCTTGCTTTGAAAATCAGCTTTCAAATCCTCAGCTTGAATACCTCTTACATAATGGTAAAACATTAGCTAGATGAAGGCATCCTTGCCACTAATGTTTTACCATTATGTGAGAGGCATTTCTGCTACACCCTGTATATGGAACAGACAATAAATAAGAGCTAGAAGAATATATTTTTCTTCTGTAAATCTTTCAACTAAATAAAGCATCAAGGCATTAGTTGGGTTTTAAGAAACTTTTTGCCTAAAAGGATAATTACATTTTTAAAATTCAATGATGATCTCTAAATTTAAAAATAAATTGTTAATCAATTTTTAACATTTCAGTGAATAAACATGTCAGATTTAATTAAAAAATGATCCAGCAGTCTAAATATTTTGAAATCAAAAAATGTTCTATTATTGAAGTCAAATGTATTCCATAGTATGTAGGTTTGTTTATGTCTAGAAAGAATATGGAATTTTCATTTGACTAAGAACAATGTAACTTGTATCTGCATTGTTGCTGTTATCAATTGGATTATTGTTGCTAGAATTCCTGCTGTTTGTCATTGTTCTTCAGCACAATTGTTTAAGTGATAGTTTTAGACAACCAACAGATACAACACAATTAAACACTTGTTCTTTACTCATTGCTCAACACAATCAATTTCAATATAAACTAAACTTATAAAAAGGATATATAATGTACTAATTGTATTTTGAACCTACTAAACCTCGACTGTATTCCCACTGGTTATAATAGTCATCTTAGTGAACACTCTTCACCAGTTATGAAGTGGTCCCATTGTGTTCTTTCAATTAACTTTAATAACTGCGACTCATCTCTATCAGGAAGAGATTGTATTTGCTCACTTCATTTGACACCTGTCCATTCAATACCTTTTGGGGATTGACAGTGAAGAGATATGAAACAAAAAAAACAATAGAGTGCACTAGGAATAGTTTCCCCCAACACTGCAAATTGCTACAAAACCTTAACCTAAATACTAGTTACATTTCTTGGTTCCGCAAGGTCTAACTTTCACAGCTAGGACCCATTATGCCACTTACATTGTAGCAAACTACTCGCATTTCCCTCCGTATTCCATTAGTGAGAAGTAAGTTCCACTCAAACAGCTTCTTCCTGCAAACCACTGCTCTGTGGAACACTCCAAAGAGGACGTTTCCCTGATCACTGCAATCTTAACCTATTCATGTCTAGAGTTAAGCATTATCTTCCTCACCTATCTTCATAAACTACCCATTAATGTAGCCCATTAATCTACCTCGAGTAACCTCCAGGCCTTGAACAGGGTGAACGTTACTGTTAAAAAAAAAAAAGTTCTTAAATACCCTCATCATATCAAGACTTTTGTATGGATGTCTGATGTATTAAACTCGCATAAAAATATCTAAACTGTCAGCTCTATACAACTGCTTTCTCAAAGTGGCTTTGAGCAAATGAAGTCTGTAGGCCTTAGCGAAGACCACTCTTTGAATTTTGTGGATTTGTGCTACAGAATCACAAAGAACAGTGCCAAATAACAGAAACCACATGACTTGAGGACTTACTACAACTAAAATAGATAGCACTTGTCACTCAAAAAGAAAATAATCAAGATGTTAATTTTTCATGCTACAGTGTAACCCGGATATAAGAGAGATTTTCTCTGGTCCCAAATTAGAGCCATACTTACCTAAAAAAAATAGACAAAACCTGGATATAAGAGATTTCTTCTCCGGTTCCGACAACTCTCTTATATCCGGGTTGCACTGTATTTCAAACAAAAGTTTAGGAAGGAAGTTGTGTTCCTGTGGAACTTTCTTTCAGCTTCTTGTTTTCCTCTCAACCACAATCTCCAAAAATTTAAATGTAATATCAATTATCAGCTTCTGTCTCTTTAAATCCAATTCTTTTTAGTGTCTCTTTTCCTCAGTAAAGTTTTTTTCACTCTCTGAAATCTTTATCACTGTGCTTGGAGTTGAATGATTTTTAAAATAAATGAAGAACAAGAAAATTCACATGTTAATTAAGTACCATCTTCTACTTGGCAAAATCCTCCTATAGTCATTTTTTTCATCTTGTCCTTATAACATTCTCCATAATAATAATAATAATAATATAAATATATATAGCAATGAGTATCCATATACAGTGGCTGAGTGGTAAAGAAGTATTTGAACATCTGCAAAATATTTATTTTGTATGTACTTCAGTATAGCTGATTCTAACCTTTTGGGAGAGTGACTCATTGCATCTTGGGCTAACATTTTTAGTGGCTTTACTGCCTTACATGGGGTGAGACGATTTAAAAAAAATAATCCAATGTTTAGATTTACTTTAAAATTGATACAAAATTTACAATTACTAAGAAAAAATTTACATGTTGTCAAAAGTAATCTGTTATAATAAAAAAGATGATTCTCTATCTATCGTATACTGTGTTTGATGTTGCATTCACATATGACTTACTTGTGCTTATGTTATTTAATTTACGCACACACACAATTTGACAGAGTTTGAAATAAGGCACTAAAATAATATCTTTCCCTGCCATTCAATCTAGACAAACCCTACTCTGAACTGAGCAATAAATTCGTAAAGTCAGATGTGTCAATTTTTTAAATGCTAAAACAAATCCAGTTTATTGAACTTTTCAGAAATTATTTGGTGATAAATACAATTATTTTTAGTCTTTATTTTTTAATTTTGTAAACGTACATCAACAATTTGAATGAAATTGAAATGGACATCTGTATTTTGAAGCTTATTTTCTCTTTCTGTCTGGCAACAACCACTGGATAATGGGAAAAGCGTAAGTTGTGATGTATGGCTATTTGAAGTTGGTTTTATCACTCCTGTATTTTAACTTAATATATTTTCTAATAAATAGCGTTTGAAATGGACAAACAATTTAGATTTGAAATTTGATTGTTTTTCTGTCAATGAAGTGACAAGTACCAAACTTGTGTAGAACGAAAATAATGTATTGTGGACACATCATTTTCATATTTTAGCTCTGCATTAGTCATCTTATTAGGTTGGTGCAAAAATTAATGACGTTTTTTGACGTATTTTTAATGTCAAAAAACGACTTTATTTTTGCACCAACCTAATAGATTTCTGGCATCTGCCTCCCATAATAACTGCACCACACCATGCACTACACCCCCCCCCCACTGAGTCAGAAGAGTAAGGGGGGACAAAAGAAACCAATTAGGAATTACAAGTACTTTAAAAATATGGGGGTAACAAATCACCCCATATGACTAACACAGGATTAATATTTATTTGCCTAACCCTGGTATACAATTATTACTTTGATAGGTTTTTTTTTTTTCTAACTTTTCACAAACACTTCATAGTATCTTTTTTTTTTTTCAAATTTTGCCCACTCTTTTATACAAGTGATTTTCAAATAATCACTGTGTCATCTGATGACTTCAATATTTCAAGCTTCACCATAAAGTTTAAATTCTATTCAAATCCAATAATGCCATTGAAAAACTTCTATATTGTTCTGAATAAACCGTTTATGTGTTACTTAAGCTGTATGCTTTGTCATTAACTTGTTTAAAGATCCAAGCTTGAATTGTTGTACCAAAAAGAAAAAAAAAAAGCTTCCCAAATGCATTGCAAATAAAGAATAAGAGTTTGTGCTGTATCTGTTAGTTGTTGTTCTGTGTTCCTGTATTGTTAAAAGAAAAACACAAAGCTATGATATTTCCACTTTGTTTTACTGTAAGGATAGTGATGTTTCTTTAAACATATGCATCTCTATTTTCTCTCCATACCTGGTTTGTAGCCTAAAAGATCAATTTTTATTTCATTTAACCAGAAAACCTGAAAATGGTTAAGCTTCTCTAATTGCACATGTATTAATGTTATCCAAGAATCCAGAGGCCTTTTGTTCTACAAAACTGTTTTTCATTGTGTATAACATTTTAAACCATTTCAGTACAGTACATTACTAATAGATTTTTTAGTCATGGAAGATTGACGGAGTGAAAGTTTGGCCTTGTAAAAATATTCAACTCATCTGAAAAGTAAAAGACAGGTAAATTGTAAATAGAAAAATTTTACAATTAAGAAATTGTTGAGATGATTCTTACAAATATTGATGTAACCTCTGCTTCTACTCTAACAATTTCTTGCACTTCCCACCTGTGAAACTCCCTTCCAGTTTCTTGCTTCCCTGATAACTACAATCATCAAAAATTTAAATGCAATGCTAAATGCCATCTTCTGTCTTCTTGAAACCTGTTCCTTTTTTGTCCTTTCCACAATCCTTCTCATTCTCAGTCTTCTCACTCCCTGTAACCCCCCTGCAGTTTAGTGGCACTGTCACCTTGCTTCGGAGGAAAAAAAAAAATTTTTTTTTTTTTTTTAGTTCACTTGTGAAAATTTTTCATATGGCATGAAATAGACTCAACACAGGAAGATTTCTTGATGACCTCTCTTACTACTTCAATTTGGACCTTACTCAAATTCACGACTTGATACATTATTTTTTATTTTTACGTGACACATGGACCTAGCATTACATGCAAGAAGACACATGAATATTTAACAGAAAAATGCTTAACTCTATTTGAATGCATGTTACATGATGAATAGCAGATTTCTAATAACTTAATACATGCTTGACAATTGAAACTTTTCAAATTAATAATTTTATTTACATGCAAACTATTGTCCTGATCTCTGCTGTTTTCACAATGTTTCAGACACTGTACCCTTTGACCTTCATATATCAATTTGGGTAACCTACAAGGAATTTTAAACTATACCCTTTATTTAATCTACAATTAGATTGTTCTCATTCCAATGCCTGTATCAGGGGATATCTCATCTAGTCCTTATTTAAGTAGTGCCCAGTTATTGTTCACCCTGGTTCCACAGAACATCAGAGTCTGGGGGTGGAATCAAAGGTTTAGCAGGAGGTTCAGAAAATTTTGTCCATCTGTCTTCCTTACATCAAGGGCTTATCAGATAGATATTTAACATCTTGGCAATGACCCTGTAGTTTGGACATTTATTCTTCTTCAATGTGCTGTGTCCGTTAAGGTCATAAGTGATCATGGCTATTCACAATTTCCTTCTCCCCTGTGGCCCTTTCTCCCCTTACTAAATTTAGTTTTTTTTCCCTTTAATTGGCCTGTCTACTTCCTCCATCCATTCACACAAGCTCATAAGGTAAGTAGCTTGCTGCCTTCCTTTATCACTCTTGCCCTCAATATGCCCTGTGAGAGTTAAGTTTTCCAAGTCCTCCTTCCTCATTATGCATCCAAGGGATTTCAGTTGTGTCTTCTTGATTCTGTGTAGAAGTGTTTTTTCTGTTGCCATTTCCTCTAAGACTTCCTGGTTGCTTGCTTGCTCTGTCCATGCAATTTTCAGTATCCTTCTATAAAACCAGAATTCTATTGCCTCCAATTTTCTCCTCATTCATGGGGAGACTGTCCAACATTCACTGCCATATAAGAGGTGGATATCACAGCAATCCAACAATCTTTTCTATTTCTCAGCTCTTTGCCTAGTTTTTTGGAATGCTTCTTTCAGCGATTCTAATGTATGTTCAGATTTCAGTGTTATGTAGGGGACCGTCAAGTGAAGATGTAAAGAACACACGTGTGTTAAAATTTCCTGCTAGCCGGTCCAGCTACATGAGAATGTTGGACTTTAATTAAGTCCAAAGAAAAACAAGACCGATAATTATATATAAACAAATACACTGCGTGCCAAATTATTATCGAGGTAACTTTTTTCTAATATTTCAAAAACCATATAATCAATTCACACAAAATTTTCACACAATGTTGGCAACACTGACCTGCGCAATCACTGAAATTTTCGTACTGATCTGCGCAATGTAAACAAACTGGCACCATATTTGTTATCAGCACGGTGATTTGAGCATGCCAAATTATTAGAATGGTTTAGTAAAATTCCCAGAATTGAGCAAACAAAATGTTTATTAATGTTGCACGTGAATGTTTATAATCAAAAGAAGCTAATAAATAAGATAATCAAACAAATAATAACAGATACAAACAAAGGCACAGTTTTAAACAAATTAATAGGGAATGTGCTTTCCCTGTTTTGAAATTACTTGAAGAAGTTGACGATCCATAGAATTTGTTAATTGTAGGATGTCATCTGCTGTAATGCCGCGAGATATGTCAAGAATTGCTTCCCACAACTTAGCGTTGGTCCTAAATTGTCGTCTGTTGGCATACAGTCTTCGCTTCATGATGCTCCAAAGGTTTTCGATTGGGTTAAAATCTGGAGAATTTGCTGGCCACTTCATTTTTCGAGGTCCATTGAAGCCTAACTGTTTCAAATATTCAATAGTCTTGTGAGCAGTATGTGAGGGAGCATTATCTTGCATAAAAAACAATAGCTCTTCTGAAGGCAACTCTTTGCCTTTTCATCCACAGTTCAAGATGCTTCTTCATAAACGCTATGTATGCCTCAGCAGTCATTTTGACACTATCTGGTACTCTCCATGGACCCACTAATGTTTTTCCAATAATACCACCCCAGATCATTATGCCTCCACCACCTTGTTGGCGTCTCAAACGCTGATGGCAATTCTGTCCATTCATTAACCAGCCTTTGCACCATCTATCTGGCCCATCAAGTGTTGCTCAAGTTTTGTCTGTGAACAAAACTTTAAAGAAGTCAATCTTCATATTCTCCTTGGCCCATTTCAATCGATTTTGAATGTGATTTCTTGTCAACGGAGGCTTCGATACAGGTTTGACTGTTGTTGCTATTTCCCTCAGATACCAACACCGAGTACTTTTCGACACAGTAGGATCCCCAATGCAACTGAAAAGCTCTTGACTGGCAAGTCCAGGATTCTTTGTGACCTCTCGTTTAAGTTGTGACATGAGACGACGTGAAATAATCTTCGGCTTGCCTTTATCTGCCCTTTTGCGTACTTGTGTAGGGTCGGCGGTGAACTTTTTCACTGTTTGATGACACCTCCCTATCATTTTAAAAATTTCTACAGTAGATTTACCTTTTGAGAGTTCTGAGGTGATAGTTTTCTTTTCAGCATCACTTAAACTGCTTTTACGGCCCATCTTTTCACTAAATTCTTACACTTTTCTAATAATTTGGCACGCTCAAATCACAGTGCTGATAACAAATATGGCACCAGTTCGTTTTCATTTCGCAGATCAGTACAAAAATTTCAGTGATTGCGCAGGTCCGTGTTGCCAACATTGTGTGAAAATTTTGTGTAAATTGATTGGACGGTTTTTGAAATATTAGAAAAAAGTTATCTTGATAATAATTTGGCACACAGTGTATATGTATTAACAAGTTACAAGCACATGGACAGTTACATTGAGTTTGTGTGGTGAATATTATGTGTGTGTATTGTGGTGAATGTTCGTATGTATGTGTATTGGTATTGTTCTTAGCGTGTTCCCAGAATTTGGGAAACGCTGTATTGGTAAGAGCTCACATATTGGTATTAGCTGAAATGAAGAGAAAAGAATTACCTCACCTCCATGTGAGGTGGATATGGCCCAAGGCCTGAGGGGAAAAGAGTGATCGAGGCAAAAGATCACCCAGTATTTATAGCAAGGGGAGAGAGACCCCTGGTGAAGGATTAAGGAACTAAGGAGGAGCTAACTCTGACAGTTACATTAAAACACTTCCCAGATATTTAAACTTCTGCACTTACATATCAGAGGGAGAAAGGTTTTATGTCCTTTCTTTTATAGTCCTCAATAAAATGCCACCTAGCAGACACAGTGGAAGGATTTTTTTATTTTTGTGTTTGCTTTTCATTGGTTATATCTGACAAGACAAATACATGTGAGGTCTATTTAACCAATGAAAAACAAACAACACAAAAATTAAAAAATACCAGAATTTTCTGGCAACCTTGGACCTTCATGCTCACAAATAAATGTGCATAAAAAGGATGTTTTTCCCTTGATGCTGCTATTATTTTAACTACCATCACTCCTTGGTAATGTTTATTGTTTTAACAAGCAATGATTAGAATTGTAATAAAACCTAAATGTGAATTTATACATTTTCTTTGTTCTTGAAAATTGACAATGAAAATAATAAATGCTATTTATTAGATTGTTTATTTACACATTATTAGATCATTTATTAGAATGATTGGCAAAACATCAGCTAATTGATTCAAACTTTATAAAATAATAAATAAGAATTTCTTTAAGGTTTCACATATGTTTATAATTTAGTAAATGTTTATAAATTTATGAATAAAAAAAATTGTTTTCATATTTATTTCTTTATAAATTGATAAATAATATTGCATTTAATTGTATTAATTTTTAGAGTGTTGCAAATATGAAATTATTCTTGTAAATAAACAATCTTATAAATAAATAGTGTTTAATTATGTTTGTTGTAAATTCTTGAAAACAAAAAAAAATGTCTATAAATTCACTTTCATCGCTTTTACAAACAATAAAAATTACCAAGGAGTGAATGTAGTTAAAAATAATAATGGTGTTAATGGAAAAACCATTCTTTTTTGCGGGCATGAAGGTTTCAAGTTTTCCATTTTTTTTTTTTTTTTTTTGCTTCCATATTTAATTTCTCATGAGGCTTAAATAAAAGTGAAACATGGTTGGTAATGTTTCCTATTTGTTCCTTCATATTATATTTCATTTTCAGTGTGATGATATATTGGAAAATCTCAGCAGATCTATTTTCATAGCACTGCCTAAGAAACTAGGCACAAATGAATGTGAAATTTACCAAACAATCAGCCTAATGAGTCACCTAACAAAACTCATCATCTGTATTCTGATGAATAGATCACACAGCAGAATCAGGCTAGAGATAGGACAAGAACAGTGCAGATTCGTTAATGACACTAGAACAAGGAACACAATATTCATGCTCAGAATGTTATCAGAAAGAGCAATACAAATACAGAAGAATGTGCACAACACAAATGCACAAAGTACGGCACAAAGATTTGTTGGAGCTGCTCAGCAACCTTGATATATTTGGGAAAGATATTAGAATAATCAAAAATCTCTACTGGTAGCAAACTTCCTGCATACAAATAAAAAATGATTTTAGCAGATATGCAAAAATAGAAAGGGGTGTAAGGCAAGGCTGTGTCTTCTCACCAGACTTATGAGATGAGCCTGAAATGCAATTTACAGGTCGGGGTCACTAAAATCAAGCAGGTGCAGAAATTTAAACATCTGGGAAGTATTCTGATAGAGGGCAGTAAGTGCAATGCTGAAATCCGAAGATGTATTGGGATGGTCAAAGATGCATTCCAAAAGCCAGGCAGAGTATTATGAGGAGGATTTTGTTGGTAACAAAGAAAAGTGTACTGAACTGTGTGAGGTTCAGCGTACCTGGATTAAAGGAGAATTTAATACAAGATACACTGCCCACAAAATACAACGCAAATTTCAAGAAGAAACAACATAAGGAACGTTTGTAGAAAATAGAACATTGTATATTTATTATCTTGTGAATAGGGTAAAAAAGATTAATGCTTTAGTTCATTTAAGCAAAAATGTGATTTTTACAAAAATGTCTGTGTTTGCTGGCTTTCAACAGAGTAGCAGAGTAATGTGTTTCTTTTGTTTTTGTATAGGTGTACTGTAAAGGAGAAAGGGGCGATCAATTTAAGTTGAAAAAGAGAGTGTGGATGAGGAATAAAAGATAAAAGGAAAATGTACTTATAAATTGTTTTGGAGTCAGTTGTAAATTTGTTGTTGTTTTCCTATCCTAATCCACTTTCAGCTCTTAGTGTCGGGTTGAGTCAGTGATGGAATTTACTGTCAGTCTTCTATGATCTCTGTGTCCTTCTGACTGGTGATTGACTTGAAATTCTTTATTTATTGTTGACTTTTTTTTCACACTGGCTCGTTATCTTTTTTTTTAGTTTAGCAAATCACCTCCTTTCATTGGTCAGAAAATTAATTTCACACCTTATTGCGAAATCTGTTTTTAGTCGTTTTGATCCAATTTTGCGGGTGTGCAAATCTACTTTGTGTTTTTTAGTCATTTGTATCCTATAACTGCTATGTGATATCTGTCCTCCTATATGGCAGATGGATGCTAAGGGTGCCATAGACCAAACATGTTAGCAATGATGAGATTTTGGAGGGGATGCAAACAAGAAGGAAGCTTATACTTAACATCAGGAAGAAGCAGCTAAAATTTCTGGGACACATAATGAGAAAGGAATTCTTGGAGAATCTGATACTCACAGGGCAGATAGATTGAAAGAAAGACAAGGGAAAGCAATGCATGACATACCTAGCAGACTTAAGCAAGTGGATGACAGAACAGGCTTTGGGATAAGTAGCAAAAAGACACAACTTAGAGAACTACAAGGGATAGTGAGAAGCGGAGAGCCATGATCGCCAATGTCCTGAAGGGACAGGGCACATAAAAGAAGAAAATTAAAAATCTTATTTCCACTGATGCCATGGCAGAGAGAGGTGTGTATTAACAAATGTAAGAATTAAAAGAATACTGGAAAAAGAACATAATATTCAACTTTATGAGAAACTTAGTTGAAATATTTTTTTGTGTTTTTTTTTTTTTTTCACCTTTTACTTTTCATCTCGTATTTTTAATGGACGTTCGCGAAATGTTTTCCTGTTTGAGAAACATCCAGGAAGAAGATATTGTTTCGGTAAAAATGAAATATCAAGTTAAGTGTGAAAATACTGAAAACTCGTTCCGAAACTCTCCAAAAAAAAGTAATGCAATAAAAAAAAAAACTCAGAAAAATCTTTTTTGTTTGAGAGTTGGTGCTTGCATAATTTAATAATTTAAAATACACTATTTTCTTTTATTGATCAAAAAAACAAATCTACATTTAATATTTATTTATTTAAAAAATTACTTGTAATTTTTCAGTACCATTTAAAAATAAATTCATTCCATTGCTTGCTCGTACGTAACGAGACCAAGCCACATCTTCTTGCAACAACCGAAAAATAATTTAAAAAAAATATCTAGCGTCAATACATTTATAACGAAATTGTTTTAAATTTGGCTACATTTTTTTTATACATTGCAAACATGTGACAATGAGCATTACAGACCGATTACGAGACAGAATCTTTAACTTTTCTCTCTTTTTAGCTTTCTTTGTTACTGATACAAAAAGCAGTAATTGTAAAAGGTTAATAAATTGCTGTTACACCGTTTGAGGTAGCGGTGATCAATCAAAAAAAAGAACAGTCTTCGTTAAAGCCCATTAATCTACCAACTAGTTGTGTCAGTCAAATACTCATAAATGCTCGGCTACCAAAAGAACAAGTAAGTGTTTTTTAGTTTATTGAATTAATCAGAAGTTTGTATCAACTGTTTTGTAAACCTTTAATCTTAAAACTGACAATTACAGCTTTCCTCCTTCGCTCAAACTGCTAATTTTCTGATACTGTACCTGTTTTTTGTCTTTTTTTTTTTTTTCAATCTCTCGAATATTTCATTTTTGTGTGATGCTAAGTAAGGATATAAAATTAAAAATACTTTCACAATCCAAGTAATGCACTTATTAAGAAAATGAGAAATCATTTATTTAAAGGAAATGGAATTCGTTAGAGGTACACACTTTGGTTGGTCGGGGAAGAAAAATGTTCGGAAATTCAAGAAAATCAGGATTTATTTTTCCTTGTAGGTTTCGGTTTTAAAGGTGGAATTAAAATCGACTGGATGAGAAATTAACTATCTTTCACTTAGATATTGCGAGTTATTAAAAAAAAAATTTTTCTTTGATTTTTTTTTTTTTTTTTTTTTCTTTTGATATTTTTCTTGTACCAGATTGAATCAGTAATTCTTCTATTAATTTGAAATTATCAAATGTTGGTTTTTCTATGCGAGACTTTATTTAGTGCCCCTTCCAAAGATGAAAAACTGGATTTTGAAGTTAAACACAACACATAATAACGGTTAAAAAACGTAACGCTCAAGTCTCAAAGAAAAAGGAATTCATTCCCTTTTTGTTTTGACCTTTTTAGCTTTTTTCAATTCAGTTATCATTTTCAATTTTTGTGAAATGTTTTTGAAAATTATTTAAAAGAAAAACAAAAATGTCAATGCATCTTTTTGGTGACGCCTTCTCTGAAAATTTTTGTAAGCATTTTCGAGGTTGAAGAAAAGAGGACAGGTAGCAACAAGCTTTGTGAAACCAGAAACGTAAAATAAATAAAAAATATTATTTCTGAAATTTGTCTTTCCCGACAATAAAATAACACCATGTTTATTACCAGATGAGAAAAAAAACAAAAAAAACTTTCATATTTTTCTAACCAGGAAGTGTTTGGAATTTTAAATTGTGTTGTTAAATAACGACATCTCGTCCATTTGATCGAGAAGCAAAAAGAAGTGAATGTTTCCCTACGCCTCCAGACAGCACCTCCTTATTGCCCTTAGGGCTAGGGTCAGAGATAGTTTCTGATGTCTTCAAAAAAGTGAACTGGGCAATTTTTTATTTACCATCATGAGCAGTAAATAATAAAAGAAAGGAAAACATGGTTACTAAACCAAAACCTGGACATGAATTTCTAAAGTATTGCGCTTTAGGAGGCGTAAAAATTGATAGTTGAACGTACCTTATTTTTAAATTTAATATTGTTGATTTTTTTTTTTTTTTTTTTTTTTTACTAACAATTTTCTGTTGGAATTTCTGGGATGAGGAGTTATTTACATTCGGAATAAAAATGTCTTTATCCTTGTCGTTCTCACAACTTTTCAGCCTTCATCAGGTGGCTCTCGATCACATGAATTCATTTATTTTTAAAAAAAATCTACGGGAGTAGATTGTCCTTGCATTTCCTCTTAGTCTTAAAACACCTTGTCCTTAAGGCTTAAAGGATAGACTTTGCTTTGATGATGTTAAAATCCATCCAAATTTAAATTTCAAACAGTCACAGTTTGATTGGATAGTGATTCTTGAGATTTTAACCAATGCAGATAAAAATTATAGTTTGTAGTGGACCCCCTGGAGGTGGGGCGCAATATGAAACCACGTCCCAAGTGCCCATAAGGTGATGAGGTCACAAGAGACCTGCTAACGTTTTTCGTATTGAAGACGTTAAATCTGACAAGGTGAAACAAAATGGACAACAAAACGAAGATATGTATGATTAATGCTAAGTTTATTATATAAAGAAGAGACAGTGGGGTATATTTGTCTGTCAATCATGGTAATGGTGGTCGGACTGGTTGTGCCAACGGTTGGATTGGTCGTGTTGTTGGTTGGAGTCAAGGTGCAGACATTCCGGTTGTGTCGGCGGTTGGATGTTGCAGTGCAGGCATTGCTGGTCGAAGTCTGTGTCGAAACCTCTCGTAGTAATTACAACCGATAATATACGGGGAAAGTTGGTTGGTCACCGTAGATGATCACTGTTGGTCGTCGCAGGTGATCGCTACTGGTCGACTGGTCTGGTTTCCAACTGGACAAGTTGGGAAGGAACAAGGAGCTGGTGTTGCGATGTTGTTGGGCATATCGAATATCCGGGGCTGGCATTGCGTGTCTGCTGGTCGAGGCCGATATCGAAACCTCCCGTAATAATCATATCCATAGTGTACGGGAAAGATTATGGACGGAAAGCTGAGAGTTGTACATGGGCAAGGAGCCAGAAGTAAAGAGGCGAAGTAAAAAGAGAAAGAAAGGTGGATCCAACTCGCGTCCAGTTGGCAGACAAAAAAAAAAAAATGGGAGCGTAAATTAATTCACATTAAATGCCTCTTTGTTAGTAAAATTTTTTTTTTTTTATTTGAATTTGAATGATAACAAAGCTTAAATAGCTTAGAGCTAAATTTAAAAAAAATATTCACTTTTTCTCATCAAACTGCCATTATAAACAAAAAATGTAACGAATAAATTAAAAAATCTCTAGTTAAGTATTTGTCCTAGAAATATGCTACAAAATAAATGAGTAAAATTTACTGTAAATTTAAGGATTAATTAACTGGAAAAGTAACTTTTTGCTTAAAACACCATGAAAATGATGTTTATTTATTTTTCTCTTTCTAATCTTAATTTGCACTTTCTCCTCACATTAAAAAAAAAAAAAAAAAAAAATTTAAATTATATTTGGACAAGTTACGTGGAGACTTAGGTTGTTAGAGTGACTGGTAATGGTAGCAATACGGTTTGTTTTTTGTTTTTTTGTTTCGTTTTTTTTTTTTTTTTTTTTTTTTTTAGTTGTCTTAGACAATGACAGAAGGAAGCATATGTGCAATAATGTGGAAAATATAGTTTTGCAACCTGTGATATCATAGGTCAGCAACAGTAGTTTTATAATGCCATTCATGAACAAATTTAACAAAAAAATTCAAAAAAACATCAGCAGTGCAATAGTCAAGAAATTGGTATATTGTTGGTATATTGTTTATGTTTAAAAATAAATTATTTTGAACCCTATATAAGCAGTATAGTTTATTCTATGCACTTTTATGAAAGTAGAATGAATAATTTTATTTTTTATATTACATAAGAAATATAAAAAAGAAATTATTTAAAGACTCGTTAAATAGTAGTTCAGAGTTTAACTCATTACTTTTATTTTTTTTAATTATTTTCTTGATTTAATTTTTATAATGATTCTGATTTTAAGATTTATTAAACTAAAAGAAGTGCTAAAAAAAGTGGGGGGCTGATAATATTCAATACTAAGAAATTTATCTCCCAATAAAGTGATTCAGAATTTTTCATACCTAAAAATAATCATAATAAGTTGTGAAAATGATATCAAACTTTACATTTTTTAATTCTTCAAACCCATCTTTATTTAATAAAAATATTATTTTATTATCAGGAAGAATTTAAAATCAAACTGAAAAATTAAGTAAACTTTTCAAAAATAAATATTGTAGATTTTTTTTCCTTGTCAAATCTGAAAGAAAATAATGTTTTATTAAATTATGCATGCACTGACTCAAAAAATTACTTGCAAGGCTTCAGGACAAATTTTCAAGATTTCCTGATATTGCAAAAAAAAAATTTTGCTGAAGTATGTTCAGGGATTTTTCTTTATAAAACTAAAAAACTATTGCTCATCACCTTACCCCCCTCCCCCAATATTAAAAAGTATTCGCAATGAATCAAAATAAGTGAACCCACCACTAAAATATTTCTACAATATTTTCTAATGAAATAACCTATTCAGTATATAATTCATTTATTAGTAAAGTTTTAGTTTCTAGAATGAACTCATCGCACTAAATTTGTGTGTGCAAAATAAAAAATTGATACATTTCTCTCTACTTTTATTTTCTTTCTTCCTAATCTTAATTCACACTTTCTCCTCTCCTCAAAAAAACTAAAACTAAACTTGTTTTGAAAATTATATTTGTCTGGACAAGTTACATGGAGACTTAGGTTGTTAGAGTGACTGGTAATGGTAGCAACACAGTTTGTTTTTTTTTTTTTTTTTTTTTTTTTTTTTTCTTTTCTTAGAATAATCCTGGGACAACTTCAGAAGGGCACAAATGTGAAATAATGTGGAAAATACTGCTTTGCAACCTGTGACATGGCCCTCAATGTAAACTTTTGAATCAATTTAATAAGGGGCATTCTGTCTTTGTGTTTCTTCTTCTTCTTCTCCCCCCCACCTTTTTTTTTTTGCTACCTATCTAAATTGAGTCTTCTTCCATTGGAAGAAAGGTCAGGAAAGGAATTTGAGGACTGACAGCAAACAGAATAACCTAAGAAATAGCAAGAAGGGTTTTTGGGATTGTTTCGCAATAGAATGACCTCCTAAGAAAGCAAGTAAGAATCTATCACTTTCACTCATGTGACATACATCACCAAGTGGGATTTTGGTATTGTAACTTTAGTTTCTCTAATGACCTCCGACAACAACAGTTCATGAGAAAAGTAGAATCTCATCATGTGATCATAAGGGATTAGGAAATACACCCACATGCCTATTTCTTTACTTGTTTGGAGGGAATAAGGAAATTTCATCCTGGAGATCTTGCATATATTTGACTATTTAATGGGTAAACAATAAAAGAAGATCATACCCAAAGAAATCATCGTACTTTCTTGGATGCAATCTAATTAACCAAAGGTAAATGGAACACAAACATTATTCCAGAATTCTATATTTCACGTTCCGGAAGAAATAACCCCCCCCCCCCAAAAAAAAAACTTTTGTGAACATTCTACAGCAACTTTGTTTGTCATTATGAACATTCAAACTCTAAATTCCTAAAGCACAAATGTTTAAACTGACATCTAATATAAGTTAAGTGTTTTTTTAATTAATTGTATGTCTGCCACTCCATGCTTTCCCATATTTTGTTATATATATTTTTATTTATAAATGTTAATTTTGTGTTGTTCGTTAATACCTGTTTGTGTGTTCCTATCTGAGCAAACCCACCTTTTTTATTAAATTTTATTTTTTATTTAAATTTTTATTAACTTGAGATTCATATTTTTATACATTACAAATTTGTAGCAAACCTGATTAAATCTTAACTGACATAAAGTCACCTTTCTGCATGAACGTCATGATTTTAGTTATTTAGGGTAGAAATAATTTTTTTTTTTTTATTATTTCACATTAGTTTTGATTACATCTTATTTTTGTGGGGAAAAGTAGCACTAGCAAATATTGTTAGTTCAGTAAACTAAATTTTACTCCATATTCTGTGATTGGTTTGAAGATCACTTTTAAAAAGATCTTTTTACCAATTATGGAATTTGGGGTAAAAATTACAAAATCATGTAAGTCAAAAATTTTTAAAATTATGCAAATGATTCAAACTCACAAATGCCCATGATAATGAGGAACAAACAAATTAAGTGATTTTATTTAAATAGCTAAAAATAAACAATTTGTGTCATCTTAAAATTTGCCTGACTGCAAAGTAATAAATTCTCACATGTTACCATGGCCTCACACACCAATTTCAGTTTGACTTCTACCAATTTTTGAATTCTAGATTTTAGTTTAGTTAGTCAGATTTTTCTCAGTCATAATTATTATATCATAATTTTTTTTTTTTTTCATAATATACAACTTTTTGGAGACCAATATTTTCGATTCTATACATTGGACAAAATTTTCTTTTAAAATCATTTTTCTTATGAGTGACACAACAAAGTTTATGTATAATGATAAAAATTAGCATTTAAAAGGTTGTGTGCGTGTTGTTTTTGTGTAAAATACTTTTCCAAGACAAGTTTGAGCAATAAATCCATAAATTACTTTTTCTGTTATGAAACTCTTACCCTTTGACGATGTGAAAACAAATTTTGTTCACTCAAAAAATATGACTTGTTCCAATTCAGTGGGCGAGAAACAGAAAGAAAATTAACATGGATGAAAATATTTTAAATTAAAAAGGATAACTAGAGCTGTGCTGTATGTCTGAAGAAGGCTAAAACGGATCCTACTAGAACAGTGATTAAACAATAAAGAAGGATGGTACTAATGAAACAAAATGCAATAACTTTGAAATAGGCACCTCCACTAATTTGGTATATGTAAGGTTTAAAATTAATTTTCAAAAACGAAAAAGCTTTCATTTTAGCTTTAACTGAAAGCTAAAGGATTTAAAATATACTATTTCCAGTAAGCAAAATACTCTGTGCCATATTTCAAACAGAAATTATATTGATTGGAATTGTTTTATATATATATATATATATATATATGCAGTAAAATAAATCAAAACAGCTATTTTTGACAGATTTGTAAACAAAAGTTAACTTTGTGGTTTTTAAAGTCTAGCAAAAATAAAATATATATTTCTGATATGTTATTTGAGGAAAATTAGCAAATTTAAAGTTAAATTAATATGATTTGAAACAAATATTACTTATAGCATAAAATGTGGTATCCAAACATTTTTTAACTATGGGGTCTTGTTTTTCTGACATGTTAATCGATTTATTGACGTTCGATCTACAGCCAAACATGTTCATAGTTAAGTGTGGTGGTGCAGATGATAAAATGTTTTGTTTCTCTTTTTTTTTTTTTTTTTTTTTTTTTTTTCTTTTTTTTTTCTTTTTTCTTTTTTTTTTTTCTTTTTTCTTTTTCTTTTTTTTTCTTTTTCTTTTTTTCTTTTTTTTTTCTTTTTCTTTTTTTCTTTTTTTTTTCTTTTTCTTTTTTTCTTTTTTTTTTCTTTTTCTTTTTTTTTTTCTTTTTTCTTTTTTTTTTCTTTTTTCTTTTTTTTTTTTCTTTTTTCATTTTCTTTTTTTTTTTCTTTTTTCTTTTTTCTTTTTCTTTTTTTTGTTTCACTCTAAGGGGAGACAATTCTTAAAACACGTGACCTTTTAATGCTGGATCTATTGATTTGTACATCCATACTTCAAAAATTCTGCATGTAATCACATACAAAAACAAATCAAAATTCTTTTAAAAATATTTTGGGTTGTCAGATTGTAATAAACTCTACAATATAAGATTAGTAAATATAGTTTTACTTAATAACAAAATCTAAGAATTATCACACTGAAAATGAATTTTAAGATTTAAAAACTTCAATTTTAAACTTTAAAAAAAATGAAAACAAATTCATTTTTTGTTGAAAAAAATTTTTTTTCTTCAAACAATATTGTCTTTAATATATATTATTCATAAAAACAATTTACAGCTTCTCCAATTAAATAATATCTTAGTTTTATTGTGTTTTTTATTCTTTGATTCAGAACAGATTTTTTGGTAAGACTGAGCCCAATTTTGAAAAAAAATTCAATGATTTAAATTCTTCAAAGAATTCTGATTTTAACTAATATAGTCACTAAAAAATATCTAAAAAAAATATTTTTACCAGGATTTCTTTCATTTGTGAATAAATCATGAAAGTTTCATTAAAATCTGGCAATTATCTGATTTTTGCAAGAATTTCCAAATTAATGTCTGTTACTGCAAAAAAAAGATGCCGAAATTTGCTTATGCTAAAAGTTAGTACAACTGCTGATGCAAGAGAATCAAGTTTATAATTCAAAATTTCAATTATATCAGGATTTTCTTGTTTTAAAAGAGAAGCAAAACCTTTTATGGAGCTAGGCATTGATGGAGCACCATCAGTACAGATGCCAACACAATCTTTCTGGGAGAGACCTCTTGTTTCCAGATATGAGGACAAAATATTGAATACATATATTCCTTTGCTTGTCTTAGACAGTTCTTTGCAACATAGGAAGTGTAGTGATAATTGGAACGAAAATATTCTCCCACCTGATCGCAAACGGCAGCGTATATGTTCCGTGTGCAAGGTTTATCTTCTTGACCGGAAAAAGAAACATGGCCGCCCCCAGCAAGCTTGTATTGCGAATGGTCACGTATCCTCACGCGGACAGTCTCGTAAAGGCACGGAAAGTGGATTCATGCAAGCAAATGAAGGAAGGCAGAAAAGAACATAAAAAACGCTGGCATCTGGGGAGTTAGAGATTTGAAGGTGTTGATGAGTCGTTGCGGTTTTACACCAGGCGGATCAAAAAAATGTTTTGTTCAGAAAGTTTTGTCAGACGTCGCGGATTGCAACAACACTAACAACTACAAGCTATTTCGGCACTTGTCAACTATGGATAAGTTCGACCTGAAATTAATTCCTGAATTTGACGGCTCTCCCATGGGCCCATCTATCGTCGAATGGTTTGAAAAAGCTGAACGGGTCTGCAGACTATTGAAAAAAACTGAAAGCAGTTTGTCAGGCAACAGCTTGAACCAGGCGACATGTTGGACGTCTATCTAGCTGATTTAAGGAAGCTAGCAGTACCATTTGGCGGAGCAACTGACCGCATATTGGAATGTGCTTTTTTGGCTGGGCTTCCTGACAATGTTAGTCGGCTGCTGCGATCATCCTCAAGACTGGATGAACTGGGCATCGATGAATTGCTAGCCAGGGCCTGAAATATTCTGAAAGACACAGAAATGGTTGCAGCAGCTGCGAGAACGACTGAGACACTCTCCGGGAGGCAACATGCTGCAAGTGATTCCGCCATGCTAAGGCCACGAGAAAGCCCACAATGCTACAGATGTGGTGGTCCTAACCACTATTCCAGACACTGTCACGGCCAGGGTAATGCAGGAGGTGCCAATAACCAACGAACATGGGAGCGATTACGCTGCCATCGCTGTAACGAGCTGGGCCACATAGCGCAAAATTGTTTGGTAAAAGGGTCCGGGGACGAGGTACCATCGCTAGCCTCGCCCCCACTTGGCCAATAAATGTGGCATTGCCTGTAGTTAACGTGCAAGTTGATGTTGTGCGATGTTTGGCGCTCGTCGATAATTAGTGCTGACCAATGTAATGTATGGAGTGAACAACAAGTAAAAATGCGGGCAATTAACATTTATTGGTAAGATCTGTTGACTCATCAACCTGAATAGAAAAACTGCTATTTTTCAATTTGTCACACAAAACCTCTTCACTGTCATGTACCATGTCATCAATACGTCAAATTATTGTACTGTCTGAAAGTGGAACATTTTCAATTTCTTGTACTGCATTTTGTCTAAGTATTTTACCAACTATAATTTTACAAGCTGGTAATATTAGGTTATCACCAACTGTGTGACTTTTCCTTTTCTGTACAATAATTTCTGCTACCAAATAACTTGCTTCAAGAACCTTTTCATTTACACTAATTTTACTCAAAAAAGCTGTACTCTGTTTCTTCTGAGATTCCAACAGCCTTTTAAAATAATTTTTTTATTTTTCACATGACTGTGATTTATTGTGAAGTGTCTTTTCAGTTTAGCTAGAGCCATTGCCGCATTTGAAAGTTGTTTGCCAGATGACACAATGGAATAGGACAGCTTGGGTCAATGTACCATGTGAAGCTCATTGATGAATAACTTTCATTGTAGAGACAGATCTTCTTTCTGCCCGTTGTTGAATTACTAGTTCAGTGGTATTGGTCAGGAGCTTGTTGTTCTTCATCACTAACCTTGTCAGTATTTTTGGAATGTTTCCTTTTCAAAAATTGCCACATTGGGTGATTAGGTATTTCTGTAAATATAAAGAAAAAAAAACAAAGAAATAAGTAACTTTAAGTACTGGTCCCATTTGCTGAGTGGACACTGACTAGTGAAGGTCGTTTCACACTGGTGCCATACAGATATTGCTAAGTATATTCCCAATGATTGTTATATTTTTTAATAACATAATAGGTTGGATAGGATGATGTCTATATTACAATAACCAAGAATATATTGTGTGTGTTTCGTAATATTAAGTACATCAAATTAAATAAAACATCAAATGCGCATTAACTTATCTCACCTGTTCTAGCTCTGTAGGTTTCTTTACATATTGTCCTATAATCCATCTGCTATGACTTTTACTAGAACAGTTCATTGTGTGTGTGTGTGTGTGTGATACCTAACAGATTGTTCTCATTCTGCTGTTCATGTAATTCTTTCAAGTGGTACCCTTTTTTGTGTTATGTAATTTTTTGCTGTATTCGAGTTATTTCCCTTGATGACAGGTGACAGTGTTTCAAGCTGCTTACAAAGCTAGGTGGTGAAGAGATTTTTAGCAGTGAACAAGAGTAAAAATATATACTTCTGCCATCATTTCTTATGACTTGGTTAAACTAATAATAGTAATAATGCCTTATTTTCAAAATTTATTCAGTGAAAATATCAAGCAAAAGTAAAATGTAATTTTTACATTCCTTGTCATTAAAATTTATTTTGAAAGTGGCTCTTCTTTGTTTTGCTGGGAATACTAACAACTTGTTTGAACTTGTTTTTTTATGTCCATGACTTCTGAACAGAAATAAAAAACAAAAGAAGAACCGGATTTACTGACTATAAATAGTTCAAGTTGATATGATTTTATTGGACGAAATGAATGAGTGACTAAGAAAAAGAAGAAAAGCTTTATTGGAGTGATATTTCAGCCATTTTTAATATAAAGACAGCCTTTTTTGTCTATTTCTTTTTTAAAATCTGCATCTTTATTCTTCGTTTCTTATTTTGCTGTTTTTTTTTTTGTTTTGTTTTTTTTGTTTTGTTTTTTAAGCATTGTTATTGCTATCGGGTATTTTAATCAACAGTTTTACTTTCAAGAATCCTTGATGAGGCTGGATTTAATCCTATTCCAGGTAGTGGGGGAAGAGGCATGTCCATGCACAAAATTGATGTGGCTCCTTTTGTGGTTTGGCTATTGATTTGAAACTGTAGATACTTTACCAAAAATAAACTGTTGTGAAAAATTTTTCTTGTTATTCTAAAGGTCGATGTGAATATAAGGAATTTTGTTTCATAATGGCTGACACCAGCAGATTTTTTGCTAACATGAGGATTTTTGTAATTTTAGAAAATTATATATAGTCTTACTATTTTTTTTTTTTTTTTTTTTTTTTTTAATGATGGGTCACAAGTTCACAATGATGCCCTTTCAATACAGGTACTTTATGACTTGAGTACACAAGAATTTTGAAGTACATTCAACATGAATTTCTTTGCCTTGTAAATGAAACAATTGCATTGAAGCATTATTTATTTTCAAACTCTCACTTCTTTTAATCTTGTTTTATGCAGATAAGACAGTAAAATAGAAATTTGAGATAAACAGCAAAAGAATAATCCTACAAAGTTTCAAACACTTGAAGCCATTATTTGGAGCTCGATGAGATTTTAAACTTGGCAGGCAGTTCCACCCTCTCTACATCCTCTGCACTTATCACAACTCCAAAATAGCTTGCCTGGGATAGGGTTAACATAACAGACCAATCACATCTATTCTGATTTTAGTTAATTAAATATAAAAAAAAAAAGTATATGCTACTGTAATGCAGTAGTGTAATGGGTAACAATTGAGAATGAGAAATCGATGATCTGAGTTCAAATTCCAGTTGGGTTTGTTATATTCACTTATGGACAAAGATCCTTGTGAAAGGTATGAATCCATCTCTTCTCCTCTCAGCTATGTTTTGAATAAGAGGACAGACCATGTCCTATAGTCTTGATTGACAACCAGTCTACTGCAGAAAAAAATAGCAGCCTACTGCAGGAAAATCTTCTGCCTAGTCAGTCATGAATCAAGAGACATGATCACCCAAACATGTATCACATATGGCATTTAACTAACTGAATAGCTAACAAGCTAGTCACAAAAAACATTTCAATTTTTTTTAAATATAGGTGTATTCCGTTTTTTTTTTTTTTTGTTTTGTTTTTTTTCATTTATTTCTTGGTTAAATAATTGACTTTTTTTTTTTCTTTTTTTTTTTTACTTAAGTGACAAAGTAAATATTTGTTTGTCTTTGCTAATGCATTAAATTGTTATGCTTATTTAGTAGTTTGTTTATATATATATATATATATATATATATATATATATATATATATATATATATATATATATATATATTTGTTAAAGTTTTATATTTGAAAAAAGGTTTATTAGATTTGTTATGGCTTATTAGTTTTTAAGTAGTGAGCTGGTTGTAGGTAACTGAGTAGGAATTGGGCCATGTGGACACATGGCTTCAACCAATGCTTTTGTCCAGTGGATAAAAGCATAGGTTGAAGTAATCCAAAAAATGACTTGACTCAAAGTGTGACGGGTACACACCTGGCCCAGGGTCGAATCCTTTGGTTACGGCGCCAACTGTGACGTCGCTCCTCCTGGTTCCAAGCGTGCCGCTCCAACCTCTTGGTTAGATGATCACCAGCCTCGCCTTTCCCAACCCGCTTCCAATACCTGGTTGCTAAAGCAACTGTACTGATCTCCGGTCTGTCTACCCACACTGTGTTTAGATCTTAGACAGACGGGACCAGCAGGGATTGGGCCGTATGCAAGTTGAGTCCGACGGGGGTGGCAAAACACAAGTAAAAGAAAAAAAAAAAAAACTCACGAGACAAAAAATTACTGATAAAAAAAAAGGGTGACAACCTTTTATATCTAATGTCCGTTACATAAAGAAAAATTGTAATCATTCCCGACCCGCTCTGTGGACTATGGCACCAAGCTTCTATCATACAACTTAACGATTTCGAATTGTCTACTCTCCAGAATTGTGTATGTCGGAGTGTGGTTTAGTTCGACACTGGGGCTAATTTCTATCAATCATTCGCAGTTGATTCTTCTCTTCGACTTGAGTTGTATTTCTTCACTTCGATCTGGTTGGGTCGAATTCTGTTCTCGGCTGGGCTTGATTTTAACTTCTTCTTCTTCTTCTTCCGTCCAGTAACTCTTTGGCCTTGTCTTCGACTTGGCTGCAACTTCTCCGCGGCTTTCGAGTAATCTTCTTCTTCGTCGACTTAGATAGAACTTCTCTTGTCTTTGACTTGGGCCGGAAGGATTTCTTGTTTTCGACTTGGGCTGGAAGGATTTCTTGTTTTCGACTTGGGCTGGAAGGATTTCTTGTTTTCGACTTGGGCTGGAAGGATTTCTTGTTTTCGACTTGGGCTGGAAGGATTTCTTGTTTTCGACTTGGGCTGGAAGGATTTCTTGTTTTCGACTTGGGCTGGAAGGATTTCTTGTTTTCGACTTGGGCTGGAAGGATTTCTTGTTTTCGACTTGGGCTGGAAGGATTTCTTGTTTTCGACTTGGGCTGGAAGGATTTCTTGCCGCAACTCAGCCGCAACTCTCTGTCGTCCGAGGTGATCTCCTCTCGCTGCCGTCCGGGGCTGAACTCATTTTTTTGTCGATTGGGGTCCTGCTTTTATTGACGCCGCAGCAAACCGGGGTGGGTCTGTCGGCGTCAGGGCTCTCTCGATAATCCCAAAAGTAGCATTAGTTCTGATTTCCCATTATCGCTATTATTTTCACCCCTACTTCCTCACAGTGCCTCTGGGGGGAAGACGCATACCCATCTCTCCCAGTCTCTCGTATGTCAGGTGACCGTTTTCGACCAATGGTTCTTGATCGAGCATTCTCCCTCCTCTTTCCGCATATCACGTGACCGCTTTCGGCTAATGAGACCGTGGTGGGACGCCTCCCGTCTCCAATCGGGCGTGGCTTACATCGTTCTTGTTCTAAAAAAAAACAAAATCTAATTTGGCCTTTTTCACACGTACGAAAAATGATAATCTTGGCTTTTTCTCACCTGGGTTCTGTCAAAACAGCCTGCCGCTAATTAGATGTGACTTCAGGAAAGAATATTGGCGCTATCTGTGAGCCGAGACAATCGTTTTCTTTCCTTCTTTGTTTTTGGTCAGACCTGATAGTCAAAAATCTTAATTATCTGAATAGAAAATGTCTCCACTTCATCATCGTGGGGTTCCAATTTTTAACAGGTCAGAATCTGTATACAGTTCCACCGGTCACCACCTCAACACAAAAAAACACCTTTCCTCCGATTAAAATTTCGTTTCCATTGTTCTAAAAAATCTTTATTGTTTCAGCCAACCTTAACAACTTCCATCCTATGCGGACATGGAATTAGTTCAAGTGCTTGACCTGATAATTTTGACACTTGTTAGGTGCTGGTCGTACGTGTGTGTTTTCGCTTACGACCGGGTTTCGTATTATGTTTCTGTCTTTCCTCTTCTTTCTGTTTTACCCCACCACCTCCAAACTCTATTTCTTCAACCAAATATAACAATTTCTATTTCCCTGGATTTCGGTCAGGTAATTTGACCTGATATATTTTGACACCTGTCTTGTCTTAGTTTTACTTATGACCGGGTTTTGTTTTATCTATTCCTCTTTCTCTTTCTTTTTATTATTTTTTTTTTCTTCTCTTTGGATCGCCTAAATACAGTTAGAGAATTATTCTCAAAACTCAATTATTCTTCGTTTCTAAATAACTAACAACTGGTTAATAAACCGAATAAAAATTAAATCATATTTCTATGAATATCTCTTTTTAGTCTTTCTAAAAATGCAGGGTGCCACAAAAGTGTTATGAGTTCCATACCTGACCACAGCAGAGTTGAACAAAAACTTGAGCAGCTGAATTACTAAAGGAAATTAACTAAGATTGAGATATCCAGAAAAAGCACGACATGCGAAATGAGAACAATCTACTGCTGCAGACTAGAAGAATTTGGTTTGAAATTCCAAGGTAAATCACCTGAAGAAGGCCGGAACATAGAATGGCCAAAACGGGAATATGACAATAAAGATGATGGCAACAGTTCCATCTCAGTTACAATTTATTTCATGAATATACTTAAATATTCACTACTTCACACTAAAGTTTTTTTAGAAATTCTTTCTTGGAATTATCCCGACCAACTGGTATTTTATATATAAATAAATTATTTATTCTAGGATATTAAAACAAAAATGTTCAAAATTGCTACACAATTACAATTATGTTTCGACATTACAAATGTGTCTCTTTGGGCAAAGTTAAACTACTGGCAAGTAAACAATTAATTTCAAAAGCAGAATACTTCCTCTTTTTTTTGAGAAGAAAAAAAAAAACAAGAAAAATAGGCTTGTTTGTTTTGCTGTGATTAACCAATTGAATGTGACCTACACTAAATTCAAACTCACCAAAACAATTTTTTAATATAGGTTATGATACTAAGTTGTCTGCATATAAATCCTAGACATTTTCCTTATGGACAGCTACAAGTTGTTACATTATTTTGTAAGATGTATATAAGTCTGGCGTTCAACTTTCATAATAAGTAAAAGCTAAAGAGATAGGGAGGTAATTTAACATGTTGTCAACCAGTTATATGCTTGTTCAGCTTCTTATATAAAATTTTGTAGTTGATAAATAAAAGGCCCCTTTAACAAACTGATAACTGTTTGAAAAAAAAAAAAAAACAGATCAAAAATACAGATCTACTTTGGCAAATTAATATGCAACCATTAAATAAAGAGCATCCCTATGAGATGTTAATAATACCAATTAATCAATGTAAGATGGTAATAATACTAACTAAACACCTGTACATAGATATAAGATGTTCATAAAACTAACTAAACATCAATTCAGAGCTATATTAAATGACAATGAATCTTACAAATGGAATAGTAAGCCATATAAGGTGCACTCCAGTTCATCTACTGATTATTACTATAAGAAAAAGTATTGTCGAATTCAAAGTTTAAACATATTGTAAGGTAAAAGGCAGACTATGCCTACAATTTACAGTCAATTCAATTTTCCTTTAATAAGGAGTTTTTATCAGAAAATCTGATAATTTCTAATTTTTCATTTACGCATAGAAAACTGGGTTCATTTAAAGATCTACATGTTCTAGCTTTTTTATTTTAATATTTTCCATTTTACCTTTGGCATTTTATTAGCATTTTTAAATTCCAAAAGTATTTAGAAAGAGATTTATTATTTTTATAAGTACTATTGGTGAAGGATAAGTTATATTGATACCACGTAGTCTTAAAAGACTTAAAAAATTCTTAGTACTACCAATATAAAATAAAACTTAGTACTGACAAATTGGTTAAATGAGGGTGTGTACCAAATGATTTTCTTATTTCTTTTCCTAGATCAATATTATCATATTTTCTATACTTGATTTCAGCGTACTTGTAACCACTATTCTTTAAAGCAGTATCATAAACACCGCTATATTTATCAAACACTCCTTTGTCAGATGAGTTTTTGTTAATCCTACATTCTATAGATGAGGGTACATGTTTTTTGTTTTGTTTTATTTTATATATATATATATATATATATATATATATATATATATATATATATATATATATATATATGTTTGTGTGTCTGCCTACTTATTATTAGAATGGATTTGACTGAATTTGTGGTTTACTGTTGCCAAACCCTGAGTTGTCAGGAGTTGACAGCCCCCTTTCTGGAGTTGTGAAGCCCCCACATAACAGAGTTGTCAGACATCTTCCATAACCTAGGTTTGTCAGGCCTCCCCCTTCATAACCCAGAGTTGTCAGGTCTCCCTCCCCCCAAAAAATAACCAAAAGTTGTCACCCACCCCCTACAATCTAGATTTGGCTTCCTCTGAATTATGGCTGTTTCCAAAGCTAAAATTACTGTTTAAATAAGGGAAAACAAGATTAATGATTAAGGAGAATATGACAAAGAATGTTGATGCCGTGGTTGAAATTATTTTCTTGAGCATTTTTTTTCTTTCTTTCTTATTATTTATGTTATTAAATGGTTGGCTACATTCCAAACTGACTTCATAAATAGATTTGTTCTAAATATGAAAGTGTCCTATACAAATCTATGAAGACATTTATCGAATGCGATTGAAAAGAACAAATGAAAATTTGCAATATAGCTTTAATGTTATTTTACAGTAAGTTTTTAAACTGCTTATAAATGCAAAAATGGAGGTTGTGAAATTGAATCCGATCAGCCAGTATTCTATTGTCACGTTATGAGTCACTCTTGTTTCTATTGTAGTTTGAAACAAATGTTACATCAATGTCCAGCCTGGTGGGAACAGAACCTTCAAATCTTTGTTGCTGTGAATATGTCAATAGGAAAGGGGAGAGAAGCCACTTGTTGGCCTGCCTCTGTGATTGTGAAGATATCGACCTTGCTTTTGACAAGTAAGTATGTAAATTGATTTTTCTTTTGTTAAAAGTGATTCATTTTCATGCTTGTAAACTAATCTTATCAAATGACTATTTATCTTTTTGAAGTGATTTGAATTTGTATACTTTCAGGCCTTGAATAATGGTAGAGTTTGAATAAATGCAGAAGAGTGAGGGTCAGAATCAAATAAATGGGTGGAAACATCTGAAGAGAATGTAGGATGAGTCTAGAATTTAGTTTATTTTAATGAAGGAATGGTATGTAAATATGCAACAAATTCATTAGTTAAAACAATTTTTTTTTTCTCTATTAAAATTTTCACCACGTATACAAGGTGTGGCAGAAATGACTCCCACAAATATCTCCCATATAATGGTAAGATACTAGTGACAATGCCATACCATTATGTTGGAGGTCTTTCTGCTGCACCCTGTATAAACTTTACAAAGCATGTTTCTAATTCCTTTATTTTTTTTTTATTCTTTCCTTCATAGATCATCTGTCATTGTTTTTTTAGCTGTACTCAAATTGGAGTAAAAGAAAAAAAAAGTGCTTTGACAAGATATCTTAGTTTTGGTGCATTGGGAATCCTAATTAGAATCCTAATGTGTTTTATCTTTTGTTCTAATTCTTGTTCATGTACAATTTTACATTTCTGAGTAATGGCTGTAAAGGTTTGCTTTTCTTCAATCAAATATTGGAAATAAAAGTCAACTGCCAATGTTCTTTTCTCAGTCATATTTTTAGATTATTTTTTAAAGCAACAAGGAAAGACAACATATTACATGACTGAAATATTAACCTAAGGACTCGAGTCATGTTCTTAAAATAGCTTTGTCAGATCTGAGACTCTCATATGGATGTCATGCATAGTGTTCAACTCGTTCAGAGATATCTAAACTATTCAGCTACATACAACCATTTTCTCATACCAATGATTAAATTAGCTTCAAACGAATTCTGTGGGTTTTAGAGAGGATCATCTTTCATCAAGTCTTGTTGGCTGGTGCTACAGAATCACAAAGAAAGAACTGTACTAAATAACAGAAACCACATCACTTGCAATATTTCAACATTGGCAACAACTAAAATAGATATCACATGTAACTTAAAGAGAAAATACTAGCATAATCAAGTTGTCGACTTTCTGTACTACCTTAAAAAATGATTAGGCAGGAAATCCCCCATCAGTTCTAGAAAGAGCAATAACAGATAATGGATTTGAAAAACCTATTTTCCTTAAAAACTGTTTTAAGAGAAAGACTTTGTAAATTTCAACTGACAATAATGCTAATGTTCGGTCAGTATATGCTGAATGTTTCCTTATAAGGAAATAACTAATCTCGCTGTTACCATTGTAATTCAAAGGAATTTTAAAAATTGAATGGATTATAATTTGAATGAGGTTTTAGAATGTGTATCAAATCACTTTTTCAATTCTAAATTATTTTCTTAGAACTGAAATTTTTTCTAGGAAGTTTCCATAAAAATAAATAAGTGGGAATGTTGGAATTATTTTCAAAAATGAATAAGCAAGTGGTGGGTATGATTATTAGAGACTTTAGTGTAGTGGTGGGTATGATTATTAGAGACTTTAGTGTAGTGGTGTGGTCACTTTGACCTGATTTAATTTGAAGTTATTGCTAGGTTTCTGTATTATTGATGATCTATTATTAAAATCTTTTAAATCTGTCGTTTCACTTCTGAAAAATATATAAACAATTTTTGTCACAGCAGCATAAAATTATTATATTTACTAAACTTATCTACGTATGGGACAAGGCCACAATGTGAAATACCCCACAAGAGTGGAACTCACTACAGAAGTAATAATTTTCAAGCTTAGCTTGTTAACCATTTTCTGTAGTAAGGCGCTCAAAACTAATAACTGGCATACAGCCACATCAATTTGAAACACTGGTTCCTGTATGTTCATCGAAGTTAATCAATGTTGAGCTTGGTCACTACCTAGATGGGTGACTGCTTGGAAATACCAGCTGCTGTAAGCTTGGATGTGCAGGTGATGCAATGGCTTGGAATTGTTAATTAGAGAGATGAGTTCCAATTACAATTGGGTTCGTTACACTCACTTATGTGCAAATACCCTTGAGTAAGGTATGAATCCATGTCTTCTCCCTTAAGCTATGGGTTAATTAGTAAGACTTGTATCACTAAATCGTTATCTCAAAAAAAATATTCTTACAATCTAAAAATATTTTCTGGCTTTAAATAACTTGCAAAGTGTTGATAAGCCATAGTAAACAAATCAATCAAATTGATAATTACTTATTTAGCTGCATATGTCACAAGACCACAAGTGTAGAGCACTAAATAAGGGTGAAATTCACTACAGTTGTAATGATCTGCAGTAATTGTTTGTTAAACATTACTTGATAGTCAGGTACCCACTGGAATTTCTCACCAGTTATTGATTAGTATCAATAGTAACCAGTTGACAATAGCTTGTGAGATCTGGTATATTTTGCTCATCTTTTACATATACATGGAAAAGAAAGGGTAAAAATCCATTTGGAAATTGAATGCTGTCTCTAGAGCAGTGTTTCTCAACTCTTGCACTAGTGTGCACTAATGCATCCTGAGAGGTAGCCTGGTGCACCCCAAGTTAACAGAAGAGTAATTTATGAATAATTTTTATATTTAAAAAAATATGGACACTAAATACATGGCTTTTGTCTTTGTCATTTTAAACTGGATGCTAAATTTAATCTTTAACCTTTAGCACACTGCATTATTAATATTACTTCTCTTTCCACTGCATTGTTTTTTGAGGCCTGTTAATTGCAGTATTCTTATTATTAATTTCATTCAAAGTTGTTTTCTGTTGCCATAACAGGATATGACAACACAATTATGAAATTCAAACACACTATTGTTCAGGAATCAGTCACCTTCAATGGCGGGATAAACTTTTTGTACAGCAAATGAAGACACATACAGAGCGATAAAAGTTAAGGTGGAGTGGATAATCCTTTCCCTTTTGCCTTCCTCAAGGGATTTAAATCAATCTATCAATCTCTAAAAAAAAAAAAAATAGCAATTTATTCATAAATTTAGTTTTGTTGCTAACTAAACTGCTTTTTGTGGTGAAAGAGAGTCACTTACTGAGAAAAAAAGATGTGTGTTCTGTGCGATATGCCAAAGACAAAATAAGCAAAATAGAAACAAGTCAGTCACAAATGTGGCCATAAATACATATCGAACATGCTAAGATTGTATATCCTTTCTTACCAGTCAACCAATGAAAAAATTGTTCCATCGATAAAAGTGGTTGGTGTTCTTGAATTGAAATAAGTTGTTCTGCCTCATCTGTTGGTTTGCGTGGTGATTTCTGACTGTTTACGTGTATTGGGATTTGCGACATTGGACTTGAAATTTGTGATTTCGACACTTGTTTCTTTCCCTGGATCTTCGAGTTTGGACTTGTGATTTGTTTAGTTCATTGTGGAATTAGGTTGCCATATCAATTATTTAAACACATTTTTTGCAAGGAAAGAAACAAAGTTTAAAGCTTTTTTGCTACACTTCTTAAATTTATCTATTTTCATTTCTCTTCTTCGTTTAATTTATTATATTCAGACTCATGCTTGACAGCATAGCGACACTTAATATTATATTTCTTGCAAATGGCAATTTCATCATAACAAATGAGGCAAATAATATTACTGCATGTTTCAATTATGAAATATTTTCTGCCTATAGAATATTGAATACATTATTTACATTATTCAGACTATTGTCCTCATCTTTGTCACCATATTTATTATGTTTCAGCTGTTGTACGCTCTGGCCTTCTTCAGTGATGAATTATTTTCCACTTTACAACCCCTCTCTCACAGAAGAAATGTCACCAGCATCTCGCATTACTCTATCATTATTTTCATGGAAAATGTTTTGACAAGCTAGATTCCTTACTTCTGCCAGTTCAGACATTTTCAGCTATGACCCGCAATGCCATGGAGTCAAATCATCCTCATTGCCTTCGTATTCCATTGATAAGGAGGAAGTTCCATTTGCACAGCTTCTTAAGAACTACAACTTTGTGGAACAGATCCTGAGAGGATGTTTCCGTGATAAATATAATCTTTTCAAATCTTGGATCAACTGTTATCTACTTTCAACAACCTGTAACCCTCTACCTTGAATGGCTCTTGGGCTTTTAGTAAAAGAAAAATAATAATTTAATTTTATCCATAAAATTATTATTATATTCTACTGCATCACTTGTCTTATGTTCTTGATTTGAATTCTTTATAAAATCTGTTGATTTCCTATAAATTTTCAATTGTGCTGTGGAATTTACACATTACTTTTGATCAAGAGACACATGGACTAATGGATCAAAGTGTTGGTTAAAACATTAGATTCTCTGGCAGTTGTGAGTTCAATCCTTGGATCAGGTAATGCTGAAAAGTCACAGATTCTGGTTCTGTGGAAGAAACACAAAATGTGATTAATACTGATGATGATACGAATTGTCTCCCTTTGGCATGAAAATCAGGATGCAAACACCCATCCCATGCATTGAATAAAGAGTTTGGTTTGAAATTCCAAGGTTATCTAGTATGATGATAGACAAATGAAAAGTGCTGAAGAATATAATGACTGAAATATTTTGAGTCTAATGACCAAGGTGAACATGCTGATCTAAATTGCAAGGCATGTAAAAATGATTCATCTTTTTATAAATTTGCAGAAAGCTAAATTTTGTCTGAGTTCCCCACTTTACATCAGTTGAATTAAACAACCCACATCATTAAACAATCTTTTTACTATCAGCATTATAACTTACAAACTGTGTTTACCACATAAATGGTCATGTTTAACTTGTATAACAAATTTTAAAGAATATTTTAATAAATATTTCATCTGTGTTATTTATATTTCATTAAAATTTTTAAAATTGCCATATATAAGCTTCTGATGATAAATATTTTTTTTTTAATTCATTGTGTTTGCATAGAAAAAATTTTATATTTTACAGTCACAAGTTAGAAAAAATATCAGTCTGTTTACTTTAAAGAAAACAGACTAAATGTAATCTTGGTTTTTCAAAATACTCTTTTTTTTTTTTTTTTTTTTTTTTTTTAGAAATATATATAAAATATATAATTTATGAAAATATTTAAATTTTAAGCCTTGTAGTGTTACAATCTTATTTCTTGTAGAATTTGTAATAAACATTGTTGTCATCTAACATTTCACATTATGTCAGATTCATCGAGTAGAGATGAAAAATATTTTAGAGAATTCTCTAAATAAGTTAAAATTTACTATTATGTGCCATGTTCCTTCAGGATGATGATGATTGTGGCTCTCTACAATTTTCTGTCCTTTGTAGCTCATAGTAAATTTTGTCTTTTTACAATCTCTACTAAACCATCTGTCCTGCCAACCATTTGCACAAGCTTGTTAGGTTATGCACGGTTTTCCTCTTTCCCTCAATATGCCTTGTGAGTGTTAAATTTTTCAGTTCCCCTTTTCTTATTATGTACACTAGAAATTTCGACTACCTCTTTTCTGATGTTATGTATGTGTCTATTTTGTTTCCAATTTCTCTAAAATTTTGTTGTTGCTCACATGTTCAGTTCATGATATTCTCAGCATCCTTCTGTAGAACCATGTTTCTGTTGCTTCAAGTTTCCATAATCTGTGAGAAGATTGCTCATCAGTCACTGCTATATAGGAGGAATGATATTACATAACAGTTGAATATTTTTCTTAAAACTACTGGATTATTTAAACAAGTGAAAAAAACATTAGTTTTGTTGAATTATTATTAATATAAACATTAGAAAACTTTCCCACCATCATAATATAGCTTCCTGTGCCTTTTTTATATATACTTTCATGGTAATTGTTCCGATGAACTTTCTGTTAGGGTACCTAGACTTTATGAATTACTACATTGTTGGCAAGGTTTCATCATTTTACAGTTGAAATGGTTAGATGTAACCGTAAGTTCTATGCTAAGAGTTTCTTCTTTCACACTTCTTACATGTAAAACTCTCTTCTGGCCTCTTGCTTCCCAGTCAACTTTAATCTTTAGAATTTAAATGCAATGTCAATAGTTGTCTTTTTGTTCTTTTATTGTCTTCTTTCCGTAATACTATGTTTTTCTTATATTCTCTAACACTCAGTAATCCCCTTGTGTCTTAGTGGCTTTATTACCTTGCTTGGGGTAAAAATCAGTTTTTTCTCGTATTGCCAGATCTATATATTTATGTCCAGAGTAGGAAATTCAAGTTGACTTAGTATAATGTCTTGCTGAAAAATGTTTTTACATAAATTTTATAGAAGAGAACTTTTTATTATAAGTTACTTTTCTCTATTTGTAGGACAGGTATTCAGCTAGTATAAAAAATTCCAACAAGAGTTGATTAATTGTATTTATATCTACGTTTATATATAATTTCTATATTTTCATATTCTTTCAGTTGCATAAATTGTCACAGAGTTCAAAGTAGCACAATGAAAAACATAACTGCCACAATTGCTGATCGATGCCGTATCCCATGGTGTGGTGGTAATGGAGCCATTCAAGTGCACCTTGATGTAATTGTACCCATCATTGTAGTACCTTCCTGCATCCTCCTAGGTACAATTGGCCCTATCATGACTGTAGGGGCTCTAATTGCAATGCCCTTCCTAATGTTCATATTTTACCGGATGTGGCGCCGACAACACACCAAAGTACGGACCAAATTCTTTTCCACCTGGGCCAACACATCTATCGTTTTTAGCTATTTTGTATTTCAAACATTTGTTGTGGCTTTTCGCAAAATCTTGCTCTGGGAATTCCTTTTATTCTTCACCGCACTTCTTGCCTTGTTGTATGGACTCTACCTAACAAAACAAAATCCTGGATTTCTCAAGTTTGGGCATTCAGACCAGGAGAAAACTGCTGAAGACTCCAAGACTTGGCAACAGAATTCCAAGTGGGTGGAATCATTGAAGAACAATGATAAGAAATGGAAGGATGTCTATTTAAATGGTCAATCTACAATTCAACTCAATGCAAATGGAGAAAATAATTCTATTTTCTCTCAGTCAGAATCTACAAATGTTGTAAATGAAAACACAGCACCCATGATCCCAGTAGAAGAAGTAACTTGGGTGGACTCACGACCAATTGAAGGTAAGCTATATTGACTATTTGGGAAATGTGGGGTTGTGCAACTATGGAAAACAAAATGTAAATTTTGGAAACTTAAAAATCCAAGCCAAAATTGAAAAGTATTTCATAGACAGTCATCAGGGTTGATTAATAGAAGGTTCTTTATTTAAGAGGTTAATTACACCTGTTTCCCAGATGAAAATCTGTATAAACAGAGTATGCACGTGTAGGAATCAGTGGGTCAGTTGAAGTTGCAGTTCAACAGTTAGAAAGTTGGAGAGAAGTCTGAGAGTAAAGTAATTCACTGTTAAGACATTAGGACCACCAGCATTACTTAACAAATAGATGTCTCTTGGTGCCTCAAGGGTGGAAAAGGTTTGATTGGGATGAAACAGCCCCCATAGCTGTTGCATGATTTTAATTTTACCTTTAATTTTTGATAATTTTTTAACAATGTCATTTCTTCTGCTGACATGTTTACACCTTTTTCAGCAGGATCTCCTATCATTGAGAAAAGCATGACCAAAATCTTGCCCACATCAACAAAGCCATTGTTTGTGGATTTCACACAATATACAATGAACTAAATTCACTAGATGATATATGCCAATGAAGGAAATGAATTGGCAAAGTTGACTGCATCAAAGGCAAGAGCAACCTAACCTAAACACCCTCCCTGTCCCTAGTTATGATATTCAAAACCTACAAAGGAGTGTTGTTTTTGGTAACCAGCACAGGTATGGGTTATGTTAGGTGGTTATTTTGTAATCATGGAAAACGAAATTGAAAAGATATTCAAGGTTCTTGAGTATAATTACAACCAATGCTTACCTGTAGGCACAGGCCTAAACGCGGCCAATGCTTACCTGTAGGCACAGGCGTAAACTCGGCCAATGCTTACCTGTAGGCACAAGGAAGGGTTAATATGTCATAAAATCCACCAATCCAACTGAATCCAAGATTTTTTCAGAAGATTTAATTTGGAAACTAGCCATGAAAGTAAGATATTGAAAAATGTAGTAGAAAAGTTTGGTATATGAAACCCTATTTGCTTACATTATTCTCTCTTGAATAAGGTTCAAACAAACTCTGCTGGAGATTGAGAAAATTGAAAGAAGCTGCATATATTAACTTGACGGATCTGTGTAGTTGTCATTTTGATAAGGATTTCTTTGTTCAGCAGAGAAATAATTGGACAGCATCTCTATCTACAAAAGATATGGACCTGCATGTGCTGCTGCAAATCGGATCATTTGCATGAGTCACATTGCTGGGAATGAACTGATTTTGTTGTTATGACTGGGGCTCTGAAAGCAATACCTAGTATCCAGACCTATAATGTCAGAGGCTGATGTTGGTGGTAGAGCAGTAGAAGTAGCACCTTCCCATTAATAACCCCTAATTTTTTTTTCTTTTTTGCTTTGTTAAAGATAGCTGCTGAGCAGGAGTCTGACATGAACACATGTACAAAGTACAAAGGTTTCACTCTTTGCCATTGATGATTGCTGGACATTTATGGAGACCAAACAGTGGATGTGAGCACAGTAATGTGTTTCATCAGTAATATGTAGATGCAGAGAATTACTGATGCAGTCTTTTATAATTGCTGTAGTCTGGCTCTTGTTAATTGCTGCTAAAAATGCATAACCCATGGTGGTAATTATGTGATAAAATAGTGCTTTGCAACTGACTACTCATTCTGTTGGATGCAGGGTTGTTGAACTGCTAGCATCTGTTGTAATTTCCATAGAAATAATTAGGAAGCATTACATTAAATTTCTTTTTCATATTAATATAGATTAAGCCCTCCAGATAAATTAAAATTTTTTTTTTTTTTTTTTTTTTTGTTAATTTTTATAAAAGTTAATAGGTGGGAGTCTAATTTGCTATGTAAATTCCTTGTAAATTGATCCCCATATGGAAGCCAAAACAACATATGCTCATAGCATGTGATTTCTTAAAATGTTTATCCTGAGTAAGATGACATCAGGAGATTGAAGGAACATGGAACCACCTCTTAACTGCTGTTGTTTCCTGGCCCACCCTGGCCCAGGTTGGTAGACGCTGTTAGTGTCCCAACTACGGGCAAATAGTGAATCTGTAAGCAAAAATCAAGAGTACATTTTTATAGTAAAATGACCAACAATACATTTTTATGGCAAAATGAAAATACAACACTAAAAAATTACTAACAATACATTTTTAGCAATACATACTTATAAAAAACAAAATTACTAACAATACATTTTTGAAGTGAAATTACCAGCAATACATTAAAAAAAAAAAAAAAAAAAATCAACAATACATTTTATGATCTGCAGACTATATATCTGGAAAAAAAATGTTTACCTTGCAAGCATAAAATTATGTATAAATTATTTAGATTTTGCCATTAAATAATCCATAGAGGATAATATACTGCTAAATAAAATCAACCAACCAATCTTAAAATGTAGAAAAAATTTTTGAAATATTGTAATCTGGAGAGTTTAATTTATTAATAGCACTAGACAACCCCTAAACCTGTTGGGCACCTTTTAAAAGCAGTTCATGATACAAAAGACCTTTCCATTCAAGTAATAGTAGCCCCAAGGTGACAATTTATACCAATTTTAGTATTTATCATATAATTTTCAAAGGTGAAATCATTCCTTCCAAAAATAAACAGCAAGGGACATTCATATTTATCAAAATAACAAAGTATGGATACCTCTTTTTTATGTACCTAGTTTAATTTTTTTTCAAGGTATTTTTTAAAAATAATTATATTTTTATTATACATACTTGTTTCTTCCTCACTTCAAAATATGTAATGGTGGCAAATCAGTGTGCATCTATTTATTTGTTATGTGACACAATTTTTCAGCCATACATATTATATTTTATTAGGTTGGTGCAAAAATAATTTCGTTTTTTCACATAGTAACATATGTTAGAAAACGAAATTATTTTTGCACCAACCTAATATAATGACACACTCACATATCATCTTCACCTATCAAATATTTGCCAAACATATTTGTTTATAAAAAAAAAATGCATTTAATGTAGTATAGTGAATTTTATGTTGTGTAATACATATTTTAATAATGTTGTTATAATGTATTATAAATGTTTATTTTTCACACACATAATAATTAGAATGTATTATGGAAGTGTTTATATTCGAATTGATATAAGAATATATATTGAAAACAAAAACTGAGTTTCTTATTAAAAATGCTGTAAAAACAGAAAAATGGCCCTAGCTCAAGAACCCCTTGTCTAATTTTAACAGGGTTCAAAGTACAATATGCTCCTAAATTTGTTGGGGTATTATGTATCATTTAATCTGTATCGCATACATACATACATAGAAAATTAGAGTTTTAGCATTATTAGTCCATGCATGATACACGCTTAAGCAAACATGTATCTTTTGATACATGACTGACAAGGCAGATTTTTTCCCCCACAGTAGGTTGCCATTTCTTTCTGTGGTAGACTAGCTGCCATCCAAGGCTATAGAACCTGATCTGTCTTGCTATTTACCCATAGCTGGCAAGGAGAAGAAGAGGATTCATACCTTTCCCAAGAGTATTAGCATGTAAATGAATGTAATGGATTCGACTAGACAAATACAAATAAAAACACTCTAGATTATGAATTTCCAAAACATTTTCTTTTACATTTATGAATATATTTTGTTTTAGTTTCCATAGGGGGGAGATCAATTTACAATGAATTTACATAGAAAATTGGAAAAACAAGAAGAAAGGGCTAACTATTAATTTTGAGAAAACAGAATCTTCAGTTGTTGCTTTTACTGACAAACTACAAATTGGATACCTCAAAATCCAGTATAATAGTTTAAATTTCTAGGAAGGTGCATTAGAATAACAAAAGATGCCTTCCAAAAATTAAGCAAAGTTTTAAGAAACAGGAAAATTTCATTAGAAACAAAGAAAAGAATATTGAACTCTTATGTAATATCAGTTCTCCTATATGGCAGTGGATGCTGGACAATATCCTCAAGATGAAGTAGACTTGAGGCAATAGAACTGTGGTTCTACAGAAAGATTTTGAGAATACCATGGACTGAGTCTGTGATCAAGTATTAAGGAAAATAAAAACAAAAAGGAAACTTATACTTAGAATCAGAAAAAAAAATGGTTGAAATTTGTAAGGTACATAATGAAGAAGGCTTGGAAAATTTAACACTCACAGGACATTTAAGGCAAGAGGGATAGAAGAAAGTAGTGCATAAGCTACATAACGAGCTTGTGTAAATGGTTGGCAGAACAGGGATTAGGATAAATAGGAAAAAGACATATTGCTAACAGCTACAAAAGACAGAAGATAGTGGAGAACCACAATCGCCCATAGCACATAGAAAAAGAAATATATTTTAAACCTTAAGCAATATAGACTTGTTTGTTAATGATTCATTTTCTTTTTAAACCAAGTTAATAAAAATCATAATCATAATATTTTGTTTTTCAGGTCATCATTTGATCACTTGGTGCGGATTTTGCAACCTACAAAGACCACCTCGGACAGGACATTGTTATGTTTGTAATTCCTGCATTGCAGTCAGAGATCATCATTGTGTTTGGTAGGTCTACAAAATGCTTTTGTAACATTGATTTTCATTTGCCCTTAAAATGTCAAATATAGGCCAGGTTTTGTACTTTCTGTTTGCACCAACTTTTATAGCTTTAATAGTGATGACACCCTTGGTCATAAGTGTCGGTGACAGGCAACTGTGATTCCAAATCAGATACTTCGACCTTACAAATGGATGTCAGCTTTAACTTGCTTCTAGCAACACCTGCAAACAAACTGATGTGAAACATTTGCTCTGAACTACATCAGTGTTATGTAGTGGTTTCACAGTGGTGGCTTGTATTTGTACTAAGTCGGTCCTAAAATAAGTTTGACGTACAAAACGTTAGGAACTTGATATAATAGGTAATGATGCAGTAATCTAGTTGTGGTGGCTGATACTTTAATATCCGACTAATGGTCACTGCTGACTGACTAGTTACTCTTACTACTCCTACTTATTTATAGGTGAGAGTCTATTAACTATAGAATAGGTGTGTTCCACTATAACAATCAATAAGAGGTGAATTCTCTCGACTGTATATACTTGGATCTCTCTTTCTTGTGGCTTACACCTTTGAGGGATTCTTTTGGTATTGTACTACTGTTTGCTAAGACAGAAAGAGAAAATAATTCTCTTATTTTTTGTTCTTCTCGTTTCTTTCTTCTTTTTCTTCTTTTCTTCTTTGCTTCTTTTTCTTCTTTGCTTCTTTTTCTTCTTTGCTTCTTTTTCTTCTTTGCTTCTTTTTCTTCTTTTTCTTCTTTTGCTTCTTTTGCTTCTTTGCTTCTTTTGCTTCTTTTTCTTCTTTTTCTTCTTTTTCTTCTTTTTCTTCTTTTTCTTCTTTTGCTTCTTTTTCTTCTTTTGCTTCTTTTTCTTCTTTTGCTTCTTTTTCTTCTTTTGCTTCTTTTTCTTCTTTTGCTTCTTTTTCTTCTTTTGCTTCTTTTTCTTCTTTTGCTTCTTTTTCTTCTTTTGCTTCTTTTTCTTCTTTTGCTTCTTTTTCTTCTTTTGCTTCTTTTGCTTCTTTTGCTTCTTTTTCTTCTTTTGCTTCTTTTGCTTCTTTTGCTTCTTTTTCTTCTTTTTCTTCTTACTCCTTCATCTTACTTCTTTCCTTCCTTCCTTTTGTTTTTAAGTAGGAGTTAGATGTCCTTGACTCATAATTCTTTGGAATTTGAGTAATCTTTTCTAGGGTTACTATTGGACATAACAATGACTTTTCCAAATACAAGAATTTGGACTGGTTTTCATTGAAGTTTTTAAGATAGCTTTATTTTATTTATTTATTTTGCATTCAGTGTTTTCTGAATGCTTATTTGATTTTTCTGCCCATTTTCTTGTCTTAAGGCAATCCGTCTGATGTAAAATCTTGTTGATACCATTTTACTTGCATTCTATAGAACTAAAAGCGTCTGAATTGAATTTAAAAAATACTTGTCCAAATTAATTATACAGTTTTGGAGATGAAACAAAAACAGAAATAAATAGGTTGACAGCTGCAGTACCACCACTACCATAAAAGAGCCATTGGTAAAACTTTATAAATGGAAAGCAGCATCATGTTAACATAAAGAACAAGGCTACAATGAGACTTTGCATGTATCAAGAAATTACTGTAAGTTAATTAATGAAGCAAAGATATCGTGAGAGTGGTTAGACTACTCTCTAACAGTCTTACAGAAAAGGAAATAAATCCAAAATTTTGAGACAGTTTCAGTCCAAAATGAAAGGTTTTTACTTTTTCATCATAGAATTTTACTCTCTGAAATGAAAATAGAAATTAGAGAATTGGGCAGAAGACATTAAGTGTGTGCAAAAGTTACCAGCCCACATTTTTGAAAAGTAAAGTTAGTTGCTGCTGTTTAAGTACTATAAAAGAATGAACATATCCCTTCCTTTCTCTCTTCCTTTCTTTTGCTCCAAGATGTAGCAATGTCAATATGCTCCTTGTCTGCACTGATGATAAAATCTTTTCCCCAGGTGACTGATGACTGAACTTTTACACATACACATGCTTATCATACACACACACACACACACACACACACACTTCCCAATAGCTAAGTTTTAATGTTTTTTCTTTCTTTTACAGCTGTGTACATACTGGTATGTTTTCTCTCTTTTGTTGCTTATTTTATACATAAAAATACATGAAAATATCGATGTGTTGAAATTTATTCCTTTTCTCCTTTTACCTTTACAAATAATGACAATCTATCATTTACATGGGAAAATTTAGGTTGTCATTGCTTTTAGTTGAACTAGAAGTAGTAATTGCAACATGAATTCATTCACTTTTGAGTACAGAAATAAAATTAGCAAATATAGGCTTTGAAAGTTCTTAACAAGAGATGTGTATTTCTAAAAAAAAAAAAAAAAAAAGAAAAGTTAACTGAGCTTTGCTTTGCATGAAATCTCTCACACATTGATTAAAAGCACACATAACTTAAAGGTGGTTATTTTGATGATATTTCTTTCTTTATTTTTATAGAGAAAAATAAAATAAAATCAGTGCATCAGTGTAGCTCACCAAACATTCTACCGAGAATTGAATGTTGTAGGGGTTGCCCCCACTTAGTTTGCCAAGAAACCTCTTTAGTGGAACTTTTTCAGAACTATAAAAAAAAACTGGACATAGTCTTCCTCTTTTAATTATTTTCAGTCTAGAATGCGGTAGGGAGAAGACTTGTCCAGTTTTCCCTTCTAGGGGGATTTAGTCACCCGGCTACATGGTGCATCACCCACATGCATGCACTCGAACACACAAATACTACTGCTAACCCTATTAATGTTGTTCCTTTTCAGCTGTGTACACACTGGTATATTTTCTCTCTTTAGTTAATGATTTATTAGTTATGTATATAAAAATACATGAAAATATCAATGTGTTGAAATTCATTCCTTTTTACATTTATAAATGACAACTTGTCATTTACATGAGAAAATTTAGGCTGTCATTGCTTTTAGCTGAGCTAGTGACTTCCAATGGTGGACTGGCCAGGATATCAGCTTGCTCAATGACAAGTGGGCACCTGATAGAGTGGGCCTTCTATATAAAGTGAAAATACAATAAACAATCAAACACAGGCAACTGTTTTAATAATAAAAAAGAATAAGAAATTTATAAAGTCATCTGCACACTATCAGTTATTCAAGTCTAATGTGAGAGGATATTTTTAAAGCTGAAGGTCATAAAGACAAGGTTAAGAATTTTGCAATCATAACTATTGCTATCCATTGAAAAGGAATTGTCAGATGAATTGGATGCAGAAGCAATTATTAGCAGATTCAAACAATCATCCAATGAACACAAACAATTTCTCTTAACATTGTGCTTTTGAACTGTTAATGGGTAAATTGTGTAGTAAACTACTTAAAAATACCAACCAATTATTTAAAATTAAAAAATAAATTATAACATTCTGAATTTACATTTGGTATCTACTGCCAGTAATATGTACAGTACATGTACACTATAATTAAGAAATACACATTTTTTTTTCCACAAAAATTTTAATTGTACCCTTTTTTCATGTATGTTTTTTTTTTTTTAATTTATTCATTATGAAAATTAAATGATAGCATTTCAGTTGTGTGTGGGACCCCTTTGTCTCCAGTCTCCTGGCCATCAATATTTTTAGACCTAATTCGCCACTGGTAACTACATCACTAAAAATTTATATTAAGTGAAAAACAAAAATAAATTTTTGCTTTTAATATTAATTTGGATTATTTATGTTTAAATAATAAATATTAATAGGCAGTTTAAATAAATAAATCTAAATAAGTTGTATCAGGTTGGTGCAAAAGTAATCTCCAATTTCATGGGCTATATTAAGAATGAAAAAGCCCATGACTATGAAAATATTTATTCATTAATATAACTTCCTTTGCTTTCTAGAACATTCCATCTATCAACAAGCTTATAGATGCCATGCCTGTAAAATTCCTTAGGTTTTGAAGCAAAATATAAATCCATTTCATTTTCAACCTCTTCTCTTGATGCCAACCTAAGCCCATCCAAATGATTCTGTCGTCTCTGAAACAAGTGATAATTAGGAGGAGCAAGGACAGAAGAATATGGTGGATGAAGCAATATTTCCCAACTAAGCTCTTTCAAAAGATTTTTAGTCAGCTGAGTCATGTGAGGATGACCATTATCATGATGAATGATTGACACCCTTTCTGTTCACTAAGGAAGGTCGCTTTTGGTTCAAAGCTGTTTTCAAATGATGAAGGTGATCAGTGTATAGGTTAGCTGTAATTGTTTGATTAATGTTTAACAGTTCATAATGGACAATTCTTTCAGTATCCCACTGCACTCAACATGATCTTCTTTGGATGAAGTCTTCTACTTGGTTGTTGAACTGATCTTCCTCCTCAACTGATCCACGATCAGCAGCATTTAATGTTATGTTAAAGGATCCACTTCTCATCACCTGTAACTAGCTTACCTAAAAATGGTACTGGTAGGTGTCATGAAAACGATGATTCACAATGAGCAACATGATGTTGCAGATTCTCTGGAAATAGTTTGTGTGGGTCTCATTCCCCAACCACTGAAACCTTTCCGAACCTTTTTAATTGGCATAGCATAGTTGTATGGTCTATGTTAAATTGTTTTGCAAGTTCCCTAGAGGTAATGGTAGTATTTTCTGTGACAAGTTTCTAACTCTTCAGAATCAAATTTTTTGGATAACCTTCTTTTTGCTCATCTTTGAAAAAAAAAAAAATCCCCATTTTGGAAACCACCTCCTGCAATTTCTTTCATTCATGACATCATCTCCAGAAGCACTCTAAATAAACTTTGCTGCTGCACTTGCATTAGCACCTTTATGAAACTCATACAGTAAGATATGTCGAACGTGATCTTCAGATGGGACAAACATAGATGCGAATATTGTAGAAGATGATGAAAAATATTTTCATAACCTGAAAGTAGAAGGTATAAAATACTTATTGTGACATTCCTTAACTATAACGAGAAGCACAAATTTCATAAATACTATCTAAAACTCAAAAACCGGACATTACTTTTGCACCAACGTGATATGTATGTCTTTGACACTAGTTCAAGCCAGCACTATGTCCACTTTTTTCATGAATCATTTTGATTTTTGACTGATATTCACTGTTAAACGACCCAGCAAGGATTGAAATATTTTGAAACCTAACCCAACCACTCCTAACACTTACCTTCAATAGTAAGTACCTGACTCATCCTCCTGCTATCCTCTACCTTTACAAGAGCCAGATCAGGCCTAAAATGGAGTACAGCTGTCATATTTGGGCAGGAGCTGCCTAGTCTTCACTTTCCAATCTCAATAGAGTCCAAAAGCATCTCCAGGTCCTTGCAGGTGATGAATATTTTCCCTCTGCAACCCCTCTCTCATAGACAAAGTCTCTTACTGCTCTATTGCTACTTCCATGGAAAGTGCTCAGATGAACTACATTCCTTAATCCCTCCAGTTCTAACTTTCATGGCTATGACCTGCCAAGCTGCACGTAGCAAACCACTGTATTTTATTGGTTAGAAGTTCCACCTGAGCAGCCTCTTCCCATGAATAATTCCTCTGTGGAACCGATTCCCAAGAGAATGTTTTCTTGATCACTACAATCTTAACCTGTTCAAGTCTATGGTTAACTGTTATCTTCCCCACATATCCGCATAAAGTGTGCCTTTTACTCTATCACAAGTGGCTTTTGGGCCTTGTACAGGGTGAACATCACTGTATAAAAAAAAACAAAAACAAAAAAAACTCATGAGATTTTAAAAATATTTTAAAATTTATTTCAGGATTGATAATTGCATTGGTGCAAATAACCATCGGTCTTTTCTGGTTTCAATGATTTTATTCATCTTTTGTGGCATTTATGGCTCCCATCTTACCCTCACTACCGTGTGTACCCCAGAAATCTACTACAATTGGATACTCTGGCCAAATGACTGCAGATTTCTCTACACTGATTTTCAGTGAGTTCTTTTCAAATTTAATCCTACAATTAAACCATTTTAATCTGTTTGTATTTCAATTCAACTTTCTTTTCTTTTAAATTTTTCCTTTTAACCTTTGTATTTTTAATGGTTATTTTTCTTAATACTTTTACTTTTTTAATTAATTTTGAGGAGATTTTAGATTTATTCTTTTTTTAACTTAAGAAATTCTCAGATTTTTTTTAAATTTTTTACTTTGATATTTTTATTCCTTTTAAAAAAATTTTCTTTTGACTTTTTTATTTTTAATTAGAATTTAAAAAAAAAAATTTTTTTAAATTAAAAAACATTTTTGATCTACTTTTTATTCTATTGTTAAATGTATTTCTTTTTAATTTTTTACTCTTTGATTATTTTGCATTTAATTTTTACCACTTTATTTTTTTTATTTTTTCTTGAAATTTTTTTTAATCATTTTATTTTTATTTTATTTTGATATTAGCAGTTATAGGCGGATAGGCTGACTCAGAAAGCACTTATCTCAGGTTGAGATAACATTTAAATCTTGACTGGACTGTTCCGGGCTGGATACACTTAAACCCACAGTTTGTGATTAATCAAAAACATCTGTTTTTGTTCAGGCTTAAAACAGGACACTGATTTGGATAATAAATTTTCACTTGAAGATAATGATCAGAGGAAGTGTCAGGTGTGGCCTGAAAAAAAAAGAGAATGAAATATTTTTTATCTTATTCTGGAGATTTGATTTCTCCATAAAATAAATCCATACAGCCATTTCTTGATGCTTTTGGTGGTTGTCCAGCCGAAACCGGATGATGATACCATTGTTTGAAGGGGTGATCTTTTCCATAAATTGAATTCACCTAAAATTTAAAGTAGTTGAGATGGTTAGCTTTTAGTTATGGTTCAAACCGCTCCTTGTTACGGTTCCTAGAAAGGGATTGATCAACCAGATCAAGTGACACCCCAAGGAGTGTAGTAACAGGTTGTTGCTAAGGAAGTTGTGAGGAGGAGGAGGAGTGGAGGTAGAAGCTATGAGTGGAAGTCAAATGTCAAAGAAGGCAAGTTGGAGTTTGATGGGTGGATTAACCTTCTTACTGCCACTAAGGGGTTGGATAATTGCCCAAAATTGGAAAATCTCAGTTGAGACAAAGAACGGTTGATATTTCTATACCAGTCAGATCCCCACCTGGTTTTGGGCAAAGTATTATAAAAGCCAGACATTTTGAGGCTTTCACGGAGAACATGGCTGCAGGTTGAGCCTAGCAGAACCACAGATCAGCAGATTCCAAAGTTGTTCAGCAAAGTCCACATGAGAACTCCCAGAAGAGTTTGAATCAGAATGTGCCTAAAAAACTGACTAGGCTACATCTATAAACCTATATTAGATGCCCATTGTGAGCAACTAAAAGTTCAAGTCTTAAAGTATAATCGTCCATCACTCCCGTGATTACCTTGTATAAACGATCTGTTAAAGTTGAAAAGACTTGTTGTTTCCCTCATTATATAACCATCAGAGCCGCCGTTAGCCATGGTATACCTACTCCTGCAGCAGATTTCTAGTCGTCTGAGATCAGTCAAAATGTGAGCATTTGACCAGACTTTTTGACAATTGTAGAAGTCACTGCAACCAACAGTTGATGGAAGAAATCTGATATTGAGGTCCATTATCGGATGTTCAGTGAGCCCTTTAACTCATCAGCTGACTGTACGACTTTATATTTATTTTATAAACTTGAGTTTTCTTTTTTACTTTAGATTTTCAAAGATTTTAATTTTTTTTATAACCTTTTTATTCTTTATTTGCTTTTGGATTCTTTTATTGAAAATGATTCTAATATATTCTTTATTGCTCTTTTTACAGTTTTATTTTATTTGTATTTCTTTTGTTAATTTTGTTCTGCTCAAAGTTTTACTTTTTAGTATTTTCAATCATCCAATAAAATTCAAGTAAACTGTTTTTAATATGACAAGTAGTTTTTAAAAATTGGTTGAACATTGAACAATCAAATTTCATTTCTAACCAATCATTTCAACAAGCATTAAACTGCTTTTTACTCCAAGTTCCAATCTACATCATAAGAAAAAAGTGGAATTAAACTTAATCATAGACACTTATCATAATATCAAATACAAGGAGTTGGTGTTGGAAAGTTCTCGGCCAGATCCACTTCCAAAAATCTCACTAATGTAAATAAACTTGCTGGTAAACTAACTTTTGAACTTTATTCAACACATTACCAACCTAATAATACTAAAAAGTAAAATGTTATTTGATTAGTTGAACTCTTAAGTTGCCACAAATAACTTTAACAGTCTGTAATAATGAATTTTGCTTGCTAACACTGTACACAGCATGTTTTAAAAATCCTCTTGACTATCTAATATAATAGTCTGTTGCAGCACTGCTCCTAGTTAGACTAAAAGCAGTGGCAAACAAAATTTACACATGTAAATGATGGCATGTCATTACATTCAGAGATGAAAGGAAATGGAATAAATTTCAACAAGGCAATAGTTTCATATGTCATATGAATGACAAAAGAAAATATATTAGTATGCATGTAAACAATATACTAAAAGTTAAGTTATGCGGGTGATATACAGGTGTGAAAAATTTCAGTCACTTGGGGAGATATCCTCATACCTGGAACAAGGTCCCAGTTGGTGTTGTCACTAAAGCATACTGAGAGGAGAAAATAGAAAACAATAGTGTCCCATTTTTATAACTGATTAACAGTGCCCTTTAAAGCTAAGTCATGCAGTAACCCACAGGCCCAATAATAACCTTACACCAGGTAAAACAAGTAGCATCCATTATAATACAAGGGGAGGCTGGCAGCATCCATTGCAATACAAGATGAGGGAGGCAGCATTCTTATTGTATAAAGTATAGTAAACTCACCGAATGTCCAATGATCATAATTTTAGAGGTACCCCTTCCTAGTAGATTGGAGAAATTTTCAGCACCTACTCTTGAGGATTAAATTATATGAATTCTGAGATGTAGCATTGATATTATTAAATTTTGACAAGTCTCTTCTTGCTTATTTTACTTTCTTTTCTAAATATTCTTTTAATATTCAGGAAGTATTCGACTACTAAAGTTGTGATAAAAAAAAAAAAAAAAAAAAGCCAACAGAATAATCGAGAGTTGACAAAAAAAACAAAAACATGACAATAATATAATTGATACAAAATGACATTTATTTAAAAAAAAAAAAAAAAAAAAAAAATCTTTGACATTTTCTGATTAACCTTCCCTTTTAATTCCCTACTTTTTTTCTTCTTCTTCTTCCAGGACATCAATCAGTTTTGTCACAGCCTGTTATGTGATTGTAAGCACTTCAATCATGCTCTTAGCATTAGTTCAGCAAATTTTATTTATCAGCCAGAATATCACCTCTCAGGAACTACATCGGGCTACCATGAATGGTATGACATGCCTTGGACTCTATGCCTACAACAATGTTCACAACAAAGGCCTTAGGAAGAACTGGGCAGAATTTATCTTCAAGACTTCTCGAAGTATTTCTCTCAAGATTCCTGTCTAAAATCATCAATTCTGTTGTTAGTGAATCATTCTGTTTAACTACAAAGAAAAACATAAAAAATGCATAACTTGAAAGGAAATTAAGCTAATAAGATTTTCTTTCACCAATTTGCAAATTGTAAAAGTTAGTATTTAAGTAATGTCATCTTGTAAAACAAACTTTTTTTTTTTTTTTTTTTGTAATCATCATTTGACAAGATCTATCTTTTCGATCTCATTGAAAAGATATATAAAAGGGACAAAGTAAAAATGCAGGACAATGAAAATATGGTAAACCTTCAACATTGATTGAAAATTCAATGTTCTCTTTGTATAATTGCTGCTGTTAACATCTTTTGACCATTCCATTTTTTATCCCTCTTTAAGAGTAATCCATGAGAACAAAGAAAATCCTTCCTCTACCCCCCACCCAATTTTGACAGAAATTGTTAATTAATGCATCCACTGAACCAAGTGCACCAAGCATTACATGGATTCCAAATTACACTCAACATCAATTTTGCAAACCAAAGAAAGCTGGTGTTGAAATCTGTGGAGGTAACATATCCACTTCTCACTCCCTAATCTGGACCTTATCTTTCAAAAGACTAATACGTTTTCTTCTCCCTATGGATATGGTTTGTCCACCTCATTTTTGGTTATAGCTTTCTTGTACTCCTCGAATGTGATTTGATGCCGCTGATACTGTGGTGAGTGCATTAATAAAACATTTCTCTTACCATGTGATTTAAACAAGAAAAAGTTATCAACACTCCTGCAATTTCCAACTCAACTTCCCTTCTTTTATAGGGATAACAAAAGAGATGAAAAAGAAATAGATATATATTAAACTTTCACTTGTATTTTCTTTCTCTTTTCTGGCATAGTAAGGTTCAAGTTGTCACCTTTTTTTCAACAAAAACGAAAACAAAAGGAAATAAATACAATACCTCTTTTACACTTCTATTTCATTGCCCCCTCTTCCTCCTTGCTTCCACTTCCTTCTCAGTCTTCTACACCCTTGTGAATAATTAGTAGACCAGGGAGAGTTGCACACTCCTTTATTTCTCCAATCATTCTTCAACAATGCATCCAATTTCTCCTAATAAAATCCCCCTCCCACTGTTTCTTTCACGAACCCATTTTCTTTTTTGTTTTGTTTTTTTAAGTGGGTGGGGGGGTAAGTTCATATAACTCAATTTTTCTTCTTTCTCGATGTTTCACACCATACATCAGTTTGGTTTTTCTTTAATAAAGAGTCTATCTTTTCTTCTTTTTTTCTTTTTCTCACATATCGTACCCGACAAGTTCTGAAGATTGAATGTACTGAAGCAATGTATTAACTATAGTGAGCAAAAAAAAGAAAGAAAAAAAAAAAGATTCAAGAATCAAAAAAATATTAAATATATTAATGGCTCTTCTAAAAGTTGTAGACAATCGTAAATATCACTCGGACCATAATTTTATTTACTCATTGACAGTGTTAAAAAAAGCCATTGTTACTGAGTTTTTGTTTAATATTGGGCCCTATTATACTTTTGCCCACCTTCTCTAAACGCTATATATTTACTTTCCACAAATTAGTTAGCATTATGATATTTAAATTAAATGTCTGGAAATTTTAAATTTAATACAAATTTAAGATCCAATTCAATCCTCCAATTAAGGAGGATCTGTGGTGATTTGATGCCAAAAAATGATCAAATTTGGAGTCTTTGAATGTTTGGTTCTGTATAAACTCTGCAAAGTATTCATCCATCATATTTTATTTTTTTCTCCATGCAAACAAAGTTTAGCCGATTTCTACAATGCATACAGATCCACCCAGTTGTTCAAGGTGATTTCAGAAGTATACCCGGCCTTCGCTGAAAAATTATTGTTGAAGAAATTAATTTTGCATTATTGATAAGTATTTTTTTTTTTTTTTTTCATGACTGCTAACTTGTATTGTTAAGGGCATTGACTTTGATAGTTAGGGAGAAAGTAGTGAAACCAGGTTGCTAATCACTACCTGATGGGTGAGTCTGTTATGAACAAAGAAGCAAAGGAAAAATACCGATCACACTGGTCATTATACAGAAATCAATACCAAGTGAAATCAAGTCAGGCATTGTTTCAAGTTTAGGTTCTTGATTGCAATTATTTTATTTTGTTTTGGTACTTAAAAAATCAAAACTTGTCGATTTGCCATACCATGTTCAGTGGAAAATCTTCCCCATTTCCTCTGTGCTCCTATGGTAAGAGGTAAGTTCGATCCAGACAGTTTCTTCCCCAGAATTGTTACTTTGTGGAACCCCCCCCCACACACACACACACACACACACCCGGCCAAGAGAATGCTTTCCAATCTGCTATAACTTTAACCTCTTCAAGTCTCATCAACTATTATCTATCCTACATATACTCATAATACGTACTTCTCTCCCCTTTATAATAATTCCACTCATTAACCTCCTACTCTGAGTGGCTCTTGAGCCTTGTATTGGGTGAAGAAAAGTAAAAAAAATAAATAAATAATGAAGAGACAGATTTTGTATTCATACAAAAATTATAATGCACAGTTGGAGCAGAGGTTTAACTGAAAACAATTTTGACTTCAAATCTGGCTCTTGAACCATAATGATAAAAGGTGAATTAAACCAATCCAGTTTGTATATGTGTATCTCTTGCTTACATTCATTTTGTTAATTTTTTTTTTTTTTTTTTTTTTTTTTTAAATGGATGATTTTTATAACTTGTGCCAAAGATTATTCATTTTTTAATGATTTGGGAGTTGTTTAATTTAAAACTCTGCTTGTTTACTGAAAAGAGAAAAATGATTTCCAAATATTGTTCAGACAAAGTTTGTTTATGGACCTGATGTGGCACAACATACAGCTCATCAGATAGTGGGAGTGGGTGCAAGAAGGTAATCCTTTTTGTTTCCTTCAAAGTAAAATGACTGTAGAAAATTAATATGCTAAACAGATCAATTGATTTTATCAGTATTATGTACTCCATACCATCACCTAAGTATTTTAAGAAAAGGGTTGATTGTATGGAAAAAATATTAATGACTGTTAATGACTTTTAGAAAAATTAATTGCTTATAATGAAAAAAAAAAAAAAAAATAATTAAGCATTTAATCAATTGTTTCTTAAGTTGCTGGTTGCTTTTTACTTGAAATTTGTGATTGAATTGAAAGTGTTTTTTTTTTTTTTTTTATTATTATTTAGGGGTAAAAATAATACCCCACATTTTGGTTTTAGGCTTTATTTTTTTTATTTAAAGGTTTTTTATTTAAGGTTTAAAAAAATTGCAAACAATTGTCGTTTAAAAAGTAGTCTTTTGTAGTTGAAGTCATTGACAACAAAGATCATTTGTGGATAAAGTTATTCTTCTTCAAAGTTGTTGTTTTTTTGTTTTTTGTTGTTTTTTTTTTTTAGACAGTTTTGATTTTAATTATAGCTACTTGTTTGTAAATCAAAAGAAAAATATGGAGATTTCTCCTATGAAAGGGGATTAAAAAGATTGTGTTGGTTAGGGAATGCTTGCTTGTTTGTTTGTCTTTTTTTTTTTTTTTTTTTTTTTTTTTTTTGGCTGGTATGTATTTTTGGACTTCTTCACCTTTAAAGTTTCAGGTAATTTTCAAATCTCTTTGAGCAGAAGGCTTTGTTTTGTTTTTGTTGTTTTATATATTGTTAATTTGCTTCAATTTCAATATAGAACAATTCAAATCACAGTTTGTATTAGAGATAACAACACTAGTGCAAACTTCTTGTGTACAGTTGCTAACTTAATTGCGGTTGAGGGTGCCTATAATATGATGTGTGATCAAAACAAAAATCAAGACTTTTTTTTCTTTTAAATCATTTCACTTCAAATAAATCAATAAACCTACTAAGATGCAATGGGTTACTGAATGTTAGAGAATACGAGAAAAAACACTATTAAGGAGAAAGACAAATAAAAGAACAGGGATTAAGAAGATAGACGATAACAATTGATGTTGATCTTCAAAAATTTAAATGCAAAGTTGACCGAGAAGTAAGAAGTCAGAGTTCCACAAGTGAGAAGTGCAATAGAAGAAACTGTTAGCATAAAAATTAGTTACATTTTTCACCATTTCAACTATAATGATGAAATCTTGCTGACAATCAAGTAGCATAGAGAAAAGTTCATCAGAGTGATTAAGAAACACAGGGAAGCTATGTTAAGGCAGTCTGAAAGTGACTGAAACCAAGTTGCCAGGTCAAGACAAATAGCAGTGCATATTCTTTGGATTTTATCAAGAATCTTTAAATAGATAGCAAGAGCACCAGACAAGATGTGGTGATAACCATTCTTCCTTGCTTTGAATATTGACTTATAAATATTTTAAATTATGGCGAGAAAAATTGTCTTGTGCAACCCAGAAAACCAACTTTCCTAGCAGCAGATGTGGCAATTGATTCAATTGTCTAAGTTATTCCTAGAGTAATGATGACATGTTATTTCAGAACTTTATATCACATTAAGAGGGTCGGGAAATGCATTGGTTTAAATCAGTTCAAAACAACAACAAAGATGAGGATACTTGTCCAAATAAGTTAAGGAGGGATAATAATAATAATCATTGTTATTTACCATCAACATCTGAGGACTTCATTTCACACTTACAAATATTTGGGTTCCTTAAAAAAAAAAAAAAAAAAAAAAATTTCAATCAATTTCGATCAACAAAGTTTTGTAGACCATTATGGCCGAGTAATGAGTTTGTTCCTCACTGAGTGCCTGTATTTGGGACTTTGTGCCAAACTAATTTTGTGTAAGTAAATAATGACTGGACAAGGCCAGATTAATGTTTAAACAAATTTGCTTACATTCAAGAAATTTTTTGTTGATTAAAAGTTACCTGAATTTATTCTAATTCTTAATTTATTTTTCAAACCCAAAATGTTTGAATTGCCTTTTGTATTAAAAAAGAAAATGTATTTCCTGCCATAAAAAGTGCACATTTTTAAACTCCTCCCAAAATCACTTTGCAACATTCACCCCAATGTTTGGGTTACTTGTATGATGCTAACACATTAAAATACATTTAGATGACCACAGCAAAAATATATATGATTATAGTCAAACTCTGATTACAAATCAAAATAATTTTATTTAAAAAATAAAATAAAATTATATACCAGTTATTACAATTTTTAATTTTTTTCTAAAATATTCCTTAATTATTGCTGTAAAAACGAGCATATTAAAAGCACATTCATAACAAAAAATGTGCAGCAAAAATATATACCATATATATTCACATATGCAACCTTTGAAGAACTAATTTTGAAGCTAATTTGACTATGGTAAAAAGATATATAGTTTGGTCAATGGCATAGCTAATGCCAGCAGTACATATGCTAATTTTATATCTTGTGTATGATGTGGCTGCTTAAAATTATCTTCAAAAATTGCACGATACAAGATTATATACGGTATTACCTTTTAATTGGTAATAGCAAAATGATTAAAAACATTTCAGTGTTACCAATTTACAGTAATTAATATTTTTGTTCCACCTCTTTTTTTTGTTTTGAATGTTTAAATATGTCTGTTTTTAATGTCGTAGTAAAATTTTGTATCCTGGTGAAAACTTCTTCAGAATATTCCTTGCTAAATTGTTGGTGTGTTATAAATTGGGTTATACAGTCGTTTGTTCCTACAGCAACATCACATTGAAACACTAGTTCCCATTTATTCACCAAAGTTAAGCAACATCAAGTCTGGTTAGTACCTAGATGAGTTATCACTTAAGACAAAATATGCTCATATGATATTTCTGGAATGCTTAATCAGGAGTTAGATATGAAAAAAAGAACTCCAGATTATAAATTAAATTAAAAAAACTTTTTTTTTTTCTCCCCTAATCTTAAATGTGAACATATTTTATTTTGGGTGTTTGGAGGGGACTTGCTTTACAATGAACTTGCAACCTATCAACTTTTATAAAATTTAATAAAATATTTAAATAAAGTTTTAAAAACATTCCTTAAACAGTAGATCTTGATGAGTTAGCAAATATTTGTCATCATTTTAACCCTATTGCTGTTGAAGAAATTTCTGTGATGCTAGAAATTTCACTGACTGGATGTGATCACTGGCTTGATGTGCTACATGCCAATGTCTGTCTCTGAATTACCTTCCAGTCTACTCAGTTATATTGCCAGCACTTTTTTTTGGCCTAAAGTGATGGCTTGGTAGTGGAAGGAGTGTTGATTCTTTTGATGTGACCATATCATTTCACCTTTCTGTTTAAGGTCTTCTTGCACTGAGTCATTTGTGATGTAGTCTTTTTCTTTTTAATGCTTGGATTTTTTTTTTTTTTTTTTCTCTTCGGTAATTCTGCTGTTAATGTCCAAGTTTCACAGGTGTACAGAAAGACAACAATAGGTTAATGCATGCAATAGTCTGATCAAAGGCCAATAGTTTGGTTTAAGGCAGATGGTCTCATCTTCCCAGGTTGTCCTTAGTTTTGCGGCTGTTGTGTTACTCTTGAAATTCTTTCCATTCTGAAGTCCTCTTCACTATTGATCAAGCCAAAGTATTTGTATTGAATCACTATTTTAAGTTTCTGACCACCAACTGTTATCTTGGTTGAAAGGCCCTTTCTTGTCATATTTGTTTTTGTGCAAATTATTGCAAAATTTCTCTTTGCTTGTCATATATTTTTTACTTGCTCTGAATATATTAACAATGGCTTAGTCAAGATTTGCAGGTGTACAAGCAGATTGAGAAGGCCAGTTACATGCAACAGTCTGGTCTTTGATTTCAGGCAGATGTTAGTCATTCCAGGAGGTTTAGTTTTGCTAAAACCGTTACTGTTTGTGCTGATTTTGAAATCCTCGTCACTGATAATAAAGCCAAGATGTATTGGCTCACTACTTTAAGTTTCTAGTCATCAACCATAGTTGATTCAACAGGAAGCAATCTTCTCAGAATTTATTATTAAATACAAAAATATTTTCTACAATTCTAACACATAATTTAAATAATTTTAAAGTTGACAGTGAAATACGATTTCCTTTGCACGTTTGAAATATATAAATAATAAAAGTTAAGGAAAATAAGTTTGAAACTAAATACATATTTGAAATAAGTAGCATTGATAAAAGTTCAGCATGTTTACATATGCTTGTCTTGTCATTCTCACAATGTTCTGGCCATTGTTATTCAATCCTCCCCTGACAGTGTATGACTGTTTTGCACTACCATACACAGGGATTGAACTCGTACGCACAAAGGAGTGTGGGTGAGTTCAATATTTTAACTACCACTTTTATCACTGCATTGCCCAACATGTATAGGAACTAGTGGATTAAATTTGAGCCATTCATTTAAATCAGGTTTCTGGATGATGATCATCTCTATGCTAGGTCTACTGAGATTGTTAGCTTAACATGTCTATTCTTTCAGTCATCTTATCTCCAATTCTTCTGGGGTTTTTTTGTTTTGACTTCATTCCACTTTAATGATCATCTTTTCCCTTCCATATATGATCAGCCATGCCTGATTTCAATATTCCTACACCTTTACTAGGTACAGTGCTGTTCGATAAACGTGACTGACCTGATTTTTTTTTTTTTTTTTTTTACTAAAAATATTTTTTGTCTATTGTTTTTGGGGTTAAAATAATTTTTAATCTTACTAATATAAAGACCCTTTACCTGACCACCTAGGAAAAAAGTTTATTCACCCTAAGGTATTCTATTGATAATTATAAATTTGGATATGACATTCAGGAAAAAACTGCAAAAAAAAAAAAAAAAAGTGACTCAGATGTCGCATTCTAATGATTAAACTGGTAAATTTAAAGAGCTTTTGACAATATTGAAAACTATTTTACAATACACTCAGAACAATATTCTAGAGAATTCTAGAATATTCCAGAAAGCCTCATACATTATAAAAACAGCTTGAAATAGCCACTCAGAACCACTTAAGGCATCTATTATTGTCCTCTCAAAAGCAGGCAAGTCTACGAGAGAAATTGCTATAACAACTGTCTAGAGTGCTTAGGGCACATAATGATGCCACTCCTGCTCCAAGGAAGGAAACAAGGGGATGAAAGAAAAAAGATTGATGATAGAACTGGCAGGGTAATCAAGAGAGAAGTTGCAAAGAATAGGACTATAACTAGCCAAGAAATTGCAGCCAGTCTAAGCGAGGAGCAAAGTGTCAGTCTTGCCTCTTCAACAGACCGTCAGTGGCTGTTAGAACAAGGCTACAAATCTTGTACATGAAGGTTAAAGCTGCTAATAAGCAAAGCCAAGAGACTTGAATGGGCTCACGATTACAAAAATTTCACTGTAGAAGACTGGAAGAATGTTCTCTTCTCCGATGAAACAAAAGTTGAGCTAAATTCAAAGGATAAGTGATCTAAAATCCGAAAAAGAAGCTTTGAAAGTTCTTTGAATTTAGCAGTAAGTACTGTCAAGCATCCGTTCAGTATAATGTTCTGGGGGATGCTTTTCTTTTCATGGAACTGGTTTCTTAAAACCGATTGAAAAGACCCTCAGGAGCGAGCAGTACAAGAGAATTTTAGAGTCTTGTCTGCTCCCTTCTGCTGAAAGGGTGCAAATCGACCCCACCAAGCTCATTTTTATGCAAGATAATGCTCCCTGTCACAAATCAAAATTGATGAAGGAATACTTTGATGAGAAACAGGTGCATGTTATGAGATGGCTGCCCCAATCTCCTGACCTCAACCCCATAGAAAACTTATGGAGCATTATAAAGTACAGGCTCTCGAGAAAGCAGCTAACCAACAAAGAGGATTTGATTGTGAATTTCATATCTGAATGGAATTCAATGCTTGGGGATTAGATTTGCCAGAACCTAATCAAGTTGATGCCAAAAAGGTTATTCACAATAAAGGCGGAACCATAGATTATTAAATATTTCAAACTATATTACCTCTTATAAATAAATCATACCGCTATTATTCTTTATTTAAAACTATTCAGTTATGTTTCTATTGATTACTAGGTGCAGGAAATAAGCGAGTCACTTTTTTTGCACAGTTTTTCCCTAAATCTCATTTATATCCAAAATTATAATTATCAATAGAATACCTTAGGGTGAGTAAACTTTTTTACTAGGTGGTCAGGAAGGGGTCTTTATATTAGTAAGATTAAAAATTAGTTTGGCCCCAAAACAAATAGGTGAGTCACTTTTATCGAACAAATACATAGGATGGAATACAGTCAAACTTTCTTCTGAAATGTAACAACCAAGATGATCATGTTAGTCTGAAGAATAAAGTATAGAATTCCTCATTTTAAAGATTCCAATCCTTGCTTTTCATAAAACTAATTGTAACTCCTTGCTGAATTTTGACATACACATACAATTTATTTTTTTTTTTTTTAAGAACTTCATTAATTTAATTTTCCTCTTGTAAATTCTTTTATATCTGGCCGATACATCAACTAATGTGACGTTTGCGAATGGATTAAAAATTGTACGAGTTACGAGTCAACGTTCAAGGGAAGTAACTCCTACAATGAATCATTCATTCGTGAACGTTTTCTTCCTACTTGCAGTATGACTTTCAGTTATCTATCAACCAAAATAAAGTTTAGCTTGAAGTAAAGAAATCATTTCATACTTTTATTATTGCTACAATGTTAGAAATAAAATCTAGTTTTGTAGAAACTTTAAAATTTTGACTGAACTGCTATTATTGCTGTGTACAGTGAAATATTATCAAGCAACATGTGATAATTGAAATAAATATTATATACTTGCTTCTTGTTTAATACAATTCAATGAATTCTCTGTTGTTACTAACAGAAAATGCTGTCAGTCATATAGCAGGTAAATTATTTTAAGTCAAATTTACAGTGTAACCCGGATATAAGAGATTTTCGCTGGTCCCAAATTAGAGCCATACTTACCAAAACAAAATAGACCAAACCCGGATATAAGAGACTTCTTCTCCGGTCCCGACAACTCTTATATCCGGGTTACACTGTATTTGTATTTTCAGAAATTACATAAATAGCTAAAAACATAATGGCTGATATTTGTTTTGATTTCATTTGCTTGAGCACAAAAGATTTTGAAATCCTCAAAGATGCAAAAACAGAAGAGTCATGTTTTTTTTAAGCCACATTTACTTAGACTTGTCTAATTTTTAGAAACTTGTTACAAAGCAAGCCATTTCTTTTTTTTTTTTTTTTTAAACAATTCTCTTCCAAATAGGTTATTTAAAAAAAAACTTTTCAAAGAGAAAAATGCTGTTAAATAGTGTATTAAGAACAAATTATTTTTGGCAAGTGTTTAATAAACAACTATACGAACTAAAACCTTGTGTAAACCAGATTTTACAAGTATAATAATTTTCTTTGAGATTTTTTATATATTAGTTATCCAATATTAGCATTGGTTGATATATAATTAAAAATATTTGATTAAGCTTTTGTTGTAGATAATTTTTTACTGAGAACCAGTAATGTTCCTCAGTTGCTATAGTTACCAGTCAAATTAGCTGTGGCTTTTGGAACACATTTAATGGTTAGTTTCAGTATTTTGTCCTTTTTATAGCCATGATTTTTTTTTTTTTTTTCCTTTTCAAAATTAATAATCTTGGTTAAAAAAAAAAAAAAAAAAAAAAAAAAAAAGAGCCAAATGATAGATAGCTCTTAGCATTTTTTTTTTTTTTTTAAATCTCAGCACCAGCAATTGATGCAAACCTAATTTTAGAAAATGGCTCAGAAGTGATAAAATAGAAATTTAATTTTACAACATTCCAGAAACTAGTTCTTCAAACTTTTGTAATTTCTCTTGGACTGGTGGAATCTCATAATGTCATTTGCCAAAGAGTAAATATCAAAATCAAAGAGTTTCCCCACAAATCACTATCAGTCCATTTTTATGTTGCATGCTCAAAAAAAAAAAAAAAAAAAAAAAAAAAACAAAACACCACAAAATAATAAATTAAAAAAAAAAATTTATTATTCTTTGAATCAAGGCCAGGGGGAGTAATCTATTGTACGAGAAATATCTTGTATTTAATAAATTTTAAAAACTGGGAGAAGAGTGAAAACAAATGACCTCACATTGATTCAGTAACGACTACTAACAAATGTTTTAATGTAGTTAGTAAACCTCATCAATTAAGAAACATCAAACATGAAAATTGATGTAAAGTTAAAAAAGGACCAGAAATCTATGTGGTCCTCATCCTCAAATTCATATGAAAAATATATGTTAGCACCTCATTTTTATTTGTAATGTTTCTATTGAAAGAGTGCGTGTATATGTGTGAATATTATAGAATGATATTTTCAAATTAAATCTTCATTTTGGTGTCTCCCTCAGACTTTATTCAACTGCCTTTTCTATTCAGAACGGATTAGGCAATGTACCAATATGGAAATGCACTTATGTGCCCATTCAACATTTACTGAATGTTACCCGATATGAATAATACATGATGGTATAGTAAACCAACACTAGATAAAAACAAGATGAGGATACAGGTAGAAAAGAATCACTAATTCAAAAAATTCATTGTTATTTTGTCAGGTAGGGAAATATTTAAAGTCTATATGCACTTATTTATATGCAAAAATAATAAAATTTATGGAAAAATATTTTTCTGATAATGCTGGAAATAGACGAATGAAAATGATAAAAATAAATGTGCTTTTGTTGTTCAAATCAAAATCTGGTTGCTTGACACTCCCTCAAAACCCAAAACATTAATGTTAGTATTATTATTATTATTAAATTTAAAGCAAATTAAAACCCCCTACAAATGACATGGTTAGCACCTTTTGTCCTTCCACCTAGTTTGTTAAACTTTACTCTATATTCTCAACTCCAGCTTCATATGGGTTTTCTTCTGTCAAGAAATTCAGCAAGTCCACACGGGTTGCAATGCCAAAAATCATACTCTTCATTGTGATGCCACCAGAGTTTCCAACTGAAAAGATAAGATCCCAGATAAATAAATTAATTTTATAATCATTAAGTTTGTTCAATAAAATAAAACATTGAATTGTGGTTGAAAAGATTAAGAAAAAAAAAACAAAAAAAAAACAAAAAAACAAAACAAATGAAATGAAAAATTGTTGGTTTCATTAAGTATTCAAAATTGCCATAAAATGTCTAATTATGAGAATTTATAGCTCATGATATCATGGGCAGGATTTATTCAACAAATACAGGAAAACTTATTCACTTTCATAATTGCACTTAGAGGAACCCAGCAAGTTCTAAGAGCAGAACAAAAAACAAGAATATCCACAGTTGTAATTTAACACTAACTGTTTTTGAATCTGGTACAAGAATCAGTTAAATTTAAAGTCAGTAAGAAAGGCCAAAAGTTAAGTGCTGCGGCCATAATCTGCACTAAATCTGCATTCAGAAGAATGCATTGCAAAACGTCAGGAAAAGAATAGAATTGTTGGGGAATTAAAATAGAATCTTACTGACAGGAGAGGAATATTCAAATTTAAAGATGTTTTCTACCAAGTACTTTACAACAAAAATAAGTAAAAGAAATAGAAAATGAAAATATCAACATTTCCTCTCAAACACTCCATTTTCTTTATTTCGTAAATTATTTTAGCAGCTGCTGCTACATGATATTAAATATATTTAAAAAAAAAAAAAAAAAAAAAAAAAAAAAAAAAATGGTTGTGGTGGGGTTCATACACATCAAATATGATAAAAATATAATTCCTGGAATAATAACAAGAATTGGCTCATTTTCTATGACTATTTTCTTTGAATACTATAAAAATAAAAGGTTACATTTTAGTCCTACTACCACACATCAATATAATAAACTCACATCAAATAGGTTTATAAATCTTACTGTATTCTCTTTTAACCTTCTATGTGCCATGTCCTTTCAGGACTTTGTTGATCCTGTCTCCATAATTTCCTGTCCTTTTTAGCTCTTAATAGATTTTGTCTTTAATATCTTTTCCAAACCCTGCTCCACCATCCATTTGTTCAAGCTTGCCAGGCTGGTTATGTCTTGTGAGTATGAAATTTTCCAAGCCTGCTTTCCTCATTATGTGCCCTAGAAATTTCAAATATCTCTTCCTGATGTTAATTATAAGTGTACTTTTTGTTGCCATTGTCTCTAGAACTTGATCGTTATAAAACCACATTTGTTTTGCTTTATGTCTTCATCTGTGAGGCGATTGTCCAGCATTCACTGCCATATAAGAGGACTGATATCACGTAACAGTTCAGTACTCTTTGTTTCTAATGATATTTTCCTGTTTCTTAATACTTCACCTTACATTTTGGAAGGCATTTTTTTCTTTCCCAATGCAACTTCAGATTTCAGTGTCACACTTCCTGTCCTCTGTTAATATGCTTCCCAGATATCTAAATTGTTAGACTTATTTGACTTTTCTATCTCCAATTTGTAATTTGCATGTTGGTCTGTCCCTTTTGCTAACAACCATGCAGTTTTCTTGCAATTGATGTTTAGTCCTTTCCTCTTGCTTTCTTTCACTACCTTCTGGAGTTCTTGTAGTTTCCTTTTTGTGCCTGCTATCAACACCGTGTCATCTGCATAACTTATGTTAAGATTAATTAAAGACTTATGTTAAGATTAATTAAAGACTTATGTTAAGATTAATTAAAGACTTATGTTAAGATTAATTAAAGACTTATGTTAAGATTAATTAAAGACTTATGTTAAGATTAATTAAAGACTTATGTTAAGATTAATTAAAGACTTATGTTAAGATTAATTAAAGACTTATGTTAAGATTAATTAAAGACTTATGTTAAGATTAATTAAAGACTTATGTTAAGATTAATTAAAGACTTATGTTAAGATTGTAGCCACCAATAATGAATACTGCTATGACTTACTTCAGACACTTCAATTTTCTTTTAATCTTATCAGTGGAACACTTGATAGCAAAACATTTAAGATGATAATTAATAAATTCTTTTAGTTTGGAATCTAAGATTGTTTTCATAATGAATAAAAACATACATTTTTACAGTGATCTTTTTGTCATTGCTAACACTGATTATTATTATTATTATTTTTATTATATTTGAAATGTTTCAATTCTATTTTAAAAAAATAGAAAATCTTAATAGCTGCTGCGCTTATAAATTTTTTTTTACCTATTGTCATGTTATTTTTTTATGGAAACTAGTCTAAATATAGCTATCAGTTTATATAATTTTTAAATAGATCATTTTTATATATTTCAAACTTCTGAAATATCTAAAGGTCATTATTGAAAAAAAAAAGTAATTTAGTCTCTTAACAGATTTTCCTATATTTTCAAAAATTATCTTAAAGGTGTTCTAATGAAAACAGATTAGGTGATAGGGATATTGTAAATGACAACATTTAACTTTGTGGAATTTAACCCCCCCCCCCCAAAAAAAAAAACACTTACAGCCAAATATAAGTTTGGCTAAAGGCTTTAACTCTACTCTTAAAACATCTAATATGAAAAACTTTTCTCAGCATAAAAATGGTTTGAATGTTTCATAGACTAATTCATGTTCAATATTCTGTATTTTTTGCTCTTTTGTCATTGCTAATATTGATGTTATTTTTTATTATTATATATTAAGTATTAAACATTTATGTCAGCATTTCTCAGAATTAGCTAAGACATCATGGAATAATTTACAAAAAATGTTTCTACGAATTCTGATGTAGGATAGAGATTATAGAGATTGGATTTTACCGTTTGCAATGGACTTCTAAACATCGATTCACAGAGTTTTAAAATCTTTCATATTTTTCCCCCTCCACCCCAAGATGAAGTGCTAACAAATGTCCTTATATTTTAGTGTTTTACTTACATTGGGTAAAAAGGACTTTTCAGTAATGAATAAAAGCAAAAGATTGTGAAGCATCGATTTAGATATTTTGATAAGCAATAGACAAAGTTTTGCAGATTAAAAATAATCATTAAAAGCCACAGAAAAAAGAAGTAATGCAAAATTAGAGAAAAACAACTTTTTAATGAACACAACATGCAAGCATGCCAAATACTAAATCCCATTTTCATTCATTGATCTGAGAAGAACATCTTTATTCTTAAGTTCCTGCAAAATAATTTAATGTCTATGTCCTGATATTTAAAAAAAAAAAAAAAAAAAAAAAAAAAAGTAAGTTAAATGAAGTCGATGTTTGTTTATATTTTTGTTTTCACCTGCTACATATATGATTCCATCAATAAAAACTTTATTTAGTCTGAAGAAGTCCTTTTAAAGGACAAAACATGTTACATAGGATTTTTTCTATTTTGTCATTCAATTACCAAGCAGTGAAGAGAAAAAAAAAATTAAAATGAAATAATTTTACAGAAAGAAAAAAAAACAAAAAAAAAAAACAGAATATTTTTTTACATTTTTGATTTTCCAGGAATATGAGTGTTAAAAAAGGATATATAAACAAAGATGGAGATTTTTCTTCTATATGCCATGTCCCTTCAGGACGTGGGTGATCATGGTTCTCAATTTCCTGTCCTTTGTAACACTTAGTAAATGTCATCTTTCTGCTATCTCTCCTAATCCCTCTTCTACCAACCATTTACACAATCTTGTTAGTTAGGTTTATTTGCTGCTTTCTTCTGTCTTGCCTTAAAAATAGGTTTAGTAATTTTAGTATTTGTTACAAACACAAAAGCAGCTTACTTCAAAAGCTATTTTTAGGGAGTTTCAGCTACTCCTATGACAAAATAGATAAACTTTAGGGAATATTTACAAAAAGTACTACTACTAAAAATAATAAATTTAATAATAATGAACAGTGTGCACTTTTCTGTATGTTTTTTTTATTTTTTTTATAACTTCCAATAAAAAATTAACAAATGACACCTGCCCTGATTTGAATATGCAACATAGGGTTAAGCAGGCAAGTTACATATCCACTATGTCAGTGTTCTGCTGTTTGGACAACATGGTAAAATTCACTTATAAAATAAAATAAAAAACACAGTTTAGTCAGAGTGCACAAATATTAGACTAAACCTAGACAGAGCACACATAAGTGTTCATTCATATGTTAATCTTAAGTTTTCTCATTTTCCTTTTTAATTATAAGCATGGTACAAGATTAGCAATAATAATGATGAGAATTTGTCAGACTTGAGTTAATTAGAAATATTTCACAATAAAGAAAACTACCAAAAGTTTTTTTTTGGAACATACTTTTTTTGCTGCTAAAACATTATAGGATTTGTTTGTGTTTTATAGGTTGGTTTGATCAATATATTTGCTGCCATTTTTGTTTGTACTTCCAACAAAAAAAGCAAAAAAAAATAAACAAAAAAAACAAAAAACAAAAAACAAAAAAAAAAAACAAAAAAAAAAAAACTCATGGATTGTCCTCTATAGAATGAATCAGCCAAAACACCGAGAAAGCAACAAAAGAATTAAATCAATATTCTGAAGAACTCTTGGAGTAACCGAGACTTTGCAAAATTACAAATAGTATTAAAAAATATGTTTACAACATTACAGAAATTTCTTTCAAGCAAAAGAGAAAAAAAAGAGTAAAAAACTTTTAGGCACGTGAAGTTGTTATTTGTCATAACATATCTACCTCCAGTTAGTACTAAGTACAAAAAATAAAATAAATTATCCATTAAATAAAAATTAAAAGATGCAGTTATTTCCAAATATGTTTTGAAACAATTTTGCAAACAAAGCGTGTATTACAAAAACATTTACAAAATGGTGCATTCCACAGCAGACAAGAAAAAAAGCAAGTGAAAAGAAAATTAAGAGAAGTGAATGCAAAAAAGAAAAAAAATGGCTGTTATTAAAATGTTAGCAATGCAATTGATGCTTGCCTATATCTTCTTTACTCTTGACAACACGAATGTCGTTAACATCTGAAATAAATTCAATAGTAGTAAATTGATAAGAAAATAAAAAACTTAAATTTTCTTCATCATAATTTAAAAAAGATTCTAAGACATTAAAAATGGGTTACAAAATTACAAATAAAATTTCAATAAATTTTCAAAAATAAATGGAAAATATTCAGTAGTTAAAAAATAAAATTATATAAAAAAATTTAAAAGAAAAAATAAAAAAAATAGATAATTTCTAATAAATCTATAATAAAAGAAATAATTATCCCAAGATATAAATAACTTTAAAACAATGTTTTGTGAAAGCTTGTAATGCAGCAGTGAATATTTTTTAAAATGGTTGCTGGATTGTGACTATCTCGGTCTCAGCTAGTAATATAATTTGCCCATTAAACTCCTCCTCCCTTTTATTTTCTCTCGCACAAAAAATTAAAAAATAAACAAAAACAAGCCAATGGATAATATTCAGGGATTTTTTTGTGTTTTTTTTCTCCAATGGAGCAAATTAAATCTTTAAAACATTTTGCACTGTAGAATACTCAGTTTGACAAGAGTTTTTTGATTAAATGTTGCTGAGATATTGTGGTGAGTTAACTTAGGATTTCTTGTGTAAGTTAATGATGAAAGTGAGAATTCTTTAAAAAGCCAGTATTCACTGCCATATAGGGGGACTGATATTACCCAACAGTTCAGTACTTTAAGAAGAAAATCTCCAATGAGCAAACAGATAAAAAGTAGTGCAGAAGTTTGCTCTAAATTCAATTTAAAGCTTTGGAATGAATTTTCAATTGGAAGTCAGATTTCTTTAAACAAAGAACCATAACCTTTTTAATGGAAATACCCAAAATGCAATAAGAGAGGTAATGCTTAAATCAGATAGATGTACTCATTAATCTGAGAAATCAGTCCATTCAAAAGAAAAACCAACTTCAAAACCTCTGCCATTTTATGGTCATGTTCTTTTTACAAGAATGGCTACAAGAACAAATCCTGAAACAACACAGGTGGCAAGCATCCTCATGGGGGGGGGGATTTATATATATATATATATATATATATATATATATATATATCGGAGAGGTGAGATGTCCCATTAAGAAAAATCCTGTCCAGGAGAGGATAGAGGATGCTTCAGCACTGCCACACCTGTGCTTATATTGTTAAAACAGACATTGTTCTACAACCAACAGATGAACTGAAAAAAAAAAAAAAAAATAAATAAAATAAAAGCAAAAATCTCTACAAACACAGATCCATGATCTAATGAGACAAATGAATTCCACATAATATTATTATAAGACTTACATTTTCAGTTAGATGACCAAAATTAATTCCCTTCAATTTTCAAAAATAGATAAATTACCATATGTACTTGAGTAACATGTGATTTTTATTTTAAATACAGCTGTACTTTTTGACTACAGTAAATAAACATAGTCTGGTCAACAGCATAGTCAGTGCCAGCAGTACATAAGCTAATTTTATGTCACATTTTGATGTGACCACCTAAAAAAAAAAAAAAAAAATAGCTTCAAAATTAGGTCTTCAAAAGTCACATGATACATGAGTATGGTAGCTATTTTTAAAAGGTTCCAACCAAAATTGATGGCATCAGAAAACAGAATATATAAACTAGTGTTCATCTCTAAGTCAGCAATCTAGCTATAACACATATGGAAATTCTCAGATTTTTTTCCAGAAAAATGACATCCAAAACACAGTCTTTGAATAATTTTCTTAAATTACAATTTTCTACCAATAAGAATAATGAATACATTTTTTTTAAGTTCTCTTCACATGTTATTCAGTTAAACATGTCTGATGGGTTCAATTCCTTTGACATCCTTTAAAAAAAAACAAAAAACAAAAAAAACAACATATCTATGGTTTTAAAGGCCAATGGAATTTCAAAACTGATTCTTCAACTTGTGTAATTTTAATAAACAATTCAAACAAGCCACTGATTCCCATCAATATATCTACATTGTTCTTATCAATAATACATTTTTTTTGAATCCTCCCTAAGCAAGGAAATAAAGCCACTAAGATGCAAGCAGTTACAGAGTGTAAAAGAATTAGAGAAAAAAAAAAAACAAAAAAACATTCTAATGAAAGAACAGGAATTAAGATAGAAGACAACGAACAAGATTGCATTTAAATTTTTGGAAAAACAAATTTGACTGGAAAGCAAGAAACCAGAAGAGAGTTCCACAAGTGAGAAGTTCAAGAAAAGAAACTAATAGGAAATAATTAATTACATTTAGCCATTTCAAATGTAAAATGATGAAACCTTGCTGCCAATCTAATACTGCACTTAAGAAAAAGCATTTGATTTCTGTAGTATTATAGTATTATCCCAGGTGATAACACTATTTACCATGAAAGTATTTATAGAAAGGGTACAGTGAAGCAACATTATGACAGTAGGAAAGTGACTGAAGACAAGATACCAGGTCAGGACCAATAACATTGCAGATGATTTTTTTTGATTTTATCAAGAATCTTTAGATACATAGAAGCACTAGACAAGATGTGACAACAATATTTAATGAATTGATGAATGCTACACTTATAAATATGTAACAAAAATTCTGGTGAGAAAAACTATCTCGCCTGACACAGTGAACCAACTTTTCCTAGCAGCAGACCCAGCATTTGATTCAATATAATCTTTCCACTTCATGTCAACAGAAAACGTTAGCCTGAGAAAGCACAATGAGTCACTCTCCTGGAGGTTAGCATCAGCCATGCTGATGAAAGGCAAATAAGATGATTAAAAGAAAGCAATTTAATTTTGTAGGCATTAAAATTAACAAGCCATTTCTTGCTTCAGTTAACAATGGATTGTAGGTCATTTTTGTGATCAGCTGCTAATTTGACCTTATCAAATCAATCAGACTTACCATTACCACTTTATATACACTTTTGGGACTGCTGTAAATAAGGTAAAAAAAACAAAAAAAAAAACATGGGTTATTGGTAAGAAGATCCAAGTTCTATGGCCATATAACTAACATCCACTTTTTATATTACATGCCTACATAAATTGGAGGTATTGGTATCAAAGCAACACTTATCTTTTTAGCACTATTTTTTCCACTTGGCATTATGGGATTCTAGCCAAAAAATGCTTATGAACTAGGCATCTTGAATCAATTAAAATGTTTCATTTTTGTTCAACATGTTTGCTTTTATTAATGTAAAAACTGAAATAAATCGGAATCAATGATCAATATAAAAACAACAAAAAAAAAACACCCCCCCCCAAAAAAAAAAACATAACAAAACTGGTGTTATCTCTACTTGCTGATAAGAAATGTGAAGTTTTGATAAAAAAAAAAGAAGCTTTTTCTTCTTTTCTATCTCCAACAAAGTATACTCCCCACCTACCTACTCATTATTTTTTTGTACACATACACACTTGCTTATATAAATTCTCTATAAATTCTCTATAAATTCTCCAAAACTAAAAAAAAAAAAAAAAATTTTCTGTTGAAAGACTTGCTTTAAAAGCAAAAGACATTTATTTAAAACACTTAACATTATCAATTTAACAAATAGACAGATAAAAAAAAATCTGTCTATTTCTGAGATTAGGTATTGTATTAGGTTGGTGCAAAAATAATTTCGTTTTCTAACATATGTTACTATGTGAGAAAACGAAATTATTTTTGCACCAACCTAATAACTATTTACACTATTTACATTGTTCCGACTATTGTCCTCATCTTCATTGTCAGATTCATGAAATTTTGGTCATTGTACACTCCAGCCTTCTTCAGGTGTCATATACTGGAATTTCCAACTGAACCCTTTATTTCGTCCACTGGTATAGATTGGTCTAGTTTCATGTACCATACCTTTTTAAGATATCTCATTGTCAGTTTCCTATTAGTAACTCAACTCTCCAAGGTCACTAGATTACTTCAACCAACATTTTTATCCACTGAGCCAGGTGTCGTTGGGGACACATTCTAAAGTGATAACACCTGAAGAAGGCTGAAGCATACAACGTCCGAAAGGTTATGAATATGACAATGAAGATGAGGACAATAGTCCAAACAATGTAGATAAATATTTTTTCGATATTTTCATGTTTTTCTTATGCACTGGCACAACTTGTATGTAAATAGATTTAAGTTTGGCACAATATTCTCTAGTCTAGACACCAATCACATTCGACTTATCCTGGATTCTTAAGTGTTAAATGTACTTGTCTATTTTCATTTTCCTCATGCAACTCAGTCTTCATATACCACATCTAATATATAAAGCACTGTGTGTGTGTGTGTGTGTGTGTGTGTGTGTGTGCGTGATCTCCACTTGAAAACATTTAAAAATTAAATATAAAGTGTTATCTGTGTCCACAAATGCACAAATCTATCTATCCATATATAAAATTCTGTGACTTCCGTTAGTCCTATCTGTGACACCCTCTAAAACAGCCATACATTGACTGATCAAAACCAAATTTTGAGAAGTGCAAACAGGTAAGAGGGGGGCAAAGTACAGTTGGTTTTATTAGGGTGCATAGCTTAGTACAAGAAACTTTAATTCATTTTTGGGGAAAAATTATGTTTTGTTATTTAACATACAAAATACTCCCACTATTTAAAAAAAAATTAATGATTAAAACAAATACTCATCTAATAAAAATGCAATATTGTTTTTGCATATCTTTTAAGTTTTTATATATTATTTTATTCTGGTAAAATATAATGCATAGTAGGGAGAATTTGAAATAGGCAGAGGAAGCAATAACTTCAATACTAAATACTCTGAGGATTTTAAAACATGTCAGCATGTAGCAAAAAAATTCTAGTATGTAAAATTGTGACAATAAATGCAGCATGTTTTCTACCTCACCCAACTTGGTAGTTCTTGCTCAACTGAGGTAATTCAAATAAAATTGCTTAATTATTCAAATAAACTCGTATTCTGCTCTAAGCATTTAGATGCACATTTTGGATGTAAAAGGACATAAGAAATGGTGACATTTTCTGACAATCTATTTAGAAAATCTAACATTCAAAATGTTTAAACTTATCAAACTACATTAATGATGGCAAAATTCACCAGCAACATTTTATGACATGGAAATTTCTTGAAGTATCAAAAAAAGACTACCCTGTGTTGTGGTAAACCTGATGTCCCAAGGCAAAATAATGGTGGTACAAAAATGTTTAAAATGTAATCAAATTCTATATTCAATAATAGGGGATAAAAATTTAGAAACAAAAATTCTCAAATTATCAGCACATCAACCTTAATGGCTAAAGAGATTCAAATTTTTGCATAGAAATTGATCCACAATTCTTTTTGGTTAGGGTTATTTTCATTTTTACAGGTTTAATTTTTAACTTGATGTTGATAACTCTGGTGTAAGATGAAATGAAGTTTTCTTTATAACATTAAAAATAAATATTTTTAATGATAACCAATCTTTTTATATACTGTTGTTACTAAAATAAGCAAGGATTCATTTTGCATTTTTTTTTTTTTTTAGTTTAGATTGTAAAAACAAAAAATATCAACCACCAATTTACATAAAACATGTCTGAAGAATTCATTCATTTTAAGTTAAAATTATTCATTTTTGTACTGGATTTATAAAAAAAAAAAAAAAAAAAAAAAAAAATTTATGAAAATTTGATTTGTTTTTTTAAAAGATACATTGTTCTTTTGTTTTATTTTTTTTTTTAAATTGGAACTATATTTCATCAACCCACCCCCAAAAACAACATGATAATGTACTATTTACATTCAAACTATTGTCCCTATCTTTGCAAGGATGAGGACAACAGTCCAAATGTAAATAGTGTAAATGGTAACTCCTCATCCCAGAAATTAAGGCAGAAACAAAATAATGGTTACTAAAAAAAATAAAAATAAATTAATAATTAGCTTTTATTTCATGAAGAAACCGAAAAATGGAAAAAAAAAAAAAAAAAAAAAAATCAATTTTTTAAAATGGATATTTGAAGCCTTAAACAAGAAATTGGCAACAATTTCCTAATTATGATTAACTGTATTAATTAGTACTTTTTACTTTAAGTTCAGTGAAAATAATTTTTTCTTTTTTTTTTTCTGTCTAGAGATCATCCGAGTGGATCCTGAAGGTTTGATTATTCCACAGCTAGCATGTTGATACAAAACTGAAGATAGCCAGTGAGTACTTTGCCAAAACATTGTGTGTATAATAACATCTATGAAAATAAAGAGGAGGACAATAGTTTGAATAAATAATAAAAGTATATTGATACAATCACCTATGGAGTTGAGGGGGGGGGAGAATGAAAGAAAAAAAATTTTTTTTTTTTTTTTAAAGATTTACCTATTTTTCTAAAAAAAAAAATTTTGTGAAAAAAATTGATATGATTTGAAAGTATTAAGAGCTAATTTCAGAATTGAAAATTTCATCCTGTTTAACAAAGAAGATTTAAAGAAAATGGCAGACATTTTAGCTTTAAAGGCATTCTTTCCTCCAATTCCAAGAGAATAGTTTTGAAACTTACGTTGTCGTTGATTATGTACGACAAGAACAAAGTGGTCAGTGTCCAACATGCGTGACAAATGTCCAAGAGAAGTGCTCATTGGGATCTAAAAAAAGGGAAAACAAAAGGATTCAGAAAATTTTACAAAGACAAATGAAAACACGTTCAATTTTAGCAGTCAGATATTAAACAACGCAAAGATAAGCATAAACAATAATTTATCAAAGTGTGTGCATCTTTTTTAGAAAGTAAAGATGGACCGACTTATCTAGCAATCCATAGCTGCATCCAATTAACTATTCAAAACTTGCAACTACTATGTCTATGTGCTGTGTCCCTTCAAGACAACAGCGATTATGGCTATACATAACCTCCTACCCTGTGCGGCTCTTAGTAACCTCTGTCTTTTTATCATCCCTTCCACTTTCTGTTCTACCATGCAGTCACAGAAGTTTGTGAGGTAGGTTGTGCGACACTATTTACGACGCTAGAAAGAAAGAAGAAAAAAGAAAGGTGAGAATTAAATTTAGGTGATAAGAAGCCATCACGAAAAGGACACTAAGCGGTGTTATAGTGGTAAGATTTTTATTTCCATTGTTGAGAAGGTAAAACACAGAATTTAATCTGATTTATGTTATGGGGCAGCGAGTAAGATATATCCAATCTGCCCATGGCAATGATAAAAAAAGATTTTTTCAAGTTGGACAAGAGACCTCCCGCAGGGTGCTGAGAGATAAAAATTAATTAGGTCATGCTTGACCGAAACCAAAATGTCCATGGAACCACCTCCATGTCATTTGGGAAAAAAAACACCTGTTTATCATCAGGGCTGGCTATGATAGCGAAATTATTTTATCAGAACAGTTAATTAACAACAGAATGCAAATACGTCCAATTGACCACCCACTTGCTTGGCGAAGGCCCCTGGTGATAAAGTCCAAGTGACATTTGACTATGATAAGAGTCTAAGGTTTGTTGTTGGGCAGAAGAAAAGAAAGAAAAAGAAAAAAAAAGAAAAAGGAAGATAATTTTTTTTTCTTTGAGTAAGATTTTTTAAACCGAAGCTAGTCTGGCCACACCCATGCTGCTGAGCGCCCATTGACTGCATGAGCGTTAGGCAGAGGTAATCATGTGAAGAAGGAGGGGAGGCCTGTTGCCCCCCCCCCCCCTGAAGTGATAGGTGTGAGATGCCACTGTGAGAGAGAGGGGAAACACGTTGACACCCTCTGAGGGCATGGTGAGATACCAATATGAGAACAGAAGAAGGTGGGAAGACGAAAGACTTCCAAAAATGGAAAATAATAAAATTTTCCTGACCGAAAACAAAGAAGTGTATTGTGAGTTTAGAATTATCAAGGAACCTCAAACCCCGACAAGCCCACCCCGGTTTTGGACGGCGTCCTTGTAAGCAGAGTCGCAGTGAGTGAAAACCAGTTCAGTTTGAGTTCCAGTTAAGTTGAGTGAAATTCATAGTTGGAGTTGCACCTGCCTCGCAGATAGGTGACTTGAAAGATTCCACGCAAATCACGACTCAATTTCTAACCAAGAACAATTTATTTTTGAAGAACGACTTAGACTCACACCACCAAAACAAGTTTTACGAATATCGCCTGAAGATACACCAAGAACCAGTTTCTTAAAGAACAAACAACTTAAGATGTTAAGACTCGCCTAACAAACACAAAGTGTCACGAATCCATATAGTGGCTTGGGAAGAAGACGAAGTCCTGTGTTCAGCAACCAGATATAAAATATTGTTATCCTTTTTTTTTTTTTTAATACATTTGAACTTTGAATTATTTTATTTTCTTTTACATATACTTGTTCGGTGTTACCCTTGATCGAACTCGGCTTGCATTACGGCCCGGCGACTGATTGATTTTGTCTGCCTAAGATCAATTCACAACGTGGATAAGTTAGACTGGAAATCCAAACAGTTACTTTGGTAACCAGACGTTGGAGGCGAGCTGGGAACGACAAGGCTGATACCGAATCTAACCAGATTCCCATCCGAATCACCAAAAGGTTAGAACGTCACATTTGGTGCCTTGACCAATACCAAGCCAGTTGGTCGTCACAGGACAGGATAGCACGACGGACGCGGCTAGGCAGACGTCACATTTGGTGCAGCGACACCGGGGGGACGTCACAGTTGCTTTCGCCTTTGAAATGACATTTGTTTTCCTTAAGACTTCCTCATTGCTTACATGCTTTGTCCATGGAATTCTTATTTCTGTTGCCTTCAATCTTCTCTTCATCCATGAGGAAATTGTCCAGCATTTGTTGCCATAGATTGATTGATTTAACTTTTTACAACTTATCAACCTTTTTCAGATTATTTTTTTTAGATTGTAAGAATTTTTTGGAGATGATGATTTACAAAAACAAGTCCTACTGTAACAGGGTAATGACCCTGAAATCAATATTTTATTAGAAATGTAAAAATGGAGTTTGAGGGTTAAAATTTAAATTAAAAAATGGTTTGACAATTTTAACTCTGGCTTCAAAAGGGTGAGAACCCTGAACTATAAATTGAGACAATGAAAGGAGATGTTATGATATGTTATAGATGATAAGGTAAGACTAATGTGTTTTCAAGTGCAGATATCAGTGCAATATAACTTTTACCTATAATGGGGTTTGTGTGCTGATAGAAGTCACTTAGACATGTTTTCTAAACTACACCTGGGCAGTCACAGTGTGTTTGTTTGTTTGGGTTTTATGGCATATCAACCACTGTGAGTTATTTAATGCCAAATCCAGTTTATATGAATTTTAAATGCCTATTTTGTATGGAATAAAAAATGTATAGCTGGCAACATTATTGTTTCAAAAACTTAGAGCTGGCAACATTATTTTTCTGAAAACATTATCTGAGACCTTGCTGTTGGATGCAGTTTATCGCCATACCCAGGACGCGGATGTAGTTTACCGTCATACCCAGGATGCACACACAGTGTCTGTTTGAAAAGGGTTAGTACAAGGTTTGAAAACTGGTAAAGATAAAATTAATTTGAAGCTGAGGACTAGAGAGAAACCAAATGCCTCTTTTCTGTAACAACTGTCTGTAATATTTATAATTATTGTTATTTTGGATTACTTCTTAGGCTATTTTTATTGTTTTAAAGTTATTTTTAGAATTTTAATAAAACCCAAACATGAAACTGCATTCTCTTTTTTTTTTTTTTCAAGAATTAACGATAAAAATATTGAACATTATTAGGTTGCTTATTTACAAGAATAATTTTATATTTACAAGTTTATAAAAATGTAATATTTATTGTTAAGCATTTTATAAAAGAAATAAGTACAAAAGTAAATTTTTTAATCATAAATTTATAAAAATGTCTGAAGAGAACAAGAAAATTTAAATAAATATGTAATTATGAGTAACTGTAATAAATTTTGAAAAAAAGAAAAAAGCATTTTCCAGATATTTCTTTCATTTACTCTTGCCATATAAACTCACTAAATTTTTTACAAGCATCTGCTATTCCAATGCACATTCAGATCTTGGTGTCACATTTTCTATATTTCAGAAATGGTGAAAAATTGAAGTTTGTATTTGGTGGATACAACAGTATTCCCAAGCAATAGAAAAGTTTAGACTTTCATGTCAGCCTTTACTCCAGATCCATATATGACTGCTTACAATGTTTATCTGGTCGAGTCATTAAAATCAAAAATTAAGTATAATGCACTTAAGGCTCAGAGTGCTGTCTCCCTAGGCAGTACTGCTACTACAGAAGAGGGCTGGGGTTAATCCCTGACAATCTAAAGCATCCGTGAAGGCAAGGTACCAAAGCAGCTCGGCTTCAGGAATTTTTGTTCCTTCCAACCCCCCCCCCCCCAATGAAACTCCCACTTAAATAGAATTTGGTACTAGATCAGGTTTTAAATGGATGGTAGATATCTACATTAATTAATTTTGTTGGATATTTTAAAAATTATTTTTATTTTACCAGCATTGGATATTTTTTTTTTTCTTTAGACCCTACCAAAAACTAAAATAATCTTAAATTATGGAAGCCTTAAAAGAGAAAAAAAAACAAGGGCTGAGGTAAGGAAAGATAATGAAAAAATTACTTTAATTTTCTTTTACTAGGGATAAAATAATTAAAAATGTATAACACCAACCTGCTTAAATTGTTTGTACATGATCTCCGACACAGGATCCGATGGTTTTACTTTATTTCGAACAACTTTAGCCATCATGTTCCCAACAGTGACCATTCCCAAAACATTTCTGTAATAAGATATTGAATAAAATTTAGTAACACTTACAAAAATTAACATTCAACAATGCAAGACCTTATAAAAAGGAAACTGAATAACATCTACTGAACATAAGAAAATGAAAAGCCACAAGGTTTTTGAGATTATATACAGATTATGATAAGTACATTGTCACAATTTTATATTTTTAACTCCATACATTAATAGAGTTAAACAGAGAAAGATGTAGTAGAAATATTTTTCATGATGTACTGCATTAGCCAAAAAGTTTGTTTTTCATCAGGAGATGGCATTAAGAATGTCTTGTATTAATAACATTAAAAATGATTGTTTTTCATTGTTCTCATAAGAGCATGGATTTTTAGGAACTTTTGTCAAAATTATTGCGTTTTTCTTTATTGATCAAAATGATTTTCATGAATTTCAATCAACTTTAAATTCTGTCATCATGCAAAAGGATAGGCCATTATTTAAAACTGAATACTCACATTTTAGACTATTCAAATATGAGATTCATGTGTGTTTTGCTATCTGTCTTTATATTATTTACATTCAGAATGTCGTCATCTTTGTTATCATATTTTAACCATTATGCTCTCCAGCAGTCTTTAGGTTTCTGCCAATCTGGCTAATCTTCAAGGAAATTTCAATTGAATCCTTTATTTAATCTATAGGGATAGATGTTCTCTTTCCACTGTCCATATTCAGAGATATCTTGTTCTCTTTAGTATTGCTCAGTTATTGCTAGTCCCATTTCCACCCAGCCCAGGGATTGAACTCAATTACTATGCCACTAAATTCATTAAGCTCTTGTGTGGCCTAAATGTAATGAAGTACAATTTATTTCTTATTCAATTCTTAAATTGTAAAGAATAATAGAGCATATTAATTACAACATAATCGCATTCAGTAATTGACACGTTTTCAAAAGTAATGATTGCAGAGAGAATACAGATATAAAATATTTGATCCAAAGTTCAAATCTATAGCAAACTAAACAACTGATCTCTCAACAGGTAGAGTGAGTTTATATGAAAAGGTGAAACTAACCCTTCCTCATCAACAACAGGAACTTGATCAAATCCTTCCTTGTTCAGCAATTCCAAAGTTTCTTGAATGTTTACATTCGGCATCACTGTTAAAGGTGCATTTAGCTTCAAAGCACTTACTGGTAAATTGGACCACCTGTAAAGATCAAAGATTAATTTACAAAAAATTCTGGATAATAAAAGGTTTGTACATAAAACTTTATTTTACTTTCAGTCTGTACTGATACAATTACTTATTACTCATGGATTCATTAATGATTAATATAAAAAAAAAAAAAAAAAAAAAAAAAAAAAATCTATACCTATACATAGGGTTAGACACTAATAAAGAAGGTTTGAACATGTAAGATACAGTGTAACCCGGATATAAGAGACCCGGGTATAAGAGAAACCCGGATATAAGAGAGATTTTATCCAGTACCAAATTAGAGCCTGTGTCAATGTAAACAAAATAGACCAAACCCGGATATAAGAGACTTCTCCGGTTCCAACAACTCTTATATCCGGGTTACACTATATATACAAAAGTTTCTAGTATTTTTTTTTTTTTCTTCCACAAAATCTTTATATTATTTCATAGCATCAGGTTTCAACTAAAATATTGTCTTGGTTTTCTCTGACATTACACCATCTTTCAGCTAAACTAGGTGTTCTATCATAAAACAATTCAGGTACTGATTGAATGAACAGTTTGATAATTTTTTCAATACATTGTAACTGTTGGAACATCTAACAATAGAATGAGTGTTGTATGGAACAAAATAAGAGGTAGCCTGTAGTGGAGAGATTTGAAGGAATACTCTCTATGATTGTGAAATCACATTTGCAATGGATACTGTTACACAGCAAAAGGAGTGGTCACATTAGCAGCTATCATTCAATTGAAGCTCATTTTTACAGATGGATGCCCTTCCAAATATCAATTTTGATTACAGCAACAAATGAACTGCAAGATGAGAGATGACTTTCTCTTAGATGAACAGTCAACCAAAACTAATCAAGATATGTGGTTTGAAATCAGAGTTTTCTCTTTTCCCCAGGTGAGGTAACTTCTCTGGAAGATACTGTAGCCTGGAGAAGTTCAATAAAGCAGATTTCTCAGAACTCATTTTTCTAGGATTTGGCATTTCTAACAGCATTCTACACCCTGGTGAATTGTACAAGAAAAAAAAAAAAAAAAAAAAAAACTTCAGGAAAAATCTTACTTCACACTGACAGAACTTCAGACAATTCTAAGAGGGTTTTAACTCTACACCCACTAGAACAGAATATGCTACAAAACCTAGTTTAAGACGGGCATCCATAGGATGGAGAGCAGAAATTGTTGAGATTCCTCTGCATTTCCCCTCTTATGGTAGGTACCTCTGGTACCAGAGATTAACTAGCCGCTTCCTGAAATACAAACCCCTGGAGACAATACTTATTATTGATTATATACAGTAAATATAGTGAGAGGCTGGTTGTTATCTGTTCTATCCTTCAACTTAGCTGGTCTCAATCACTGACCTAAACATTCAATAATAATCCTTTTACCAAAAGTAAACATTTTGATTTATCAGTTGCACTACAATCATTTTAATACCACGTTCTCTATAAAATCCTAATTAGTACAATAAGTCCTAATATGTACAATTTTTGTGGGGAGAAGTGGAGAATGACAAACTGTTGCATATTAAGGGAGACAGAAGTCTCTAGAATAAGAGTACATTTCTAAAAGGATAAGATAGAAAGGGTTCACAAAGCTTTATTTAATAGAAATTTCAGAGTATAATTCTGAGATACTTCTAAGATTTCCCTAATATAGTGCAACAGATGACACTGAACTTTTGCATTAACCAAATATTTGACAGAACTTGTATTTATCCACAGACTATGTCACTCCTCCATGCATTGAAGAAAGAAAAATAAAACAAAAAACAGTCAAGCAAAAAAGTATAAAATGGTAAAAGGAAAATTTACACAAAGCAGTTCATGCTCAGGAAATTCTTAAAACTTACTACCTCTAGCCCATAATAGTTTGTACATTCAGTGTATGGAAATGTAACATCTATTATGGGATAACAATAACTGATTTTTTTTTTCATCATATAAATGGATAATTTGTTTCTTTTTTATGACTTAACCCTTTGTAGGTTATTTCAAACAAAAACAGATTTTGGATTGTAAGAATAAATCTTTTTTTCTGAGGGAATAATGCATTAACAATTAGTTTGAGAATAATGATTTTTCCAGATACAATTCCTACTATTTAACCCATAGCAGGGTGGAGGAGCTGGATTCATACCTTTCCCAAGGGTATCTGCATGTAAGTGGATGTAATGAGCCAGAGTGGAATTTGAACTTGGCTCTCCAAGTCACTGTTTATTACATTATCCACATTATAAATGGATAAGCCATTATTTAAAGCTCTCGATGACAGCCTTTCATATATATCTCTGTATTTTTCCAATTTAAAAATTAAACAATGTAGAATTTCCATGATTGCTGCTATAAAATATAAATTAGATATTTTATTAACAGATCGAGACATCTATCAGAAAGATGAAATTTAAGTTTTTATTATTGCATTATTCTAAAATTTGAACACATCAGCAAATAGTTATTAATGTCAACAACTGAGCACAAATAGTTATTAATTAAAAAAAAAAAAAAATTAATAATTAATGTGTAATATTATCCATAACTATATGCAGTTTTTGATAAAAGTTAAAAAATAATCATAAATATGTAAAAAATGCATATATTGTCAAAAATTCTTTTTTCTACAATATAGCTATTTGTGCTATGTTATAATACTTATTACCTAAACAATAATAGTGAATAATTTTTTTTTTTTTTAACATTAAAGTATATTTAATCATATCTCCTTAATGGCTGTTGCCATCTATATTTGGCATGCAACAAAATTTTTGAAAGAAAAAGAGGGAAAAAAAAAAAAAAAGAAAAAAGATTTATTTCTCATTCATCAAAGACTGATTTCTTGATTTAATATCACCTCAAGTAATTACAAATTGCTGGACATAAACATTAAATATTTCTTTATGGCTAGAAAAGAACTCAAATTCCAACAATACTTATAATTTTATAAAAGGCTAGTAAATCAGACACGGGTAATGAAGGGCTTGGCTAGCTTTTGAAATTTATTTTTTTTTATGATTTATCAACCCTTTGTGGCTTATTTAAAGCCAAAACATATTTTAAATTGTAAGTATAATTCTTTTTCTGAAAGTGAATATTGCATTAATTTTGGGGGAATAACAATTTTTCCAGATACAAGTCCTATTATCTAACCCATAGTAAAGTGGAGGAGATAGATTCATACCTTTCCCAAGAGCACTTGCACATAAATACAATGAACTCAACAGGAATTCAAACTGTTCTCTAATTTCTCATTCTGAGTTGCTATCCTTTACACTGTAATGAGTATGAAATAATTCCCTTCAAATTTTGGAGGACTGAGGAAAAAAGAGTGAAAGGAATTCGCAAGCCTATGTAAAATTTTCTTTGGACCAATGAAAACCTGCCATCACAGAAATTAGTTGGTCAGCTGAGACGAAAAAATTTGCAAGCCTATGCAAAATTCCTTTTAATATAAAATGAAGAGAAAAATCAATGAGAGAAGACTTTTTCAAGTCATGTGAAAAATTGTGATTCTGTTCATTGTATCCAGTGTTGAAACTCTTGCCAGTGTAAAATTATTTGCCAATTATATTATCAACCTCTAACCAAGTATGTGGCACTTTAAAGAATTTTCTTTCAACAATCCAAGAAAGCTAAGTATTTCAAACTCTCTTTGTTTACTTTTGAACGTATGGAAACCATATATCTCTTCTGTGAAGCAACAAACTCACTTACCTTTGTCTTAAACATTTTTGAATATTATTTTGTGTAAGATCATTTAATCTGATGTATGAACATTTCCTCTTCATGACAATTCGTTAAAACTACCAACTTTTGGAATTCTGATTTATTTTCCTGAAAGGAGTTACTGACACTACTTCAAGCATGTAATTCTTGTTTTGTTAAAATTACCTTAATTAAAATTAGTGTGTTTCCTCGGCATTATCATCCTTCATTAATCTTCTTGGCATGGGTAAATCAATTGCTCATTTTAACCTGAAGCCCCATGAAAATATAACACTATGTGCACATCCTATTTTGGGGGATTGGAAAAAAAAAAAAAAAAAAAAAAAAAAAAAAAATCTTTTTCGTTTCAGAATACATTTTTTAAAAATTTGTTTCTGATATTAAATAAAAAAAATGTAGAAGATGCCAACATTCTATTTGTAGTTGTGTGCTCATCACAGTTGTTACACTTAGAATATTTTGATCATTGTATTCTCCAGCCTTCTTCAGGTGTCTGCAATAACCTGCTTGAAAGGGTTCAAGTTCAAAGAGGTTAATATTTCTCATTCTTCTTTTCATGTTTAAGGGATATCTTTTATCAGTTAATATTATCTGTTATTTTTCTTCCCCTGCTTTCATGAAACTTGTACATTTCTTCCTATGAACCAGATTATAGGACTTTTGTATACTACCCAACCCAGGGATTGAACTAGATATATTTAACTAATGCTTTAATTTACTTGGTCATGTATCTCTTATACCATCAAAGTATGTGCACTATTTACATTATTCAGGACTATTGTCCTCATCTTTGTCACTATATTCATCACAATGTTTCGGCTGTGTACGCTCTGGCCTTCTTCAGGTGGCTGGAATGTCGAACTGAACCCTTTATTTCGCTCACTGGGGTAAACTGTTCTAGTTCCATGTGCCAGGTTTAATGGATGTCAGTTATCAGTTATCTCCTGTTAATTCCCCTCTTCAAGTTCTCCACTGCCTTAAACGGATATTGAACTCACACTGTTTGGGTCCTGTCACTGGATCTAACCAACACCTTTATCCACTGTGCCAGGTGTCCTCAAGGACACCTGGCACAGTGGATAGTCCGAATAATGTAAGTAGTGTACATAATACCTCATCTCAGAAATATAGACAGATATCAAAGTATGATTTTCAAGTTTTAAATGTAAGGTGTATAACCAGTGGTGGAATTTTTGAGCACTCCTTTTTTTTAACAGATCTGATGAAAACCAGAGGGTACAATAGTCGAAACATTGAGAGTATAACAACCAATAATATGAAAATACTCGTTCATATAGAAAAGCCTATAATAATAATTTCTAATATCAAACAATTGTGAGATAAATTAAGGTCTTCTTTCCTTCATCACCAAATAAACTTGTTTGCTGCATAACTTTTGTCCATTTTACAATAATTTAGATTTAGAAAATATAATTAAGAGATCAGTTACAAAAATAAAATAAATATTTTCTACAAGAGATTTTATTTTATCAGATAATATTAAAAATATTTCCCTCCATGATTTGTTAAATATTTTTTTCTTTATTTCTGACATTAAATAAAATGTCACTTGAAATGTTTTACTAATCACCAAATGAACAGTAATGAAAACTATAAAAAGATAACTGACCACTCGTTACTTGTTTCTGGATTGGTATCAAGTTGAAGAAATCCACGTTGACTCATCCAATCATCACTCAAAAATTTAGTCCTGGAAAAAAAAAAAAAAAAAAAAAAAAAAAAATGAATAAAAAAAGTTCCCATTACATTGGACTTTGAAGACCTGTTAAAAGTGTGAATGAGCTTCTTATAAGAGCATATATATATATATATATATATATATATATATATACACGATGAGGTATCAAGCTTTGAATGGTAACCTTTCTCGAGATGGTGTCTCGAGGAAAACCATACTTGAACTATCACGAGTTTTGTTCAAGTTGGGTGTCAGGAAGAGAATCTGGCCTTGTAAAACCTTGCCTCAAATCATTATGACAAATTCTTTCTCAGGCATGACCCACCTTGCTTTATGCGAGATTAATGTCAGTCCTGCCTCAAAGAAAAAAACAAAAACAAAAAACACACACACACACACACAGCTATGTATGTGTTTTTTTTTTCTTTTCTTTTTCTTTTAATTATTTCACCCCAAGCAAGCAATAATGTCACTAAGACACAAGCAGTAGGTTAGAGTGGAAGAGAATGAGAAGATTTTAGTGAGAAGAAAAGACAATTAAAGAATATGATTCATGAAGACAGAAGGCGGCAACTGGAATTACATTTAAATTTTTGAAGATTGTAGGTGTCAGGGAAGGAAGAAATTGGAAGAGAGTACCTTAGATTAGAAAATAAACCATCATAATAGAAATTATGGTTGCATCAAGCTATTTCAACAATAAAACAAGACCTAACAGTCAAACTGGTAGTACCGTTACATTTATGTGGTTGATGTACCAATAAGGAAAACCCAGAACAACTACCATGAAAATCTTTATGGTAAAAACAGATGGAAGCCATATCACTGTGATGGAAAAGTGACTGAAGTCAAGATGTCAGGACTGATTATATAACCGACTCTCCCATATAAGTAAATGCTTCTAGAGGAGCCTCACCATGCAGTAATAACTAGCAAACTAATCAGACAATTACTAGTGTAGTGAATTTGATAACCAGAGGGTATTCCTCATTTGTGTTTGTTGATGGATTTTGGATGTTTTTTAAGGCTTCTCAACCCTATGTGGGTTATTTAAAACCAAAAAGTTCTTTAGGATTGTAGGAGATTGCTTGTAGTATCTGGTGTTCTCAAGCAGTCCTCTATTCAATGCCAGGCTAAACATTGCTTAATTTCACTGACTGAATGAGATCCTCACTTTTAAACTAAATATTTACTAACTTAGTTTAGTACAATATTTGTTGGTATAAGGGAATTTTGTTAATTGTTTTTAAATTGTAGAATAAAGGGTGTGTATATATATATATATATATATATATATATATATATAGATATGTTAAAAACAACAGACATTTTGTGTCAATTTTAAGGATCGATTTTTCTAAATTACAAATATTCCTTCTCTGACAAAGAGGAAATTCAATCAGAAATTGTCCAAAGTTCTTTTCAGAAGAAAAAAATGACAATAAATATATGGTTCAAGCTTAAGAAAGCCAAAAGCTTGAACCATATTTCTTGTACTTTTTATTTCTTATACTTTCTTCCAAAATCAACTTCAGACAATTTCTCATGGAATTTCCTCCTTGTCAGAGAAGGATTATTTGTAATTTTGAAAAGTTGATCAATAAAAATTGAATTTTTTTTTTTTTTTTTTTTAATAATATTTGCTTTAAAGAACATTTGCTGCCTAAATATACAGAATATGGTGGAGACTGTCCTATCGTGAACGATAAATGAGGGTCAGCATTGGATGGTGCTTTTTGTTTTACACTTATGCATACTTGTTACGTAGTACAGAGAAGAAAGCTAGAATAGAATTGTTACATAGTAAAGAGAAGAAAGCAAGGATAGAATAACATTTTCTTAAGGCTTTACTGAACTTAATTCACAGCAGTCAGTAATCAACAAAGGAAAGAATTCAGAATGAAAAGGAAGAAAAACGCAGCTTTTAAAGAGGAAAGGGAACGTGTGAAAAGTCACGTGAACAAGAAAGCTAGTTTCCTTTTTTATTCTTATTTTCTTTCTTTTTTTACGAAAATATAACAATATTAGTAAGGGAAATTATAGAGAAAATCTGGTAAGGGAGAGACATATTTCATTTGTGCTTTCTTAAGTGTAATACTAGCCCAGCCTTGCAGTGGGCAACAAAGTCATACTGATAGATGAAATTTGTAAAAACAGGATTTTCATGGCGTCTGCTTCAGAGCTTGATGAAGCTGATCACTGTGCTTCAGTCTACTGTCTTCAAAATCATTTAACTTAATAAAACATGTCTTATGTCACTCCTTTTGGTTTGATGCTTGGGCTACCCAGATTTTCAGATCAAAGTTGAGACGTTTCAAGTTGTCTTTCAATTTATCATTGTAGCATAATAGTGGATGTCCAACTGAACACTTGGAATTTGATAGTTGTCCATACTACACCATTTCTGGAAGCCTATGTTCATCCATTCTCACATGACCAGTCCACCTAAGTTGTATCATGCTAGAATTATTTCAATGCCTGTGATGTTACATTTCTTCAGCATTGTATTACTCTTGACCCCATTTTATATCAAATATGGCACAAAGACAGTCGTTTGAAAGGCATCAAATTTATATATATATATATATATATATATATATATATATATATGTGTGTGTGTGTGTGTGCACATACATACACAAATTTACAAGAGGATAGAATCCCGGTAGAACTCAATGTCTATAATAGAGTTTTTTTTTTTTTTTTTTTTTAATACCCGGAGTTATATTTTCTGATTTCTTTTTGAATTTGTAGTTCTGATGAATTGGATTGTGATTATGATTCCAATGGAATATTAGTGTTTGAGCCCTTTATAATATAAATGGCTCAAACACTAATATTCCATGGCTATAATTTATTACACTGGAATCATAATCAAATTTATCAGATCTACAATTCAAAAAGAAATCAGAAAATATATATATATATATATATATATATATATATAGGCATGTAATTTTTATACCTATACTATAACACTGGCTGTGTAAAAAAAATAAAAAAATAGATGATGCAATTTATAATTAAAAAAAAAAGAAAAAAAAAGTGATATCTGGGAAAGAAAAATTCAAAAGAGAAAGAAAGACTAAAAACATCAGTACTGCTTGAAAATACTCAACCAGTACTGCAATGTCTACCCAATAGAAAAAAAAGACACTGATAGAGTTACCTAAGCTGATATGGAAAAGTGCTCAATACACTCTTTAGGTATTTTGTGTGCGTGTGCTCACTCACACTCTCTGGCTGAGGAGAGAACATGTTTTTCTCAAATATTCAGACTGGCAGACAAAAATAAATATACAGAGCATCTACTCAAATACAAGTGTCCACTAAAAATTACGTTTAAGTAATAAAAACGCATTTTATTATATATATATATATATATATATATATATATATATATATATATATATATATATATAATGTAATGAAAAACAAACCACTTTAAGGTACCATTACGATAATTTATTTCACCTAAATCCTTTTTTAAGGATTCAGGATCATCAGGTAAAACTTCCAACAACGAATTGAGAGGAAAAATGGGATTAGAAATTGGTGGGTAGTGTAATTTTTGTAATTTAATAGAGGGGGTTGAGAGTGGCAGTTAAACAGACAATATAAAGTATAGGGAGGGGTTAATTTTATATCTCTCTTAAGTATGTTTTATATTGGAGTAGGAGGAGTGACAGAACCTTGACCTATTTAGATGGTTAACAAAATGGAAATGAAATGTAGAAAATGTATACAAGTGAGTCTTATGGTAAAGAGAGAGATAGGGGGGGGAAGGAGAGATGGAGTTGTTATAATTTTGTTTTAACAAAATTATGTAAAAGATAGCTTACAATGTTTGATAGAAAATTCGATGTCTGAAAAAAATTTTTTTATTAACTTAAATCTTTAATTTTTTAAGTAAAGAGTTTCGGGACTAAATATAACTATTATTGTAATAAACATATTTATCTAGGACAAAGAAATATTTAAAATTTTAATAGTTTATTCACCCGACTAATTGTATTTCCACAATATATAAAGAAAAAACAGTAACAATAACATCTATTTTAATATTTAAAATTAATTTATGAATGTAATTTTTATTCATTATATTGGTAAACTAAATTAAAGATTAGGTTTCATTATTTAATAGTATTTGAGGGTAATATTAATTTTCATTTATTCATATATGTCTCACAAATGTATTCATGTGAATCCCTAGATACATACGATCATTAACAAGTCCAAAAAACACATAGAAACACGAGATAATTTACACAAAAATTCATTTATCCTCGTACATAAACTATATATACATTTGAAAATCTTTATCTATATTTTAATATTTGAAATATATATAGATTTTAGTTTGATTCCATAGTTAAAATTTAGTTTTAGGTGATTTCGGAAGTGTCTCATTTTAAAGGAATTTAGCTAATATTATTACTATTATTAATAGTTAAAGAATGGTATATTTAAATTTAAATTATCAATTTAGAAATGAAACTCCCTTCAGAAGATAACAAAATTTAAATTATAGAATATTACAAGAGAAGGATATTACAAATTAAGAATAGTAAATTTAAAATGTCATTAGAAAGACCCAATATTTCATTTAAAATCAATTCATGCACGTATGAACATATATATACATACACACACATCTATATACATCTATATATATATATATATATATATATAATTCATATATCCATATACAAATCCATATATCAAAAAATTTATCTAACCATTTAATCATCTATATATATATATATATAAAATAGTTGGGTCATAATTTCTGTTTTTGGGAACCACTTGTAATATTTTGAATAATAAAATTAATAAAAAAAAAAAATATTTATGACTTAACCATATATATATATATATATATATATTTCTTTTTTTCTCTATTAGTTTATTGGATACACATATCTGAGTAGACATTCCTGTTGATTTACAAACAGGGAAATCAACTATCAGCCCTGGTATTCTGATGTCTCAAGTGTAATGTATCCATTAGCAGGTTTATCAAACCTGCATTCACTTTCTCTGGGTATAATTTCTTTACGACTCTTAATGAGTTAGGCCACTAGACATCAATTTCACTGCCTATAAATAAACAGGGATGTCCATTCACAGACATTGTCAGCTGCACAATTCTGTTTCTAAAGTTCTATCATTTAGTATTTTTGTTGGCTTTGCACTGATACCTTTTTATTGTAGCTATTAATATATAAATAAGAAAGGATTACTTAATAGTAATATATTTTAGGTAAGTCTTATTAAAACTTGACATGTCTTACAAAACACCAGAAAGCAACAAATGGTAAATGAATTCAGTAAGTTGGTCACATGACCTGAAATAAACACATTCATAAGTGATGAAGAAATTGACTTACATATAGTTCCTTATAGAATCAGGTAAGATTACCACACAACGTTGTCCTGCTTTCAAACCATAATCCTTAACTGCTTTTATAGCAGTATGCATAGCTGCACCTGAACTTCCACCTTGAAAAAATAAACAAGTAGAAAAAATTGTGCTATTTACAAATGAATTTCTTCTTGTAAATTCACAATCTAAAATCTGACCAGATGTCCAAACATCAGATTTTTTTTTTAAAGACAAAAATCACTTCTTGGTTTGACCAAGAAATATTCAGACACCACTACCACATTTGTGTGTGTGTCTGTGCGTTGATGGATTTGTTTTTTTATGGCTTATCAACCTTTTGCAGTCAGAAAATATTTTAGAATTTTTGGGGGAGATAATAATGATTTACTGATACAAGTCCTACTAATTAGTCCATAGCTGGGAAGTGAAGATATGGAGTCGTTTCCCAAAATGTAAATGAATATAATGAACCCGATTGGAAGTGGAACTATCTGATTTCCAATTTGAAGCTGTTATCCATTACACCACCCATACATTCAAGCTTACAGCACCTGATATTCTCAAGTGGTCACCCATCTCGGTAATAATCAGATCAGGCCTGACTAACTTAACTTTGATAATCATATAATAATTGCTGTTTCAACATGACATAGCTGTGTGTAAGCCTGTTTTTAATACTAGTTTTAAAGTGTGCAGAGAATTTTTGCACAAACCTAACATATTTGTTATCCTTGTTTAGTTTATATAGGAGCTTTGAAAACTGTTTTTTTTTTGTTCCCCCCCCCCCGCACAGCTAATATATAGGAGATAGTGAGAAGTTCTTGACCAAATCCACTTCTCAAGATTTATTTTTTTTTTTAATTCCCTTCTTGGTCATTCAAAAATCTTTAAAGCCTCTTGTATATATGCACATTCATATTCACATCTGACATGATCAGACATAGTTGTTTGATGATTGCTTTAAGTTCAAAACAGTCACCATGCAGTTTTTTTATACCTACAATATTTTATATCTATAAATGGTCTGCTATAGGATGTGTGGGTGGTGTAATGGATAATAGCTCAGAATGGGAAATTAGAGATCCAAGTTCAAATTACAGTCAAGATATTTACATTCACTTACACGGGTGTGAATTTTTCTCCCCGGCTATGGGTTAAATAATAGAACAAACTGAACTCTTTAGCCATGGTTGGTAACCCGTATAGGAGAAGGACAAATTTGAATTCAAAACCAGTTGGGTATAGGGCTAGCAACTTGTTCCTATAAAAACGTAAACCTTGAAATGGAAACTGCAGCACCAATGCTTACCGTGCTGAGAACTATGATCCCCATACTCATGAGGGAGTCTACCTCGAGTGTGCATGCTCTAGACTCAATATTGATCACTTGTCCTCATGAAGATATATTTTGAACAAGGTTTTATTTTAACTTGAACTCTCACCCCAAATGTAAGTTCTGTTATGAGCAGAAGATTAGAACCTTATGTAGCATCCCAAATTTGTTAAACTAGAAACAGGTTTAAATAAAAACCTCAGGCATTAGCTAATGACAATTGAACATTTCATTTCTCCAAACTGCTTCAGAAAGAATTACATGTGAATATTTTATAAATCCAAGATGCTTACCACAGAGAAAACCTTCTTCCCTTATCAAACGTCTGGACATTGCAAAAGAATCAACATCAACAGTTTTGTACCACTGGTCAACCAACTGAAAGGACAAAGTAAATAACAATTCCATAAATTCAAACAAACAAATCAATGAATATTTCAAAAAAATTTATCAAAGAAAATCCAAAGTAAAATAATTAACAAATGGAAAATCTTTCTCATACAAATTACTGTATATACTTGTGTAATATGCAATGTTGCATATCATGTGACACCCCCACACACGAATTTTCACTTATAAAAAATGATTTTATCACGTATCTTGTGTATAATGCGAGTTCTTTTTGAGAGACCAAACTACAATAGACTGACCTCTTTTCCTCTATCACTTTATCCCATCTTCTAATTAAATAAGTTAAAGTAAAAGAGAATGAGAAAAGTATCATTAGTAACGTATACTAGTTACGTAAATGTATACAGCCATAAATGACCAAATGAGAAACAGCTAAACATCTTATAAACATAAACAATGGAAAAATATTTGCTATGTTTGTATTTTATAATACAATACTAATATATGAATATTACATGCATTATTATTGGATACAGTTAAGTAAGACATCAGTTTAATCAAAATCATGTTTATTTTAAATAGAGCTGTACTTTTTACTACAGTAAATTGATATATAGTTTAGTCAATGGTATAGCCAGGGCCAGCAGCACATACACCACTAATTTTATATCTCATGTATGATGAGACCCCCTTAAAATTAGCTTCAAAATTAGGTCTTCAAAAGTTGCATAATGCGCAAATATACACAGAAGACAGAATATATAAAATTTAAAAACTCGTAATTTCAGAATAGGAGATCCAAGTATAACCATACACTAGTTCCCTCTCAGCTTTTTAGCAGTTGGACAAATCACCATACATTGAATTTTGCTTCTCATTTACATTAGTGTGCACAAAAACCAGGAAGGCCTACTGTAAGTTCACAAGAGAATGGGAAATGAAATTAATCCCATGGCAAGAAATGAAAACAAGAATTCTGTTTTCAATAATTTGGTTATTTATTCACTGGCCAATGTTTCACTCATACAGTCTGAGAGGTGTAGGTAGATAACATGAGGTAAGCATTTCTCTTCTAACAGTGAGAACTCTGAATGTCTCCTACCAATGCAGTATCTACATCATGACACACAGCCGGCAACTCTAACAGGCAGTATCAGAATTATGTTGATGAACAGCTTGTCCATGCCAAAAGACGTTTTTGAATTACCTTCAATCTTAACTGTAATCATTTATATAAGCCTGCAAACATAAAAATTTGGACAAAGTAGCACTTGACCCAAAAAGTTTTTATTTATTATTCACTTTACATCAAATGTGTGACCGTTTTGAAGACCTGATTTCACAAACTTTGCTGCTGGTCATAAAAAGCACAAAACATTTAAGATAGTGATAAAATTATTTACTATCAAAGATGTAGTTATCGCATCAAGCTCAAATCTAGACAAAAGCTATTTCTTTCTTACTGATCCATGCTTCTTGCTTAACAGTCATAAGATGTAAAACTACCTAAGTGTTGTGATATCTTCTAAATAAATAAAGGATAAATTCTGTCTGTCCGTCAATGTGTCTGAAACACCTCCAACTTGGGCAACACTTGCTCTACATAGACATACCTTTTTGAAATCAGGAGGACCCAAAGAATGAAAATCTTGTCCTTCATCCGGTGCTTGAACATCCAGCATTAGGATTTATGTCAGGATGAGGAGGGAACAGTTACAAATTCAAATTTTAAAATAACCAAGAAAAATTAGTGATTTTAAATGTTTTTAATTTATATTGAATTAAAACTTTGTGAATTTAAAATTTTTTGTTTTAAATTAAGTTTGAAATGTCTCCAAAACTTTGTGAATTGAGGAAATAAATTTTATTTCTTCAAAATGCCAAGGATTTAAAGTGAGAGGTTTTGAAGTTCTACAGAGTTTGTGATTTTAAGAATTTGATTTCAAATTGGAGTTTTGGCCCAAATTGGTCTTTTGGCTAGAATTGGACTTAAAGCTCAAATCAGAGTTAAAATGAAGTTTTAAAGTTCCATGGAATGAATTGAGGAATTAAAAATTATTTCTTAAAAATTATCATTGCTGTTTTCTAAGCTGGACCAGAGGTCCCTTTAGTTTTGGGCCAGAAGTCCAATTAGCCCTCTGCAGGAGCTAGCTTAAAAGTCTGCACAATGTGGCCTTTAACCTAGTGTATAATAAATAGCCTTGTTATTATCACAAGGTTTTGGCCATTGTGCAAACCAACCTTCTTCAGGTATCTATCTGGGTAATATTCAGGAAATTTCAAACTGAACTCTTTATTTAATCTATTTTTTATTACTTCAAATGTTATTTTAGCAGATACCCATATTTGAGTAAACACCATTTATAAATACCGTTTAAAATAAATGGAGCATTTACTCAAATACAGGTATTCACTAAAAATAATGTTTGAAATAATAAAAATGTCAGATTAAAAGCTAAAATCCATTAGTTCTTTTGAGATATATATGTGTGTATACCCATCTTTGCTCTTAACATGTCATACCAGCCAATATGTTGAGGAAAGTGGAAGAATATATTAGTTGAAATGTTTTTATAGCAAAAACAAGTCTGAATAATGCTTATAATAAATAATCTGTCAAAAATGCTTCTAAATGAAAGCAGAAAATAAGGCAGAATCACTTACTGATCTATCACAAACAGTAGGAATGAAGTCATATCCAATACCTTCAACTTCATAGAAGGTCTTATCAGTTTTGTTTAAATGGTCAGGCTGTGCAATAATTGAACCTTCAGGATCCACTCCAATAATCTATAGAATAGAAGGGAGGAAAACAAATGATTTTCACCAAAGTGAAAAGTACTAAAAGTCATAAGAAAATTGTTACTCATTTCATTTTCGTCTTTAATTACCCATTTTAGAAAATTAATTGGAGTTTTTTTTTGTTTTTTTTTTAACAATTTGCTCCCAAAAGAAGAACTAATATTTATTAATAACCACTATTTTGTTATAATTAAGAAATGTATATTTACAAAGCTAAATTCAGGAATAGCATTTATTCAAATCTATCTCAGTTTAGAATTCTTTAAAAAATAATTTTCAGGCATGTTTTATTAAAATGGTCAAGTCAGGAGAAATTAGGTGAGAGATTTTTTTTCAATCTTTTCTGGTGAAAAACTAAAACTTTTCAAAATTAACCATTGCTTATTCCTAAAACAGAATCAGTAAATAAAACAATCACCAAGAATATTTCCCCCAATATTTTATAAAAAGAACTTTATTTTTCTTCTAATAGATCAGACACCTATCAAGTTAAAAAAAAAAAAAAAAAAAAAAAAAATTCTTGACAATCAACATTTAATTACTAAGAAAAACAAAAAACAATGAGTTTAAAAAAAATATCAATGTCTATTCATGTAATCAATCTTGTTATGTAACTAAATTGGAGATTTAAATACAGGGTGACTATAAAGTTTGTGTTTACTTTAAAAAATTTATAACTTTATTTGTATTTGCGATAGAAATAATTTGTAAAAAGGATTAGAAAGAAGTAAATCTATATTTTTTAAAGGTTTTATTGAAATTTTATTGAAGTTTCCACATTTGCTCCATCAATAGCAATAAAAAGGGTAATACGATTTTGCAGTTCACAGAAATCATTTGCCAACTGATTTACAGTAATGCCTGAAATCACATTAATTTTTTTAGGTATACTTAAAACTAGGCACATTAAACTCTAACATTTTTTACAGATTATTTCTATCGCAAATACAAATAAAGTTATAAATTTTTTAAAGTGCACACGAACTTTATGAACACCCTGTATAAAATACTACCTACAAAACACAAGTTCACTTATTTTTTTTTTTATCTGTTAATTCTCTGATTAGGTTTCCCTGATTTAATTGCATCATTTATGTTTTAAGTAATGGATAAAATGAAACAATTTGTTAAAAGGAACTTTTAATTAAATTTATATCAAATCTTCTCAAATCTCAGCTAAGCATTAATTTCCAAGTAAAAAGGAAATTAATTTGTTCTGATGTCAAGTTTTTCACAAATGTTTGAAAAATTGGAAACCCGGTTCAATACCTTGCAGTTGGGGCATTTCTCCTTAATTTTACGAGCAATTCCTGTCATGGTGCCACCTGTTCCAGCAGATATAATCATCATGTCCACATGACCTAAACAAAAAGGAATGAGATATAGAAAAATGTGCCAAAAAAGATTAAAAAAAAAAAAAAAAAAAAAAAAAAAAACTTGGAGAAAACATAATTGTTGACAATATGAGTAACAGATAAACTGCCTGGTAATTATGGGAGAGTGATTTACCCAAATACTAACTCATCCACTCTCTTGATTGGATCCTTGACTATGGTCGTAGCAGATTTTTGCTGTCACTCTCTGGGCAGGCAGGATAATTATGGGAGTAGTTTACCAAAGTGCCTTTACTCACACTATTCTTCATTGACTATATAAAAATATACTATATTATTATATATACCATATTAAAAGAATTTAGTCTTTGAAGTGTGCTTGCAGAATTAGCAAGGAATCCTTTTTTCTGTCTTATATTACCAGCTATTTGAAATGCAACATTTAATTCAGCAATATAACTACACAATTCTCCATAGTGAATTTTATTTGTTTAAAAAAAAAAAAAAAAAAAAAAAGAAATGAATTAATAATTAACTTTGCATGATCCAAATTTACGGACCCCAAAATAAAAAAAAATTGGAGATTATATATATATATATACACACACACACACTTAAAGATTGCCATTTGTGGCCATGAAGTTTGATGCAAAGTCACATTGTATTTATAGCATAATAATTGTTAAAGAGAACTTAATATACGTAGTTATCTCCCTTGAGAAATCCATTTTTGTGAGCACAAATGTAAAACCTACATTCGCTTTCAAATTGGATTAGAAATTGTTTTATTTTCTAAGAGCATTTTTACAGTGTTATGCTAACACATCTCACTATGGGTGTGCCACTTTTGCTGTTTTATGATAACTATACAAATATACAGAAACTGGTACATCATAATCCAAAATATATTTATAAATAAGGCAAACTACTATAATATACCTGAAGTTGTCTCCCTCAAGAAATTAACACCATAGATTATCAGAATGAGCATAAATGCAAGCTGAATTATTAGAAGTTATAAGTTGAACTGACAATTATTTACTCTTTAGATCAGATCATTTTAATAATATTGTGCTAGCAAAAAGTCTTGCTAGATTGTTACAATAGCATACCAAAAAGACAAAGCTACAAACAGACCAGATCATTATAGTATATATAATAGTTTAAGCTAATTCATCAATAGCACTTGGATTAATTTCTGACAATACCTTTTTTCTGCAATACACTACAAACTGCTAAAACAAATTGTTTATATATATATATTATATATATATATATATATATATATATATATATATATATATATATATATATATATGCGCGCGCGCGCACACACACACACACACACTGGTGCAGTAAAATGATCTGAAACATTTGTAGGTTTTATAAAAGTGAAATAGATTAAAGAACGAAAAAAATGTGTTTTTATTTTCTAAATGTAAATATAACCTTTTGTTTCATTTCATTTTCACTTGCTAACATGAATTGGATGAGTGAGCATTGTACTTTCATTGTGAGGGCGATGTTCTTTGGTTATTTGATCTCATTGCACGGTGACATCAGTTAGCCTGCCCAATCACCTGAAATCTAAGGTATGCACTTATTAACCTTGATCTATTGTACAGTTAAAAGATGCCATTTCTCAAAGAAATTGCTTTCATTTCACATGAAATGACCCATCAAGTTATGGACAACTTTCATGACCACCTTCAGTATGTGCAAAGTAATGCCACCCATTGATTGATCCAATTTTTTAAATGAAATTAAACAAAATGGCATTATATGTACATTTTGAAAATAAAACGGGTTCACTCAAACAATTAAAAAAAAAAAAAAAAAAAAGAGCAGTTTCGTTTTGGGACATTAAAATTAACAACCTATTCTTAACAGAAAGTAGATTTTTTTTTCTTTTTTTTTTTAAATCAGCTGACAAACCATTATCCATCAATCCACCCGCACATCCAAGTTTACAGTATCTGATATTCCCAAGCAGTCACACATAGGTACTGACTAGGCTCAATGTTGCTTAACGTCATTGATTAGATGAGAACTGGTATTAATGTGATATAGCCCTAACTTCTATATAATTTTTGCATTTGTAATTGTATACATCTATTAGAAATAAATTAAATTTTTATACTACTGATAATATTGAGGGTTGCAGATAAGAAAACTATTCAGCTTTATTTTCACAGATAATTTGTATCTTTGCTATCTTTCACACATTTCTGTCAATTATTTGGGTTAATATTTGTTTGAGGTTGTCTTTGATTAACTAAAATTTTTTTAATTATTTTCCTTGTAAAGGAGGTCCTACCAAAGAGTTTTTTTTTTTTTTTTTTGTTAAAAAGGGTGGGGGGATAAAAAAGTTCAAAATGGATTCCTAAAAAACACACAGATGAAAAATTAAGCCCTTCACCTGTCTCGCCAGATATTTCTCCTGATGGAGCTGGAAATCTTTGTCAACTTGTCAAATCAACAAATTAATTAATTTGTTCAAATGCCCCAAAGTTTAGAGTAGAACCTCATCTCATGTAATGCCCTCAATATTATCTTTTAATGAAATTTACAGATTTGTACCAACCAAAAGAAAGAAATTTTAAAAATAAAAATATAAGAACAGAAAGATTAAAAGAACAATCTTCTGCAAAGAACTTTCATAAAATTTAACCAAAAAATCATAAATGACGCCTTACCACCTGTATCACGAAGGATTTCTTCAGCTGTGCCATCATAATGTGCAACTGGATTCATGGCATTACGGTACTATAATCAGAAATTTAAACATCTTTCATGGTTAACTTTCAAACAACAAAATTAAACATGTAAATATGTAAAAATAGACAGTGTTTGTCCGGAAAATATCCAGCAATTTAATATTGGGGAGGGGTGGAGAGAGATAATATATAGCAATGACACTTTAGTACACTTCAAAGTAGAACCCTTGAGATAATCCTTATCCCAAGATCCCTTCCAGTTCTTGAAACAATGTTCTTTTTCAGGATCATTATCAGCAGCCTTGCCATATTTTAAATTTGTCCAGGGCATTTCAGCAGCAATTTGAACTTTGGGATGCAATGTTTTGTCAAAAGCTCTGCACAAGATGTGAAATATCTACCCATTTACTCATTGTGAATCCAATTTGCACACAGCACAAGCTCATTCTATGACATCTCACTGTCGACTAACAAAACAGAAGTGTGTTTATGCATGTGCAGAAAATTCCCTTCTAATTGGTTGCCAAGGTAAATTGAGGCTAGGCAACTATTTATTGAAATAATAAAAATGGATGGTTACATTCCAAATAGATCTCATAAATACAGTATTTCTTGGTTAAAACTACTTCACTGTAAGTGGTAGATAGTTAAATGTTAATAACGCATGATTTGGCTAGAGTTGGGAGAGAATTTTCATTCAATGATTCTTTTGGATGAGTATCCTCATCTTTATTGTTTTATCACTCCCCACCACCTCTCTCTGATATTTGTTGTAGTTAGTAATCTACATGAAACTTCTTTGCAGAGAACTCTTCATTCTGTCCAGAGAAGGGCTTTCTGTCATATTCAGTATCCTTACAGGATTTTTGCCACTAAACTCTTGCTTAAACCAAGGAATGCACTTCTTAGAAGACATCAATAAGAATCAGTATCTAATTATTAAACCATGTCCTGTTGTTCACACTTAACCAGTAAAATTTTAATACCATAAATCTTATTTCTTTCTTTCCTGACTAGAGGCTCCTACCCAAATGACATTCATTTTTTATGCTGGGCTTACTGATTGTATTTTTTCAAAACAGCATATGTGTTGATTCATTCAATTTTCTTATTTTCCAATGTTCTAATAAGATGAAATATAAATATTCAGTATATATGTCAGAAAGCAAAGCATGAGAACTGTATACCCTACTCTGGGTAAAATAAGATGAACTGACCAGCATTTTACCCACATGGTTAAATGTATTTAGGCAATGGGATTTTGATGCCTCAAACCTTATTTTTCACTTTTCTTTCACATTCATTTCTATAGTTGGCTAACTGGATGGCATAAGTGCCAATTCTTTCAATTTTCTTATTTTCCAGAAGTGTTCTCAATCTATTAGGTTTAAAAAATTATTGTCATGTATATCAAAAATTCATTCTTTTTGAAAATGTCATTACTATAATTCATACAAAAATTTACATTTTTCTGAAAAATGTTAAACTGGAGTGAATTCCATGATTAAGTATCTTTTACAATTCATTTTTTACCTTCTTTCTTTTATTGTTGCCTATTTTTACAACTTTCTAAGTCAAATAATCTCTGTAAATATCACTTATTTTAAAAGGTCAGACAGGGGGCAAGTGATAGAATGCTGCAACATAAAACAGCAATAGGATGAAAATTAGTAATGAACATGAAAGAAATTGTCATAATGTCCATAATTCTTGCACCATATCAAGAGGTCATATCAAGAGGTCATATCAAGAGGTCATATCAAGAGGTCATATCAAGAGGTCATATCAAGAGGTCATATCAAGAGGTCATATCAAGAGGTCAAATTTTAATATTTTGTTTAGCATGTAAACATAAGTGAAGAATGAAATTTTTAATCTTCCTACTGAAATGAATGCTCCAGAGTTTTCTTGAGTGAAAGCCAGCATCAATACTTTTGTGCCTTCTTATAAATACAAGATAAAACTACAATCTTCTTGGTTCATATCTGCCTGTTCAGCTGCTATAATCCACGGGGATCATTTTATCAACTATACCTAAGAGATAGAGGCATCTGTTATGGTAAGAACTTTGTGCATGCTCATAAGTGCAAATGTGTCCTCAATGATTGGTTTGGTTTGTTTTACGGCATATCAACCTCAATGGGTTATTTAATGCCGACAAATTTTTTTATTGCTGGTAATATTTTGTTCGGCCAAAAATATTTCTGGTAATATTTATTTATTTATTTTTTTTTTTTTTCAAAAAATGTATTGCCGATAATTGTTTACAAATTATTTCTGATATTAAAACCTATTTTTACACTTTCATAGTGTTTTGACCCCAGTTTCAGGGTTAACTATTTGCCCAAAGCTGGGACCCTAACAGGTGCTACCATCCCGGGTCATGGTGGACCTGGGAACACCAGCAATTAAGAGGTGGTTCCACACTCCTCAAAACCTCCTGATCAGTGGCCTTGCTGCTAGATGTAGTTTATCGTCTTACCCAGGATGCTGTCCTCAATGAGGCTGTCATTGTTTTCTGATAGGGACATATATTTTCAACATCACTACTTGCAGTGACATCAGCAATGTTGAAACAAAATTGCAACTTTTGTAGTGATTTTATAACATGTATATGCTATAAATTTGAATAAATATTATTAGCTCTACTTGGTATTGAGCACTCTTAGTTTTTTTTAGTTAATGGAATTTTATTCCATACTAGCAGTAGAGCCCGGTATTGCCCGGGGATGTAACAGTAAGAGATAGATCAAGTATCGACCATCATAAAAACTGAAAAATAAAATTGACAAAGATTATTGTTTAAGACATGCGTGTCGCATGTCTTAATTATTTTTTTTTTTTAACGAATTGGTCAAACCCAAACAAAAACATGGTTTTCAATCGTTATAAGTCTACTGATTGAATAGAATTTTATTATAAACATATTATAAACAATTGTCTTGTAAATGGAATTTTTAAAGCAATCTGAATGTAAAAATAAAGAAAAAAGTGTGCAAGACTAACACTACCTGCCAAAAAAAAAAAAAAAAAAAAAAAAAAAGTGAAGTTTTGTTGAAATCGGTTGAAAAATGTAGGAAATCCGATCAGATACACACAAACAACCTGGGTTTTATAATAAGTAAAACTTGATAGGAGTTGTCCCCCTTTCATTTTCGCGATGCCTCTTAATAGTGTTTTCAAATTGATTTTGTGCAAAAACAATTGTGTTTTTCCAATTTTTGGCACTGTCAGAACCACCGCAAGGTAATTTTACGTAGTCCTGTGAAGTTTTGTTGAAATCGGTTGAAAAATGTAGGAAATCCGACCCAATATATAAACATACAGACACACACACAACCTGGGTTTTATAATAAGTATGATGTACTGTGTGTGTGTGTGTGTGTATAAATAAAATGCTTTTACAAACTTTGGGGGCAGCTTCCTCACACCAAATCAAGGTAAAATGTTAATTGGTCTGGAAACATCATCTGATACACCCATGCAGCCTGGTGTCAATTATAATTTGTGCAGCCATATGGAAAAATCATATGTGCCTTCTCATGATATGAACATCTTATCCTTGTTAAATAGAATACTTCTCAGTTAACTCACTACTACACGCATTAAATGTTAACAGACTAGCCACAAATGACAAATGTAACCTAGTTTATATAACACTGATGCATCTAATGAAAACTTTTTTTCAACTTCATAACCCAAAAATGAAGGATTTGCAGATATATTTATATGAATTTTTTTGTGATGAACCGGCCTCCAAAACTTGTAAAAGTATTTTTGATATACCCTGTAACACACACACATATATATATATATATATATATATATATACACACACACACACACAGAAGAAGCAGGTGTACAGTAAGTATTATACAATTATTAAAATGTTTGTATAATCAATACAATATATTTTGTGTTCACTTTTCTTTTTAACTGCATACCTACTTTTTCATGTATTGTTTCAAGAAGACCAAGATATTCGAGAAAATAGGTATCAGAGATCAAAAGTTAACTTTTAGACAAAGATGACAATTTTTACCTGGTCAAGTATATGTGCATTTGGGATTTCTTCCATCAGTCTGCGAGCAACACTAATGTGGGATTCTGGGGAATCAAAGGCAGCACTGGTTGGGGTGCGGACAATTTCAGCACCAAGTGCACGAAGGACATCAACCTGAAGAGCAAATTTTTTTTTTTTTTTTTCAAATACATAGGAATATGGAAACAATATAACTTTTTCAATAAACAAAAATAGCATATATTAGTGATTTTGGTATAAAAACATGAAAATTATATATATATATATATATATATATATATATATATATATAAATTTTTCTCTCCCATACATAGACACACACAGACATAAAACCCATGTAGTAAAAGTGTTATAATTCATATTAAAGTTTTAGAACACATTGATGAACACCAAAATGGTATTAACAAAAAAAAAAAAAAAAAAAAAATTAAAAAAAATAATCAGTGTCATATGATAATGGTAATATTAACCATTTTCAAAGCAGACTAAATAATACTTACTTTCTCCATACTCATTTTCTCTGGCATGACAATGATGCATCTATAACCTTTAACTGCAGCTGACAGGGCCAGGCCAATTCCTACAAAATAAAATAGCAAGTCAAAGAGAATGTCATATTTATTTAACTGAATGTTAAACCTATAGAATCTTTTTCTTAATCAGTGAACAAGAAAATGAAACTCACCCAATATCTATACTGTTTGCAATGTGTGTGTGTTTGTGCATATATATGTGTGTGTGTGTGTTTTGTTCTAATAGTAGCCTGCATACATTTCTGACCACTGACAATCTTTCTTCCCAATTGTCAATGAATTCTTACTTAAACTCATTAGCAAGGTATTTATATTATACATCTAAAAGCCCTATTTTATCAGTAATGTTTACATTGATTCTTGGCCACTGATTATCTCTTCATTCTTGAATTTAGGTTATGTACAAACCTTATTTTCTCAGTAAGGCATCTTACTTTTCATTACCACTGATAATACTTTTTTTCTTCAATGAGTAAAATGCAAATTAAGTGCGGAAATAATCAAATTTTTAGATGGAAAATTGCAAAATTTGGTGCTTAAACTCTGCCCAGCCCCAGTGGAAGAAATATTTTAATTTGTTTATGCAGAAAATGCCTAAAGAGCTGCACTGAAATGAAAGAGTAGTGATAATGTCAGTGGGCAGTGATAAAGCTAAAATTGTATCTGTTGCTTCATCCTCTACTGTCTGAATTGGCAACAGATAGGTCACACCATATATATAAAGAGTGGACACTGAAGTCAACCATAAAAGTATATAAGTTTTAACACACAATTTTAAATTATCACCATGAGAATACTAACCTCATAATGGTCAGAATATACTTAGTACCTGAAGACTGCATGAAACTCAGAGTTGTGCTAGCAACATTGGATATTATGTAGATTTTCTAATATATACTTATAGGTCTGTTACATAACATCAAGCACTGTATATATAACACCTGAAGAAGATAGATATATAATATACACACAAGCCACTCCCACAAAAATAACTGCCAGAATAGATTACCCACAATCCACTACTGACCCATATATATATATATATATATATATATATATATATATATATATAGTCAAGAAAAAAACCCAACACTCATGGCCTGACAATTGTGTATCATGAAACAGCCTGTTGCCTCTGAGTGTTGACTTCAATGTTCATTTTATATTTAACTAAACACTAAAAAAGGCATATATTCAACTCACCATGTTATTTCATTCAATATCTCCATAAAAACATAATGCATACCAAATAAAAGCTTATTGCCTGAACTTTGTTTCTGTCTTATTTATTTTTATATGTACTACAGTGTGCGAGGAACATTACAGTTTGAAAATAGAGACGTTTTGGTGATTTTGCAAAATTTTAGCCATTTTTTTTCACTGACAGCAATTTAGACTTCTTCACATTTTGTAACTTGCACACTCTGCAGGGTTTATTACAATTTTGGTAATATGTTAGTTCGAAAGTTAACATTCTAAGCTTCATTTTCATATATTTTCTATTTTTTAATAAGTTTGTAGACAATTCAAATGAAAAGTTTGAGCGTAAAATTCAAATGGTTCTTGTAAAAGTAAAAACACAGAAAATATATCAATAAAACACTCATTTAATAACCTATGAAACTAAATCAAAATCAAATATGAGACAATAGCTCCATTTTGTGCATGTGTGATTATGTGTAACCATGTGTGACTTGCTCAGCCATCATTTCAACTCCACACAAGACTCAATATACAGCGTCAACACGGACACAAAAGAATCGACCAACATGTTTTCTAAAAACGAAATTTAAGGAAATTGATAATTTGTTTTAAGTATTAATTTTCTATGATATGTAAATGGGATTTAAAAACCGTTTTCATCATAAAAAATGATACAAAAATCAATTTGTTTACTTTACGCTCAGATTCAAATCACAAAAAAAAAAAAAAAAAAAAAAAAAAAAAAAAAATGTAGGACTTATCGAAAAATGTTCATATTCAAAGAATGAGATAAAAAAAAAAAACATTCTACAAAAAATTCTAGAATGTCTTATGTTTTTGCAGTATTCTCACAATAATTATCAGCATTTCAGTTACCAAGTAACATTTTGTTTTGTTTAAAGTTACCCCTTCAAACAATTTTCTTTTTAAATTATCTAATAAATGAATTTTAGTTATGATTTAATATTCATTTTCCTAATTTATTATTATTTCTTAGTAATATTAATTTCATACAGATTATGAGTGTTTATTTTATTCTAAAATATTTTAATGTGTCAGTTTTAAGGACCACTGTGGAAATAGGTTAATTGAGAAAATATTTTAGTGCTTCTTTATTTGTTACTCAGGTGTATGGATGACTCTAAATTTATATTTTTATCCTTGATTGTATTTAGGGCAAATTTTTATGAACTGCAAATAAACTCGAATTAAGTAAGAAAACGAAGACAATAATTTGTAGAGGACTACCAAGTGTTAAGCTTCTTTCTCTCTCTACAGTCCAGAAATTGTACATGTTGAGTCAGGATTGTACTTGTTCAGCATCTGCTCCATATATATTCTAATCTGTTGATTTTGGGTCATTTTAACCATGATAAATGGAAAGAGCACCCCCATAAATGGCTAGATATGAAATTTGGTGTTTCTAATGTAAGAAGTATTCATTTTATGACAATTCAAGCAAGTCTAAAATCGGCCTTTCAAATACCTTGTGACAAAAGGTTAAAAAGCAATTTTTTTTCAAATTTGAAATGGAATAATCCACAATATATACATTCTATCACTCCCCCAAAAATTAGGCATGTTACTGGTATAATCATAATGTGATATTTGAAATTTGGGATGAATGTGGGTCTTATTTCCAGTTTTATGAAATGTCAAACCTCAGGTTATGAGTTGTTTGCACATCGTTGCAGAAGTTTTGATTTATAAAATTTGCATATTCAGACTGAACTTATTTAAGAAATATGCAGTGATACTAGCTGTAATTTTATTATTAATTTCTTTGTTATGTACCTAAGAAGCTAGTATAATTTTAACTTGCTTTTTTAAATATAGGAGTCCAAATATGGTATTTTGTCCTAATTCATAATAGACAAAAAAAATGGCTAAGTCGAGCACGTGTGTAAAAATAAAAATAAATCTGCCAAAATTAAACGGTTTGAGATATTTTGATGAAATAAAAACTGCTAAGTTTCTTTAATCATGTAGATTAACAAGATGCAATTAGATAACACCTAGTACCTGTTTGAAATTTTAATCTGTGATACCTAAATATAGCACCCCTTAAAACGAGATATATATATATATATATATATAGTTCATGCACATGTGTAGTTGTATCAAAGTATCAACATAAGTATCAACTTGGTTGAATCATGTCCTAAAGGACAAAAATAAGTCATCACAATGCGTCAGTTGCCTAAACAGAAAAAGATCATTACTGGAATCTATCCAATCAGTCTTCATAACACATTTTTAATTTTATTTTCTTAATGTGTTGTATTTTGTGAGGACATAAGCGATCATGGCTCTCCACAATTTCCTGTCTCTTGCAGTTCTAAATAAATTCAGTCTTTTCATTATTTCTAAACCCTGTTACACCATCCATTTTCACAAGCTCATCAAATATGTTATGTATGGTCTTCCTCTGTCCCACAAGTATCAGATTCTCCTTTCTCATTATGTGCCCCAGAAATTTCAAATCTCTTCTTGATAAGTATAAGTGTACTTTTTGTTTTCATTAAAAGCTCATTGTTCATGGTACCCCAGCATCTTTCTGTAGAAACACATTCCTGCTGCCTCAAGTCTCTTCATCTTTGAGGAAATTGTCCAGCATTCACTGCCATACATGAGGACACATACCACATAACTGTTCAGTACTCTTTTCTTCATTTCTAACAAAGTTATTCTATCTCTTAATACTGCTTAGCTTTTGAAATGTGTCTTTGGATTTCAGTAAAAAATTAGAAGCCATTCAAGAGTGTATGTATATCTCTGAGAATGCTATTATTAATAAAAATTGAATAAAAAAAAAAAAAAAAAAAAAAAAAAAAAAAAATCATGCAGGGAAAGTAACTGTGTAGTTTTAATTTTTTTTCTTAATATAGGTGAAATGTTTCAATTAAAAGAAAATTACTATTGCATGACCCATCCTTCCACAATTTCATCAATCTATTCACCGAGAACTTTTGTCGATATTGTATAGTTAAAATCTCTTATTAGCTCAAAAGTAGGTATTACAAAACATGGTTTGTAGAGTGCGATAGCAAAAATATTAAAAAAAACCACCTGTGTTTCCAGATGTTGGCTCAATCAATACATCTCCTGGTTTTAAGATGCCTTTCTCCTCAGCATCCTCTACCATTCTTAGTCCAATTCTATCCTTCACACTTCCACCAGCATTAAAAAATTCACATTTTGCCACTGAAATTCAAATATGTAAATCCATCTGTAATAAATCCTAGGGATATTTCACTTTAAGAATTATTTTTCTAACATTGATATTCAGAGAACTTAAAAGGATTACTTGGTTACTTATTTTAGTGTATTATTTTACTTACAATTATTGCTACATGATACAAACAATAGCCAATGCCTTATTCAAACAAAATAGTAGTAAATAATCAACACTGTCCTTTTATAGCCATTTGTCACTCATATGTCACCAACTAAGACTATTTTTACATTTAGTAGCAAAGTAATAGTTCTAAGTAACACAATTAATCAAAATAAGTGTTGTGTAATTTATTGCAAATTATTTTTACTGAAATATTCTGAAGATACAAAGGATGTAATCATGATCTAGATTATGTGGCTGGTATAGATTAATCACACAAAGAATGAATTTAGCAAACTAAGTTCAACCCCCAGTTCAGACAGTCTGAATTCACTTCATATTAATGTCCTTGGAAACAGCATGAAATCACTTCTCCATGTTTAGGGATTAGTAAATAGTAAGGTCATAGGGTTGCTGCAAAGCTGAGCACCAGACCAGTTCCTTCCATATATCTCGGTTGAAATTCAGAGGGGTATTCATTCATATGTAATGTCTTGGGCAAGTAGACCTGGTGGAACCTATCATTTCTTAGGCCAAACCACTGCCAATGACTTCCAACTTGAATGCTCATCTTGCTTACAGATATGTGGCCACTGACTTCATTCTTGGAAGTCCTCCATTCAAGAACGCTGTGTCACCACCACACCGACTCCATCCATAGCTATGGAGCCCAGTCTACACCATTGTTCATGATGGCTGTTGACACCACAAAAAAGGTTCATCTGCTCTTTGACAGGTTTTGTTTTTAATCCTTCTTGGTGTCAAAGCCACCCTCCAAACCAGAAAAGCCTGATGAAGGAACCAGTTTAGTCACTAATGACTTCATTACATGGCAGGTAGTACTGGCTTACATAGTAGCAGTAGCACTTGCAGAGTCACCAGACATTCCCAAATGACGCTCTAATTCAACTTCTTTCATGTGTCATGTCCCTTCAAAACAAACCAATTCAACTACAGGAGCTCATCTTTTATGGACAATGCTTTAGCCAATTCAGCCACAGGGAATAGATTTACAGTTATCTTGTCACCTTTTTACTTAAAATCTTCATACTATGTTGTTTTACCTGAAAACCTTTTAACCAATTCAACTACAGAGTAAGAAAAAAAAAAATTTCAATCAAGTTGCTAGTTACAAAATTACTGATTTTTCTATGTTATTAGAACTTTGGTTGGCTGGCACAGAAAGTGAAGGAATTTATTAAGGTGAGCTGAGAAATTTTCTTATTTTAAAAAATTTGATTGTGTTACTAAGAACTATTACTTTGCTACGAAATGTAAAAAAAACAATCTTAGTAGGTAATAATATAAGTGACAAATGACTATAAAAGGACACTGTTGATTAAGTAATGAAAACAGAACTTTTACTTGACTGGTGATTTCAATAAAAGTTATATTTAAAAAATGTTCTAACATCCATCTAAAAGTCTAATGTTACTAAGAAAAGAAAAACAAACAAAAATAGAAAAACAGAAAACCACTTACAGATTTCACATTGTATATTTTCCTTCTGAGTGATTCGATTGACGCGGACAAGCGGAGTGTTACCAATGTTGTCTAAAATGTTGGTCATAATTTTTGGACGTTCAGTGCTGGAAGAAAAAAAGATTGTATTTTAAAAGATACTTGCTCTACTGATGTGAGATTTTAGCATTATGAGACTAAAATGACTATGGTTGAAAAGACATTTTAACATGTGCATGCCAAGATTTTATTGATGAGTTGCCATATTTGATGCAAAGAGCCTTCAAAATTTATAATCGTTTTTTTGTTTTTTTTTTGCAGTTGAATTGGCAGAATACTGATAACTTTTACCATAATATGACAGTAACCAGAATAAGTGTCATGACAAGTGTTTATATATAGCACTTTGTTTGGAGAGGTAACAGGTCTATCTTCTAAAAATCTGTACCATCACAAAAGAGGCTAAAAAGACTGGTCAGTTCCTTGTATTACTCCAGAAAATACCAAACTCCTGATGCCATGCTCTATTTTTACAAACGTCAGATCAGACCAAGAATGAAGTGTTGCGGCTATATCTGGTCTGGTTCTGCCCAATCCTCACTGTCCAGTCTCGACAAAGTTCAAAAGTGATTACAAAGGGTTATGGGTAATTAATTATACTCCATCCTGCAACCCTTAAGCCAGAGATGAAATGTTGCTAACCATTCACACTTCTATCACCGAGACAAAATTTCCGAATGAGTTACATTCCTTAGTTCCACCGGACAAGACCTTCACAGCTAGGACCCCCCACCATGTATTGCTGGTAATTTTTTCTAATTTTTTTTATATTTTCATGCTTTGACCCCAGTTTGGGGGTTCACTGTCCATAGCTGAAACCCCAACTGGTGCTACCACCCTGGGTCAGGGTGGACCTGGTAACAACACTAAGGGGCGGTTCTATGCTCCTCCAAAGCTCCTGATCAGACGCCTTGCAAAATTTAACTTATACACATACCCAGGATGAACAACTAATCAAAGTGTCATACACAATAAATTCAAGTTAAGCCACAAAAAAAAAAAAAAAAAAAAAAATTTCATTATAGCCAAATGCCCTCCAATTATATAGAAGTTAATAAGAAAAATATAATCCATAGAGAAATAACTTCTGCAGATAGTTAAAAGAGATATTCAAAGCCATGTGGTTACTAACAAAACTTCTCTACTAAAAATTATTTTGCAAAAGACCAAGGTTGCATATTAATTTTCTTGATCTTTTGAATACTGGGTGTCTGTCAATAAAGAAAATATCAACATATATTGGTTGTAAAGGTTGTATTGGTTATTCCATGACCACAGCATGTGAACCCATCTTCATTTCACTACTCCAAACCATTAACAATAATAATGCTCCACTCATCCCTTCTTTCCTTAAAATGATAAATGAGGGTCAAAAGTGCTTGGAACATTAAATACAATTTCGGAAGATTGTTTTACAAGTTTCAACCCAACTTCAAATGATTTATTCAACATCAGTTGAAACACACCAAAAAGCTTAAACATCCTTCATCTGTTCTAGGTTATATATTATTATTATTATTCATACAATATTAGGAATAATTTGACTCAGAAGAATATTATTCTCAAGATCATGTATCATCCTTCTATCGAAGACAAAGAAAAAAAAATACTGAGAAGGCATCAGGTTTTAACAGCATTTCTAGCATAGTTTTACTTCATGAGGGTGACAAGCTTACTGCAGAGATCCACCATTAGATATATGTATGGTTGGATGCTTCTTTGCCTTAAAATTTGGTTGTCATTATTTTAATTTCATTGTTGAAAGGTTTATATATAAAAAAAAAAAAAAAAAAAAAAAAAAAAAAAAAAAAATCAGTGTGCATTAACCATAGAGGTACAACCTAGTTTAAAGCAGCAAAATACTAAATCAGCGTATATAATGAATTTCACCCAGTCATCCCAGCAAACCAACATGGATTTAGATCTGATTGTTGTTTTTCCTGCTCATCAACTCCAGATATGCACTGATCATTGCATGACACTTTACTAGGTTTTTACCAACTAAATGAAAACATGATACAGGACTGCTCTGTGGACCAGTAAATATAGATGTCAACCAGAATTCATCATGCTCAGATAGCCACATTGTGACATGTGTAACAATACCACTTCTCACACATACTTAAGAGATAGATTCTTTTTCCTTTTAAGTCAATTTAATTACCAGATTTTCTTAGGAATCTCATCTACAGTCATCTTTTTAAGTCCATTTATGACCAGAATTTAAGATTCCTATCTCCAGCCAGCCTTTGAATTGGCAAACATAGAACTTTATTATTGATTTTAGTTAATCATAAAAGTAGAGACCTTTGAAAAACTGACCACCTATCCAGCTTTTAGGTGTCTCCTTTTCCAGAACACAAGTGGACAGATAGGGGTGGTGGGACCCCATCTAGTGGCCATATGAGTAGTCAGTGACAAGCAGCTGGTGAGGAAGGGACCAGCAAGCAGTCACTGAGATTGGCCATGGAAAAAGAACCCTCACATTCACTGCCCAGAGTTAAAATAGCAGTTCACCTTCTCAAAGCCAAAGGAAGACAATACCATGATTAAATAAAAAATCATTTTGTTTGCTATTTCCCAATCAGTGTCTTGAAAAGAATTTGCCATTATTCTTTGTTGAATTCATTCAAGGACAAAGAGACAAACCTGTGAACATAGCTAGCCAAGTGTATATATGCATACAACTGACCTTGGATGTCATCACTGCTGTGTAGTGATGGACATGCAGAATGTGTTGTCATATTTGGTTGCCATAACAAGGATTAGACCTTAAGTTACCACAGAAAAAAAAAAAAAAAAAAAAAAAAAAAAAGGTGAACTGAAAAGAAGGGGGGGGGGAAGAACTAAACAACATGGAAGTGAGGAAAGGGAAAAAATGGATCGTTGAAAATTTAAAGAACAAAAAAAAAAAAAAAGGTAAGAGTTTTTCTTTTAATCTTCTCCGCCTCTTACGATCTTGTCAGCCATGTTTTATTTTTTTTCATTTTGTTCAGTGTCAGCCATTCTTTGTTTTAGTGGTATTTTTTTCTTTTAGCAATAGTAATATTTTTTTAGTGTTTAATATTTTTTTTTATATATGTAATGATGGACAGATTAGACATTGATGTTATTCTGCACTCTGTCTCTCGAATAGTCTCGAGAGGGTTCCCAGATTCCTATATATTTGGGAAAGCATTCGGAATTTCAGGCTTAGATAGAAGTGATGAAAAAGAAAGCCAGAATCTATAAACTAACATTGACAGAAATTGTCAGCCTATGATTATTCAGATGGCAGAGTTTCCAAATATATAGGGCTATTCCTAGATGACAATCCTAAAGCTAGTTGGACAGACCTCTTACAATATCTAACAACCAAGTACACATAATACATAAGCACAGCCGATACTGCCAGAGAATTAGACAGGGTGAGAGAGAGACATTGTCCAAACTATTAGGTTTGTGCAAAAATAATGTAGTTTTCTCACAGTGACATATGTGAGAAAACGACATTATTTTTGCACCAACCTAATAGATAAGTTCTAAACTTGGCCCAAATAGTATTTAAGGATGCTGTACAAAGAGATGGAGAAGCTGTCCAAACCCAACTCACAAAGTATTATACAGATATGATTAGAAATATAAGGACTGATACAGTCAGGGCGGCCCCACAATACTTGCAGAAGCATTTATGGTGGCAAAAAGGAGTCAGATTGTTTGAGAGACTAGAGTCTTCTCAAAGGCATGTTCATGGGATGGGATGGCCCATTAGGGAAAGAGAGAAATTATGTTTCAATGGAAGGAAATAGCGAGGCTGTGGTCGATCTTGTAGTAGCTGTAGAAAAAGGGGCCCTATACACCTGAGAGGAATAAGCAGAAACCTTACCTAGGTCCCAGGCAGATAGTTTGTTGGGTGCATAGACAGTCTGGTCATCTAAGGAAGGAATGTACCCAGGAGAGGAATTCATTCAGTGTTTGGTCAAGATTCTGATTTAACATGTAAGGCAATAGTGGGAGGAAGGAAATTAAGGCATTAATGATAAGAGCTAGGGATTATTTTCAGCTATGATTTATTAGGTTGGTGCAAAAATAATGACGTAATGTCGTTTTTTTTACGTATTTTTAACGTCAAAAAACGACATTATTACATCATTATTTTTGCACCAACCTAATAGGAAGAATGAGCTAGAGGTTACAAAACAAAATATTTCAGGCTGACAGAAGGGAAATTAAAGTATTTGGATGAGTACATCTTCTTGTAGAGGTGAGAGGGGGAGTCATAGTGCAACAAATGTATGTGACACCCACTGTGTATATCCATGATACTAGGTAGTGATTGCCTTCAAAATAATGAAGCACAGATAAGCCACAATCTGTCACTTTCACTACTAAAGATGAGGAAAAGAGAAATACCCTTACAAGGAAGGAAGGAGGGGGGGTATGGTAAAAAAAAAAAAAAAAAAAAAAAAAAAAAACATGCCACAAAAACTACCAGGGATGTTATTCTATGTCCACGCATGGTTATCACTTGTAGCAGGAGGCTTTCTCAATGGACGAATCTCATTTTGAGGAGAAGGAATTGGCTATAATGGAGTCAGCAGTGGAAAATGATAAGGATTGTATTAAAATAATGCTAGCAGTGTTACTATAAGGGTTTACAAGGAAGATAAAGTGGGGGGGAGGCTATACCAGTTATTAAGAGGTGGGTACAATGTACAGAAGGCAGTGGAAGTAAATATAAGAATTCTATAATTAGGGAATGGGAGATTAACTCAAAATATTCACAAAGGGAGTATCCGACAATCTATGAAAGCTAGTTTTAATTTTAGCAGTTCACTCTCTGAAATGACAGCCATTGATAAAAGAGTTAAATAAGGCAACATTTCAATCCCAAACTTATTTTCTATATGCTTTGCTGTAACTCTTTCATATGCTTTCCAAGTCAATGACAGGTATCTGTTTACACTTCAGAATTCTAATTCTACAAATAGGATTTAAAAATATTTCACAAATTCTTGAGAAATTATTTGTATCAAAGATTTCACAAAACAGAAACATGTGTCCTCTCTCCAATGCCTCACTGTGTCACACTCTTTTCGTATATATATATATATATATCCGTTTTATAATGTCTCTTTTTCTTTGTTTCTCTCTCTCTCTGATCCTTAAGATCAGATGAGTTTAATAGGTTAGGTTTGGTTGATTTTGTTTAGCAGCATATCAACACCTCTCTAGGTTATTTAATGCCAAAATCTAAATATCTTGTGCACAATTTTATGGCTTCAACTAAATATATTTTTAACGCAATTGTATGCCTTCAACTATATACTCTATACATAATTTTATGTTTTCAAGGTAAATGTATGTTTTTTTTAAATATATAGTTTGTAGGTGATGAAAATGTATTGCTGGTATTTTCACAATAAAAATGTATTTTTATACTTTTCTAGTGTTTTGTTTTTCACTATTCATCCATAGCTGGAGACTTAACAGGTGCTACCACACTATGTCTGGGCAGACCTGGGAATAAGAGAGGTTTCCACACTTCACCAATCTGCTGCTGGACGTAGCTTATCATCATACTACTCATTGGGATGGGATTTTACCCCTCAGCAGAGGTGCAGTCAGCAGATTCTACAATCCTAATCAACAGGTAGAGACTTCTAATTATTTTGGGTTTTATTTTGATTTTTTTTTTTTTTTTTTTTTTTTTTTAATTATTTCACCCCTAAAAAGGTGATAAAGTCACTAAGATGAAAGGAGTTACTGAGAGTGAAAGAAACCAAATAAATGCTATTGAGTAAAAAGGACAATAAGAGAAAAGGATTTAAAAAGACAGAAGATGACAATTGATATTGCATTTAAGTTTTTGAAAATTGTAGTTGACAGGAAAGCAAAAAGGCAGAAGTGATCTATAAGCAAGAAGCATGTGGGAAGAAGCTATTAAACTAGAACTTATGATTACATCTAGCAATTTCAACAGCAAAATGATTAGACCTAGTAGAAAATCTAGCACTACAGTTAAATTCATGAAGATGAAAGCTCATCAGAACAATTGCCATGAAAATATTTATAGAAAAGTCACAAGGAAGCTATGTTAAAGTAGTAGGAAAGATACGAGTTGAGATGCCAGGTCAGAACCAATAACATTACAAATTCTTCTTGGGATTTTATCAAGAATCACTAGATACATTTGCCCGAGGACATTCCTTCTCGGACCAAAATCCATCACCACACAGTTTGCCATGTCATTCATTTTTTTTTTTTTTTTTTTTTTTTAACTATTTCAACCCAAGCAAGGTGACAATATTAAGGGATGAAGAGAAATGTGAAAAGGTCAATAAAGGAAAAAAGAGTTCAGGAAGACAAGATGGAGATTGAAGTTGTATTTAAATTTTTGAAGATTGCAGGAAAGCAAAAAATCAAAAGGGATTTCCACAGGTCAGAAGTGCAAAATAAATATTTTAAAATTATCTGTTGCAGCTATGAAATTTTTAGCAAAACAAGTATCCCAATATCAGGGAACTGACTGGATATTGGTAGAGATGCAAAATGGCATTAAATGTTTTATATTCACTTCAATACATTGGTACTACACTTGTAATAAATTTTGTTGAGTGTTGGTCAGCTCTCTTATAGTGGTACACTTGTTTTTCAAAATATTACATAGCTACAATGGATAAATTTTAAATAATTACAACAGAGCACATTCATATGTGTTTTTAGAAATCACCATCATAACAAAATGAAGTGTTTATCAGAGTTACAATAAATTTGTCTTTTTAATTTACTTCTGAGGATGATCTTGGAAGAAATTGAAAGTTCTTGGATAGGAAAAAACTATGGCATCTTCTTTAATGAATTTCATGTCAATATCAAGAAGCTGATTAGAGAACAGGAAAGGATCAGCATAAAAATAAAGACATAATATGTCTAGATTATTCAATGAAATACTATATATCTATAAAAGGCAGGGTGTGTATGTGTGTGCATGTAACGAATGCACAGCCACAACTTGACAGATTTGCACCAAAATTTACATGCACATGCTCCAATTTAGCGGGAAGGCCAAAATCGACTTTGTATTTCCCAACTCCCATCGATAGTGGAAATAATCGATTTTTTCATGCTTCTACGGCAGTTTTCATGTAGTTTGCGGTCATTTTCTACTGGCCAGAGTAAGAGCCTATAGCTGGCTGCCACGAATGTTAACTAGCATGAAGAAGAAAAAAAAAAAAAAAAAAAAAAAAAAAATCGATAGTTGCATTCGTCACAAGTAGGAAAAATGTAAATCTGCAAGGAACTTTACTCCAATTGGCTCATTCACTTGCTTAAACTTAACGTTGATTCTGATTCCGCAGAACAGGGTTGGGTGTGAAAAAGTATTTGTTGTTAACATTTTTTCATTCGGTTTTTCCAGTTACGAGTCCTTTTTTAAAGCTGATCGTTTTGTGTTCATTTTGTTTAGTTCTTTTTTCGTAGCAGATTTAATGTTTAGTATAGAGCTTAGAAAAAATTCAGTGTGAGATAGGCAGGAAGTAAGGCATGTAGCAACATCAGCATGGCAAAGGGCACTCCTTTAGAGGCAAGGAAGGGCAAAAATATTTTAAGTCAAGTGATAGCAATTGCTGTACGAGTTGTATGATTTTTGAATCAAGCATGGGCAACGGTGGGCCATGCTGCTAGTAACAATGATCAGAAATATAGTTTTAAGGTGTGCTATATTTATGGGATAAAGTGCTCAATATCAGAGATTGAGGATTTGTAAACAAATATAAAGTGAACATTGAAGTCAACACTCGGAGGCGACAGGCTGTTTCATGCTAGGCGCAATCGTCAGGCTGATGATTGCGGCTAGCATGAAACAGCCTGTCGCCTCCGAGTGTTGTTTTCAAATGTTCACTTATATATATATATATATATATATATATATACACACATGCGCGCGCGCACACACACACGGGTTAGTGGTGCATTGTGGGTAGTCCATTCTGACGGTTATTTTGGCGGGAGTGGTTTATGTTTATTTTACTTTTTATATATTCTTTTCTGTTTTCAATTTTTTAGTAACGCAGTAAAAAAATTTGAGATTAGTTTAGATCATTTATTTAATAGTTTGTTTTGGTCTGGGAAGGTAATTAAAGCTATTTTTTCATCCAATTTTTGGATTGATTGCTGTAGTCTATTCTAGCTGTTAGAAAATTTTATATATATATATATATATATATATATATATACACACACAGACAGACACTATATATGTGTTAGGATATAGAATCTGAACGAAAGTGAAGAAATCAAAGTGGTAAACCTTTTTATTGACAACACATTTTGCTTGTGTGTTGTCAAGAAAAAAGGTTTTTCACTTTTGAGAGCTATATATTTCCTAAAGATACCAAGAAGACAGAGCTGTTACCATTCCCAACATAGTACTTTCAAAGCCATAAAGAAAACAAAACAATGGAAATTTTTAAAAATACTTACATTTGCTTGTGGCTATGTGGAGAATCTGTTATGCTTTTTGAACTACTATGATAAGTACATCTACTGGGTAGATCTGGACGACGCCATTGCCGGAATGGAGATTCCTCAACGGAAGGAGCCCAACGTTTGGTTGGGCATTCAGCTTCTCCATTTATATCTGGCATAACATCATTCCTAGAAACAAAAGAAATAATTATGTAATACCTCACGCACAGACATGTACTTTTGTCAGATTTTATTACAAGTTAGATAAAATCAAAAATGAAATAAATGACTCCTTTCTTGAATTTGAACTAATATAGCCACTATTCTTCTATTCAAGTAACAAAATTAACTTTAAATAAGTTATAAGTTAAGCTAACAGCCCAGGCAGAAGTGTTTATCCATATGCAAGTAATCCTGTTCCTCGCACAAGATGAAAAGGGAGAAAAAAAAAAAAAAAGATGAAAAGGGAGAAAAAAAAAAAAAAGATGAAAAGGGAGAAAAAAAAAAAAAAGATGAAAAGGGAGAAAAAAAAAAAAAACGATGAAAAGGGAGAAAAAAAAAAAAACGATGAAAAGGGAGAAAAAAAAAAAAAAAAAAAAAAAGATGAAAAGGGAGAAAAAAAGCTATTTTTTCATCCAATTTTTGGATTGATTGCTGTAGTCTATTCTAACTGTTAGAAAATTTATATATATATATATATATATACACACACTATATATGTGTTAGGATATAGAATCTGAACGAAAGTGAAGAAATCAAAGTGGTAAACCTTTTTTATTGACAACACATTTTGCAAAAAAAAAAAAAAAAAAAAAAAAAAAAAAAATGAAAAGGGGAAAGAAAGAAAGATGAAAAGGGGAAAGAAAGAAAGATGAAAAGGGGAAAGAAAGAAAGATGAAAAGGGGAAAGAAAGAAAGATGAAAAGGGGAAAGAAAGAAAGATGAAAAGGGGAAAGAAAGAAAGATGAAAAGGGGGGAGATGAAAAGGCGGAAAAAAAGATGAAAAGGGAGAAAAAAAAAAAAAAAAAGATGAAAAGTGGGAAAAAAAAACATGTAAATTCCCAAAATAATTTAATTCATTTGTGAATAAGCCCTGAAAGTTTCATTAAAACCCAAGAATTATTTGATTTTTGCAAGAATTCACAAATCAATTTGTTTTTCATGGGGGGGGGGGGGAGAAGTGCAAATATAATAATCCTAATTATCACAACTGCTGAGTAAAAAAAAAAAAAAAAAAAAAAAAAATTATATATATATATATATATATATATATATATATATATATATATATAATTAAAACCTCTTAATAATATCAAACATTTTGATAAAACTGTTTTTATTAATTTTGGGGCCAGTTTCATCATGCTAGGCTGTTTTTTCAGCAAAAATTGGTGGTACTTATATGCATATCTCTACTGTACATAAATATATTTGGCTGATTAAGGATGCAAAAGTAAAATTTCATGACCTTCAAATACAAAGCAGATAAGAAAAAACAAAAACATAGTCACGTGTTTGTCTTTAATGAAGGGAAAAACAGTTCAGTAATCTATCAGATATTTATACAACCCCATCCACTTCAGGGCAGATCAGTATATAATGCTGCCTAACCTTGACTTCCTTATTTCTTATCAAAACTTCAGAGACATGTTTTCTTTTATAGATAACAAGTACAGACAACAAAACATACCAATATCAAATTTATTAGGTTGGTGCAAAAATAATGATGTAATAATGTCGTTTTTTTACGTTAAAAAATACGTCAAAAAACGACATGATTACGTCATTATTTTTGCACCAACCTAAGATATAATAAGTTATTCATGTAATTCTAAGACACAGAATAAGAAGACCTGACCATCTAAAGAATCACCATGTTTTTGCTCATCTCTGCTTGGTCAAATCAACAATACTATCAGGTTAAAAACTTATTAAAGTAAAATTATTTTGCAAAATTTCCAACTTCCTTGAACTCTTTGTTTAGTGGCATACCAACTTCTTAGGAGTCATTTAATGCGGTAATTTAATCTTCTTGGGAGTATTAGTAATTTATTTTACAAAAATGTATTGCTGGTAATTTTACTATAAAATGTATTTTTATACTTTCATAGTGTTTTGATCCCAGTTTCAGGGGTTAACTATTTTCTCATAACAGGTATCACCACCCTGGGTCAAGATGGACCTCAGAACAAGAGCAATTAAAAGGTGGCTCCACACTTCTCAAGACCTGCTGATCAGCAGTCTGACAGATGACCTTAAACTCTTCTTTGGAGCATATATAGGTGATTGCAACTTCAGGTCCCATAGCAAGTAAATTTTTACAGGGTGGAGTTACCAGCCCCATCAGTTTTAAATTCAGAATTTTTCTTCTCCTAGAATGGCTGCCTTGGTTAGCTGAGACAAAGCTGGCATGTACTAGCCCCAAACTGGGGGAGCCTGACTGGGAATTATGTGACCCTTACTGACTATTAAATGGATAGAAAATTTTCAGTTTGACATACTTTTTTTTGTCTGAATCCATGGATTTATTTTGTTCATTCTGTCTTGAAAAAAAAAAAAAAAAAAAAAAAAAAAAAAAAAACAAAACAACAAAAGAAGAAAAAACAATATAAAATTCACTATTTTTTATCCATAATGTTGAACGAGTTTAACAAGAAAAATCTCAAGTTGATGTTAAAAATTGCCACAAAACATTTATTTAAAAATGGAATGATCTATTATGACCTGTCTAGTTTGTATTAGGTTGGTGCAAAAATAATGACGTAATGTCGTTTTTTGACGTTAAAAATACGTCAAAAAACGACATTGTTATGTCATTATTTTTGCACCAACCTAATATTTAGATACATTGTATTTGTTTTCAATTTTCCTAGATGAATTGTTAAGCTATATTGTATATGATCCATTAGTGTATATAATTAGGTTATAATAAAATGTGTCTTATATGAATATTACCTTATGAAAGTTCAGATTCCAACTGATACAGATACAGAACTAAACTTCAACATATTTACCATGTACACATATAAAAAAAACTCCTGTTTTCTAAACTATGATAGTCAATGCCCAGAAAGCTATAAAATAGTGATTAAAAAAAAAAAAAAAAAAAAAAAAAAGCTCCTAAATAGAGCATACCAAAAATTCCTTTCTCAAAGAATATTTCTGAATGAACTAAACACAAAAACATTAGTCAACAATAATTTTCCACAACTTAATCACTGATAAATAAATAAAATTATTCTTACAAAAAATACACAATAAAAACACAAAACATATTTTAGGGTAAACAGATGCACAATAATTAAATGCAGGAAGAATTTGCTATATAAAAAAAAAAAAAAAAAAAAAAAAAAAAAAAAAATCATTGAAGACCACATTTCTGTTGTAATTCCTGAAAAACATAAAACTTATATTACAGAAAATGGAAAACTGAAAATCTTGTAATTAATAATCAAAATAACCCCATCTAAATTGCCAATGACCAATATAGTGTATCAATTTCACTGCCCAGTACAAAACTGTTTCTTATAATAAGTCAATTACTATTAAAATTTAATTTGAGAAACACGACTACAATATATTACAGGTTCACGTTCTTGCCTTTTTTCTAATCCTCATCCCAACTTTTTTCCCTTGCTTTCAAATCCAGCTCCCAAAGTTTTGTTGCTTATCAGAGATAAGGATATATCTTCTGATGAACGAGAGAGCTGGAAAATATAAAAAAGGAATTTGAACATCATTATCCTGTCCTTGGTGCCATGAGATCTAGGGGAGAAGCTTGTTGGATCCTTGCCAGCTCCCAAAGCCTCGTTCTTATCATAGATAAAATATTTTTTAATGAAAGAGCTAGGAAATTTGCATAGCAATTTTGGAGGGAAAATCCGATATTTCTGAGCCTCTTGACCTTCATATATACGAAGAATCTTCGCCGATTTGGCAGTGAGAATTTGACAACCATCTGTGATAACATTAGGCCAGCAATAAAGATCACCAGTCAACTTCAGAACCAGTTTCAACAAGACAGACCATCAGCCCACTACTAAAAACCAATTGAGATCTGCCTCCTTGCAGCTAGAAAATTTCTGTCACCAGCCTACGAACTCACTCTACTACAAAATTCGTATCTTCCAACAGCTTCTTCTTAACAAGAACTCTGAAGAAATCTGTGCGTGTTTTAACCCTTCTTCAATTTATTTGCTTAAAGAACTTTTTAGGTGCTCAGAGAAATATTTTGAGCAAGCTTTTTTTTTTTAATGAGCATTTTTTCTTCCTTTAAAGTTAACAGAATTTTCTTCTCATAATTGTATATCCCTTCACTCTTTTTTGTGTATGTAAATGAACATCTTTTATTGTTACACACCAAATAAGAGTGAGTCTTTATTCTTCTGCCTGAGAGAATTGTTTGCTCTAATCTTTCAAGCTGTTGTTGCAACCCCCCACACCTCAATTTTGCTGTATTTTTAACCTCAACCCTTTATGGGGGAAAGCCAGGACAAATTTCCCACAATATCTATATCAGACATACAACCACCTCCTTGAATAGACACACCACATGTCACTTATCAGATCAAAGTGCTATAAAAAAACATCTATCGACTCATAATCTACAAAAACTCTAAAAGAAAGATATTGGTCGAAAACACTAGAGTCCTTTGTATATCAAATATCTGAAACAAATACATGCAGGACCATAACAAAGTCCATTTATGATAAAAAACAATAATAAATATTGACTTAGTTAAAAGTTAACAAACAACACTATACAACAGATACAAATGACCACATTCTGAGTCACAATTATTTCTACACAAGAGCTTTCACAATA